>CM065919.1:7554207-7938590 GCA_033439105.1 Magallana nippona | reverse complement strand
ACCAGGGCAAGAATACTCATCATTAAGGTCTCAATACCTATCACCAGGGTCAGAGTTTGTATCACCAGGGTCTGTACACCCATAACCAGGGCCACTATACCTATCACCAGGGTCTCAATACCTATCACCAGGGTCAGAGTTTCGTATCACCAGGGTCTGTACACCCATAACCAGGGCCAGTATACCCACCACCAGGGTCTCAATACCTATCACCAGGGTCAGAGTTCGTATCACCAGGGCCTGTATGACTATCACCAGGATCTGTACACCCATAACCAGGGCCAGTGTACCCATCACCAGGGTCTCAATACCTATCACCAGGGTCAGAGTTCGTATCACCAGGGTGTGTATGACCATCACCAGGATCTGTACACCCATAATAGGGCTGGAATACCCATCACCATGGTCTCAATACCTATCACCAGGGTCAGAGATCGTATCACCAGGGTCTGTACACCCATAACCAGGGCCACTATACCTATCACCAGGGTTTCAATACCTATCACCAGGATCAGAGTACGTATCACGAGACTCTGTGTTCATATCATCAGGGTCTGTACATCCATAACCAGGGCCAGTATACCCACCACCAGGGTCTCAATACCTATCACCAGGGTCAGAGTTCGTATCACCAGGGTCTGTACACCCATAACCAGGGCCAGTATACCCACCACCAGGGTCTCAATACCTATCACCAGGGTCAGAGTTCGTATCACCAGGGCCTGTATGACTATCACCAGGATCTGTACACCCATAACCAGGGCCAGTGTACCCATCACCAGGGTCTCAATACCTATCACCAGGGTCAGAGTTCGTATCACCAGAGTGTGTATGACCATCACCAGGATCTGTACACCCATAATAGGGCCGGAATACCCATCACCATGGTCTCAATACCTATCACCAGGGTCAGAGTTCGTATCACCAGGGTCTGTATGACCATCACCAGGGTCTGTACTTCCATAACCAAGGCCAGTATACCCATCACCAGGGTCCCAATACCTATCACCAGGGTCAGAGTTCGTATCACCAGGATCTGTATGACCATCACCAGGGTCTGTACACCCATAACCGTGGCAGTATACCTATCTCCAGGGTCTCAATACCTATCACCAGGGTCAGAGTACGTATCACCAGAGTGTGTGCATATCACCAAGGCCAGTATACCCATCACCAGGGTCCCAATACCTATCACCAGGGTCAGAGTTCGTATCACCAGGATCTGTATGACCATCACCAGGGTCTGTACACCCATAACCGTGGCAGTATAGTATACCTATCTCCAGGGTCTCAATACCTATCACCAGGGTCAGAGTACGTATCACCAGAGTTTGTGCATATCACCAGGGACAGTATACACATAACCAGGGTCTGTAAACGTATCACTAGGGTCTGGAAACCTATCACCAGGATCATTATACCCATCACTGGAGTTTGTGTGCCAATCATCAGGGTCTGTACACCCATAACCAGGGCCAGTATATCCATCACCAAGGTCTGAATACCTATCACCAGGGTCAGAGTAAGTATCCCCAGAGTCTGTGTCCTCATCACCATGGTCCGTATACATATAACCAGGGTCAGTGTTTGTATCACAACGGTCTTTAAATCCATCACCAGGGTCAAGGTACGTATTATCAGAGTCTGTAAATCCATCACCAGGGTCAGATTACATATCACCAAGCTCTCTGTACCCATCACCAGGGTCTTAATACGTATCACCAGGATCTGTAAATCTATTAACAGGGTCATTATACCTATCATTAGTGTCTGTGTGTACGTATCACCAAGGTATGTGCATATTACCAGGGTCAGTATACACATAACCAGGGTCAGTAAACGTATCACTAGGGTCTGTAAACCTATCAAAAGGGTCATTATACCCATCACTAGAGTTTATGTGCCAATCACAATGGTCCGAACACCAATAACCAGGGTCAGTATACCCGTCAACAGGGTCTCAGTACCTGTGTGGGGTCTGTGTGCCCAACATCAGGGTCAGTATACCCATTACCAGGGTCAGAGTACGTATCACCAGAACTGTAAACCTATCACCGTGGTCAGTATACATATTACTAGGGTCAGTGCTTATGTATCACCAGGGTCTGTGTGCCCATCACCATGGTCTCTGTATACCCATAATCAGAGTCAGTGTACCCATAACTACAGTCAGTATACCCATCACCAGGGTCTCAATACCTATCACCAGGGACGATAGGTCACAAACCCTTGTGATACGTACACAGACTCTGTCGATAGGTATACTGACCCTGGTGATAGAGAATGTGATAGATATACCGGTGACACAGACTCTTATGATAGGTATACCGACCTTGAGGATGGGCACACAGACCCTCATATTGCGTACACTGTCCCTGTTGATAGGTATTGAGACCCTGGTAATGGTTATACTGGCCCTGGTTATGGGTGTACAGACCCCGGTGATGGACATACAGACCTTGGTGATATGAACTCTGCCCCTGTTGATAGGTATATACTGGCCCTGGTTATGGGCATACATACTATGGTGATGGGCACACAGACTCTAGTGATGGGTATACTGCCCCTTGTGATAGATTTGCAGACCCTTGTGATACGTATTTAGACCTGATCAGTGATGGGCACACAGAGCTATGTGATAGATATACTACCCTGATGATGGGCATAGTGATATGTATTCTGACCGGGACGTTAGGTAAACTGATTCTGGTGATAAGTAATAGGTAATAGGTAAAAAGATCATGGTGAAAGTCTACTAACCAAGGTATATGATGTACAAACCCTGATGATAAGTACACTGACTGTTGTGATAGGTATACTGACCCTGATGATGGGCACATAGACCCTAGTGATGCGTACACTATCCCTGGTGATAGTTATTAAGAACCTGGTGATGGGTAAACTGACCCTGGTTATGGATATACAGACCATGGTAATGTGCACACAGACCCTAGTGCTACGAACACGGACCCTAGTGATAGGTATGATGACCAAAGTCATAGGTTTACAGTTCTGGTGATACGTATTCTGACCCTAGTGATAGGCACACAGACCTTGGTAATATGTACACTGACACTGGTATTAGGAACTGAGACCCTGGTGATGGGTATACTGGCCCTGGTTATGGACAAACAGACACTTGTGATGGGCACACAGACACAAATAATGGGTATTATGACCCTGCTGACAGATTTACAGACCCTGGTGATGGATACACAGAGTTTCAGAATATGTACTCTGACCCTGGTAATAGATTTACTGACCCTGGTGATGGGTATACTGGCCCTGGCTATGGGTGTACAGACCCTGGTGATACGAACTCTGACCCTGGTGATAGGTATTGAGACCTTAATGATGGGTATTCTTGCCCTGGTTATGGATGTACAGATGCGGATGTTATGCACACAGACTCTGGTGATAAGTACTCTGACCAACTTGTGATAGGTATTGAGACCCTGGTTATGGATATTCTGGCCTTGGTTATGGGTGTTCAGATCCTGGTGATGGTCATACAGACCCTGGTGATACGAACTCTGACCCTGGTGATAGGTATTGAGACCCTGGTGATGGGTATACTGGCCCTGGTTATGGTTGTACCAACCCAGGGGATGGGCACACAGACTCTAGTGATGGGTGATTGATAGATCTACAAGGGTCAGTGACATGTTCACCCTTAATATTATCCCCCAAAAGTGCTTTTGAGAAAAAGAAAATCAAAATAGATTTTTCCTCTCTCCCCTTCCTAGGCTTGGATTTTTTTTTATTTATGATGGACTAAAGTGTTTGTATAACCTGGTATATGGCACAATGCACTAGGTAATATTGGATTACATAAAATTCAATCTTGACCTGCAAAAAACAAAACAAAACAAAAAACAACCCAGAAATACTTTTTAAAAAATTGAAAAACCTAGGGGGGTAGGGAGGGGGAGCTAAATGTACTTTTAACTTCAATTTCACAGTTTATATCCTCCCTTTCATTTCAATTTTTACATGGTACCCAAAAACATTGGTGGGGGGGGGGGGGCTCTATGTTAATTCACTTTTTTATATGTAAATTCAAGAAAATGTTTGCTGCGAGAAAATGTGTACTGGGGGGGGGGGGGGGAGGAGGGGAGGCAGTCCCGTCCCCCTGTCTCTGCCCCACTCCACCCCCTCCGATGCTAATTAAATGCCTGTTGTTTTCCAATAACATGGCTTTTTTTTGTTCTCTGAATTATTTATTTAACTTTTTTGTGTAAAATCTAATGTACATAACATTTTTATCACTTTTAATGAACATTTAATGTAAAAATCGCATTTTCCTGTAATTTTTAAATTGCACATATATCAGTTCGAAGTTCCTCCAAATAGCTTTCGAATTTCCTCCCAAACGTTTACCGATCCCGATAGAAAGTTAGTTCACGCATGCGCACATCTTGGTTATAGTGCCTGGTTATAGCATATAAAAAATAGCCTATTCTATACCTCCCATGTTTGAGAATACACAGACGTTCGGCCAAGGAATAGAAATTATCGTAAAAAGGGAGTATTATGACTTGACGGATGTAAGATAAACCATGGAAGGGACTTGTTAATGATGCCATAGTAAATAAAGGTAAGGAGGAAGGATTATACGCTAAAACATATACTTGTGTGGGTGATCTATTTTTCGTAATAGAGGAAATTTAGGTTACCCCACTTGTATATACAAACGTAAACAATGATTTATGGTATGACGGTGATATTCCGGATGAATACATAAATCGATAACGATATAGATGACAAATCATGTACAACATATAATATGGAATTTATTATAACACAGATGGGGGTATAAACGTAACAATATGTTTAATTATAAACTATCATTTAGTAAAGAAAAAATCCATTTTAAAATAAAAAATTTGAACATTTTAGAGATGGAGATTTGTATAGGCCTAATCTAAAAACGCCCACGACCATCCAGCCCTCTTAAGGTTCATAATCTGATAAGAAATAGAGATAACTCCCTTAAAAATGCTTTTGTGGATTTTGTGACACTTTGGAGGTTTTTTAGAGAATTATTTTCAGAAGTTAAAAAGTTCTCTATACAAAGTTTGGTTTCTAACATTTCGAACATTAGATACAATGCACACACAATGCACATGATTCACTTGAGGACTACAAAGTGTTGCAGCTGTGCGTAAAATACAGATTCATTTTAAAAGACACATTCACTGCCGACAGATCTTCCAATATTCTTAGTTTTCAGTGTGACAGGAAATTGAATTTTGATAATTTGATAACCCTTGTTTCAAAAAATGTCATTTCCGAAAATACACGTATATCAAATAAAATGTCAACATCAGGTCTTTCTTTTCATCATTTAGAAATAGCATTCAGAGGAAACAGCAAGGATAGTGTGTAATCAAAAAGTAGATAAAAATAAAGTGCCCCCCCCCCCCCCAAAAAAAAAAAAAAAACAAACAAAAACAAAAACAAAAAAACCTTAATATCGTATTGCGACTATTTGTAATTAGACAACTATGTGACTATTATTTTACTATTATTTTGTTTGCTCTGTAATTGGATAAAACGTTAACCTGATCGTCATTTAAAGTTTGAGTAAGAGTCAGAGGCAAATTTATACGGTGATACAGCGGACGAAATTTCATTACATATGATTCTATTCCTATTTATTCTAACACTTGAAACAAATGATAACTATCCGTAGACAGTGAGTAGCGGGCTATAAATTTTACATTTATTGACTGGGTATGAGGGCAACAAATGATTTGTTGGACCTGAAGACACAAATATTGTCCAAGGCCTTTCAAATCCCTGTCAACGACTATTTTGTTATATCCTTCACTGCAAATGCAAGCATAAGATAAGAAGCAGTCAGCTATTCATGTCGCATAGTTCTTTCAATTGGCTATTTCCGGTTCGCCTAGATCGGACAAATTTTATGTAGCTGTGACGTAGCGGTCTCACATTTTTTATGTTGGCCCTGTGTCGTATAATTCAAGGTCCGCAGTAGTATCAGGTCCCTAGATAGGGGAGTCAAATGAGTGCACTTGACAGGCCCCTATATAGGGGGGTCAAAGGTAAATATTGAGGACATGAGGGGTCATTATGCATTATGCATTTTGACATCATAAAAGAGAAAGGCTAGACATTAGAGGGTCAATAATGAGGACATGAGGGTTCAGCCCCTTCTCGGTAAAATACTAAAAAGAAAAGAGAAAAGGCAATTGACATTTTTCTTAATTTTTATTGGAACACGAACACAAATGAAAAATACAAAGAATGAAAAAACTGTTAAAAAGTCCGAACGTATTTACAGTGAAAATATTTCCTTTTCTTCAATGGGTCCTGGGGAAAATTAGGGGTTTTATTCCAGATCAGGTTCCTCAACGAAGACGTTTTCGTTGTGAATTCTTTTCATTCTGCCCGGTATTTTCTGCTGTTTTTTCAATTCTTCGTCCCAATCTTCTTTTTTGATTTCTTTTTTCGTTTTTCTTACCCTTTTGCTGTCCTTGATTCCTTTTACTTTTTTCGGGAGTTCTTTTTTAGGTTCAATGATACAATCATCTTCTATGTCTGAATTTGGATTAGGATCTGGTCCCCAATTAGGGCAGTCTTTAGTCCAGTGTCCTTTTTCTCCGCAGATATAGCAGGCAGTTGTTTTTATCCTTGGTCCTATTTGTTTTTCATCTGCGCCGTCATAGTAAGCGTCGTAATAAGGACAGTCTTTGGAAAAATGTCCTTCTTCCTGACAGGCTTCGCAATAAGCTTTTTGTTTTTTGTTGTTTTTGTATGGACTCAGTATGGTCCAGTGTCCTTCTTCCCCGCAATTGAAGCATTCGTTATTTTTGATGGCCGGTTTTTTGTTTTCCTTCTGGTCTTTTTGAGGGCAGTTAGGAGAACAGTGTCCCTCCGCAGGTATAGCAGACATATTTTGTTTTTTTTTCTTCGTCGTTGGCAGTATTTTCTTTTCTTTTTATATTCTACTTTGTCAGGTTGCGGAGTTTGCAGGTCTTTAATTTTCTTCAGAATGATATCTGTATGGTTAGCAATTTCATTGCTCATGATTTGCAGGGTATTCAGGATTCCTTCTTGAGTGGTAGTAATAATCCCGAAGTCTTTTTTGCTCATGGGTGGGCTATCGTCTTTAAATGCTGCCATTTCTAAGGCCATGGGATCCCGTGTTTGTGTCAAGAGAGATGAATCGTAGTCCATGATTTTTTAGTTTATGAATTTTGTTTAAGAAAAACGCTCTATTATATACTCTCTGAGTGATGACGAAATGTACCTTGGGTCATTGCGTAATACCTGCAGGTATCGGGTGCTGAAAAAAGCCTTGAAGCGCGTGACTCATGATGAGTCATTGTAAACACCTCTCAGGTGTTGAAATGGGGGGGGGGGGGGGGGGGGGTATGAGTTATTGTAAACATTTCTAAGAATAACAAGAGTGATGTAATCAGAGGGTATATAATAGAGTGTTTTTGTTCATTTAGAAATTAAAACGATGATGGGTGATTTGTCTTCTTATTCATTTGAAGGGTATTTGTTCGATACCAAATGGAATACAACATTAGACGAGGAGAAACAGAAGAAATTAGTAGAGATTACAGATGTGACTTCAAGAATCGAGAGTCTGGAAGCTCTTCAGAAAGTACTGGTGCATCTGGCCGAAAGACCCACTCCCGGAAGACTAATTACGATTTATTGGGTTGGAGAGGGAGCCAAACTTCATTTACTGGAGAAAATGACCAGAGTTTCCTGGAAAGAATTTCAAACTTGGAATTGTCTGAGGAGAATGTTCAGCCGAAAAGGGAGAGAGTGTTTACACGTAATCAGATAGATCGACAGCATGAAGATTGCCTCGTTGGAATTTGCCTTTATGAAACCGAAAAAAGATCTGGAGAGACCCGGAGTCACCTTAAGACAAGGGACCAGCGGGTAAGATTTAACCCGAAATTGGAAATTTTTGAAGTGCCACACGAAGATCGGACCAGTGAATGGATGACTGCTGCGGTCGATGGGAACCGATTTGAGCGACGGATTCAAGAGACTGGGTGCCTCATTGAACCTGTGTATAAAAGACGATTAAAGTTGTATAATTATTTGTTTTGAATGATTTACTGTTGTAAAAAACAAAAATAAAATTTTGTTTTATTGTCAGAATATCTTATGTTTTTGTTATATCATAAATGAATTCGAGACAGGTCAATATTGAGGACATAAAGAGTTAGGCAAAAATCAGAGTTCGGCAAATAAAATATGACGTGATAAATAAAATATGACGTGCTGAAAGACTTGGGGTGTCGATTCTAGGTATATGAACTCTGGGTAGCTAGGTAACTGCCACCCTTTTTGGTAATTTCGCGGGCCTTTTTGGTTTAACTTAACCCCCTTTTCTTTAATTTCCCGGGCCTTTTTGTTTAACTACGCCCCCTTTTCTTTAGCTCCGCCTTCTCGGCATAAATACCGGGGTTCTCCCTCCCCGCACCTCATTCATCAGCTAGACTTCTGCAAATCGACAGAGATGACCTTTTTCCCTTTTCCTCTCGTGCTTCCCCGGCTTTATACTAGGCATGTCCTAGAGATGTGGGAGTATCAGTGGAATGCTGCAAGACTAACGTACGAGAGGGTATGTTACAGCCCTCTTCAAGTGTTTGAACCTGAAAACAACCCCGTTGCCCGTATTGATGGGATGACTTTGTACCCAAGTGAACAGATCCGCGTTGAGGATTTGGACAGGGAGGTCCAAGGATTAATGAGGCCTTCTAGACCGATGCCACCCCCAGACCACAGCCGCCAAACTTTGAGAGGAGGGATAATTTGATTCCTGGCGACAGCGGTCTCCCCATTGTTGTGGATTCAACTGGTCCTGTCTTTGTGACAGAATCTCCAGCCAGCCCTGATCCGTCACCGCCATGTTCTCCTGTCAACACCACGACGTCATCTCCACCCGTATCACCATCTAGATTGAGGTGCCATAGTCCTGTTTACATTCCACTCCAGGATCACCAATATGAGCTTCCCGATTGCCCTCTTCCGAATTCACTCACCCTGAATGGACAATTCAACTTGGGAATGACGGGAGAAGTTTGGCCAGCCAATTCAGTTAACCATCAGAGATCTCGCCAAAGGAGACGTGCTCCCACCCCTCCCATTTCAACAGCCAGGACTCATCGTCATCAGAGACCTCACCAAAGGAGACGTGCTCCCTCCCTTCCCAGAGCAACAGCCACGACCAGCTCTAGATCGCCGTACGCCCGTCCAACACAGCCGGAGGTTTCCCACCACACATTCCCTAGAGGTAGAGGTAGGAATTTATTTGAAGATTTCGTTGATACCCTCCCTCGACCAATTGTCACACCAGCAATCGCCACACCAGCTCCTGCCACACCAGCTCCTGCCAGGGATAGAAGTCCATCACCTGACGTGTTCCTTGAGGTATACTCGCACACTCGCCACCCTTTAGATCTTAGGACACACCTGACGATATTACCTAGCTGGGCTACAAAGCCCGAAAAGGAAAGGAATGGAGAATGTATTATATGCTATGGGGAAAACAACCACCTGCAGAAAAGTTGTAAAAGATGTGAAACCATGAAAGTCTGCTGTCGCTGTGTGGTGGGGATATACCAGAGCATCAACAGCTGCCCCATCTGCAGATTTAAGGGAGAGTTTTAGGTATCCACGGCTGAAGAAAAAAAGAAAAAAGACCCAACGGCCCTTTTAAGGGCCACCCATATTTTTAGAAAGGTTGCTTTCATTACGTTGTAAATAGAAATAAAATATGAACACCAGTGTCACTTCCCTCATACACGAACATGTATTCTTACGAGTCACTCTATCCTTTTCAATTAAAACACGAATTTACGATGGTCGTAGCGGGTCCTTCTAAATCGGGGAAAACAGAATTTGTTAAAAAGTTGATATTAAATAAACATTGGATATCCTCTCCCCCCAAAAAAAATTGTTTGGTGTTATCGAGAATGGCAACCCACTTACAAATCTTTACAAGATCAAGTTCAGTTTATTCGCAATATTTCAGAAAACAGCTGATTTTAGTGTCCGTCACCTTTTAATTTTTGATGATAGGATGGGAGGGAAAGCCATCGAATCTATTGTAGATTGGTTTACTCGCAAAGCTCATCATCGCAATACTAGTGTGATATACATTACTCAGAATGTGTTTGATCGAGCCGTTCAACACCGCACGATTAGTTTGAATACTCATTACATGGTGTTGTTTAAAAATCTTAGAGATAAATCTCAAATCACGGTGTTGAGTCGACAAATAGATATGCCGAATTTAATGTCTGCTTATTTAGATGCTACTCGTGTTCCTCACGAGTATTTGTTAGTGGATTTAAGTCCACAAACTCCCGACGAATTGAGATTGAGAATATAAATAAAGGAAACATAAGGGTGTGACCATCATTACGATATAGGACATCATGGCAAGAAAAAATAAAATTTTGAGACTCCTGAAACTTTTACATGGAGAAAGAGATCCTCAAAAAAGACAAGAAATCATCGAATGGAGTCGTAAGACTTTATTGATATGGTTTTTGATTGGGGCTATGGATTTACTGAAAGGATCTATTCCTGTTGATAAACAGACTCAACGTTTTATCGAGAAACATCGGGAGGATTTGAAAACGATTGCTGACAAAAAAGCGAATGAAGATAATAGATTGAAAGCCATATTAAAACGAGGAGGAGCGGGATTCTTGGGAGGGGTCATCATTCGTAATTTATTAAAATGGAATTTGAATAAAGAGAGAATTGCTAAACCTAAAAAACGTAAATTAAAGAGTGTGGTAGGAGTAAATCTCAATCCAGGGTGGATGACTAGAGAGAAAAAGAAATTGAAAAAAAAAGATTTTGTGAAGACCCCTCCTTTTAGGAAAGACTTACCTGATTGGGTTCAGGAGCAAGTAGACTTATATCGTCAAGATCAAACAGATCGATATCATCAAGATCGAGCCCCTAGAACCCTAACAATGAAAAAACAGTTACCGGATTGGATTCAAGATCAAGTGAGTTCATATCATGAAAATCAAACGGATTTAGATGAAACGATTCCCTACATCGATGATAAAGCTGTTCAGAAAATGGATAGGGCCATGCAAGGGCCCATAGGAGTCGCCAGAACTTAAGATAATGTAATGACTTCTACCCCCATCAAAGCCACTCAAGCTCCCTCTCTGTTTGAGGATATTCTTCCTTTTTCCCCTTTACGAGCATTCCCCACTCCTAAGCGTAGACCCTCTCTGAAATTAAAAAAAAAGTCAAAAAAGTCTCCCTCTGAATCGCCCCATTTAAAATATGTTTGTCCCCATGATGGAGTGGGATTTAGATTGAAAGAAAATTTCGACCGGCACATGACTACCGCTCATAACCCTGCTTGGATTGAAACTCAAAGCGTAGATGCAGTTCAACCTCCTTCTTCTAAAAGGAAAATTGTACCTGTCCCAGACATTTCTAATTTTACTTTGGGGTTTACAAAATCTAAAGCAAAAATGTATCCTTGTTCAGAATGTAATAAGGTATATAGATCTGAAGGAGAAGTAGAAGGGCATATCCATAGAGATCACCCTAAAGCAAGACCATGGCCCATTAAAAGAAGACCAAGAAATGATAGTGATGGTCCCTATGCTCCAATAGGAATGTTATGATCATGCTATAAAAGACAACTAAGGAGGAATTTTTTTGTCAGTTTTTGATCATGGCTTCAGATAATAAGAAGAAGAAAAAGGGGACCAAGAAAGCAGTAAAAACAGCGGGTAAAATAATTCTTGTGAATGTAGATTGAAACCTCATATGCATAAGTTTCAAGTGTTAATGTCTCCTGAAAGTTCAGGTGAATTAAAAAATCAAGTTTTAAAACATTGCAGTAATGATTGCATTCATAAGATTTGTGAGATTGTTTATAATTTATTAAAAGGAAACATTCCTCTCTCCCCTTCTCAGAAGCAAGAACTCTCTACTAAGAAACACACCTTGAGACAGTTAGTTAAACCCCAGAGTAATAAAAAAAAGAAGAAATTTATTGTTGAAACAAAAAGGAGGCTCTCTTCGTACTTTAGTTTTAAGAAAAATCTTGAAAAAATGAGTCGTAAAATGGTTTTAGTTCCTGAGACCATGTTATTGGAATTAAAAGGTAAATTACCTAAATCTCCCGAATTTCAAACGGACATTGGATTAGAACATCAATTAGATCAGATTGAAACGAGAGCGGATTTGACCCCTGATGAAAAAGCCGCTTTGTATGGTCATCAATTATTCAGGTATCGAAATTATTTACGTCAAGCCCGTAATGAAGGGAAGGCAACATCAATACCTCAAACTCAAGCACCACCACCACCGCCACCACCACCAGTCGAAGTAGGTGCAGCTCCTGTTGCTGCTGCTGCTGCCCCTGAAGCCCCTGAAATTTCAGAAATGGAACAACAAGTTATTAAAAGTGTGGGTACTAAAATGCAAAAGAAAGCAGGGCTTCTCTTAGATCATCTTAAGAAATCTAAAGTCATACAATGGAATGAGGCTGGAGAAATCAGTTATCGAGGAGAACCGATTCCTAATTCTAACATTGTGGATTTAGTTACAAATACTATGAAAACTAGACCCCGAGCAGAATTAGGTTCTCCTGTAGGTTATAATGAATTTGCCCAAGCTTTAAAAGAAACGAACATACCCAGAGATTACGTGCAGAATCCTAACGTTATAAAAGCTATGGATAGACCGGGAAAAATCAGTACTCCTAGACCCCTTCTAGCTGACAAAGATTTTGATTATGATGATGATGATGATACTGGGTTTCAGGATGCTTCTAGTATTACCCCTAATGAATCTCCCCTCTTAAGACTTCAAAGGGCTAAAAGAAGGAGAGAAAGCACACGTTCAGATTCGCTTTATTCTCCAGGAGAAGAAAGTATCCGTACCCATAGAAAAAATCTAAGATGTGACGTCTTAAGAAAATCAAGAAAGAAGAGAATTTAGAAACTGTTTTAGAAGATATTTCTTATAATCCTAAAACAGGGTATGGAGGAGTACAGTCTTTATATCGTCAATTACGTGCCAAAGGATATTCTATTTCTGTTTCTCAAATTAGAAAATGGCTTAAAGAACAAGACGCTTATACTCTGCATAAACCCATAAAAAGGAAATTCAAACGAGAGTGACCGACATCGACGAACAATGGCAATTAGATTTAGCTGATGTGTCTCAATTGAAAAAAGACAATAATGGATATACATTTTTACTGTGTGCTATCGACGTCCTATCTAAATATGCTTGGGTAGTACCATTAAAAGAGGTTTAAAGGAAATTATTAAACAAGACGGGAGACAACCTCTACGGATTCAATCGGATCAAGGAGGGGAATTTACTAACAAGGAATTTAAAAGTGCTTTTAAATCCATTCATTTTTTTACTACTCGTAATGCAGAAACCAAAGCTAGTATCGTAGAAAGATTTCAACGTACCTTCAAAGGAAGGATGTGGGGGTATTTCACTCGTCATAAAACTCGGCGATATGTGGATATTTTACCTGATTTGGTGTATGCTTATAATCACAGTTACCATCGAAGTATCAAGAGAGCTCCTGCTGACGTGAATTCCTCCAATGTTTTAGAAGTGGAAAACTCTGTATGAAAAGAAAATAAGTCTTAAAAGATCTAAGTTTAAAAAAGGGGATCGAGTGAGAATCAGTAAAGCGAAACGCACTTTTGAAAAAGGATATTTACCAAATTGGACTAGAGAGATATTTACCGTATCTCGTTTAATACAGGGATCTGTACCTTATAGATATAAGGTAGAAGATTATAACGGAGAAGAATTAGAAGGAACTTTTTACGAGTCTGAATTACAGAAAGTGACTAAAAAAGACGATGTGTATGAAGTGGAGGAAATTTTAGGGTATAAAAAGCGGCATGTCGGGAAAAAGAAAGTCATTACTGAAGTGAAAGTGCGCTGGAAGGGATATCCCTCCAGTTTTGATTCATGGATTCCCCAAGCGGATCTCATTCTTCCTCCTATAAAATAGATCATTGGAATGTATGTGGTAGAAAATTTCCCAGAGTAGAAATTATATTTTTTGCTCAATTACTGATTTGTATTACTTTAATTATTGCTTCTATTGTAATGTTAGGCTTGCACGATGAGAATCGAGATTTTTGGATGGTTACTCTCAGTTCTTTAGTGAGTTACATCATGCCCACCCCGAATTATCCCAAAGTCATTAAAAATAAGGGGGCGGGATAATATTTTTTTAGCGAATGACTCATAGCTATGACTCATAGCTATGACTCATAAGAGTCTAGACTAGATATTTCGTAAATAAAGTATTGCGTCATTTTTAACCTTGAGACAAAACAGATATAAAGAAGGATTTCAGCCGTTTTTTGACATTCAATTCAAAATGAGTTTAAGAATGAGTCCAAGATATCAATATCGCTGGAAAATTGAGCTTCCTGGCAACAAGCCTTCTCTGAAAGGGGAATGGATGACTTCCAAGGCAGAATGTTACAAAGATTTTTTCAAGAAGAATGATGAACTGGCTGGAGACCACCTGGATTACCTGTACAAGAGAATCATTCTACCTGAACATTTTCTGGTCTTCGGAAAAACCAAATATCACCAGTACAAGTATAAAATCAAAGCTTCGTTTTACCGGGAGGAACCTCTCTGGACCATGTACGAATCTAAATGGGGAAGAAGACTGGGTAAAACTCTAGCCGAATTAAAGAAATTTAGAAAAGCGGGATACAGTTACGTGGATTGTTGTGATCCCGTTGAATACATGTACATGAGGGAACCCTTTCCTATGGAGAATCTTCCTCCTTTTGATGCGAAATCCATAGTCGTACCCGTCAAAGAAATTGAACACGACCCCATGGATCAGAGAGTGAAAGAGAGAAGAGGAGAAAGAAGAATGTGGAAGAAAGAGAAGAAGAAGTGAACCAGATGTGATTTCCAATTGAAAATTAAAAATCTTGAGACTTTTTTTTTTATTAATGTTTCATTTGTTGTATGTTTTCAAATTAAAATAAAAGTGTTCACTGTATATAAAACTTGGTTTTTATTATTTAACTAGTCATTTCGTATTTAACCATGGCACAGATTGAGGAGTTTTACTTGACTTTACCCAGTGATGGATCGATGAATACCTTTCCCAATAATATGATCTCTCAGTTTAAAACCTTGTTACCCAAAATATTGACTTAACCGATGGAGAATGGAAAGTGGCTCTTACTGAAATGATGTATGGGACTTCCATAGAGAACATTTCAGAAAACGAAGCTTTTTTTGATCTTTTAATCACTAAAGAATATAGTGAACAATTAGGAGACCCTAACCTTTTTAAAACCAATCGTTTTCAAATGACAAAAGTAGGAAGCACATATCTCTCTGATTGTGACACTTTGATGGATTGGAAATATTCTTACTTTGGTTATAATTATAAACAAACAGAAGAGAGTAAAAAAGAAGAAGTCCCCCTACTTTAGAAATGAATATTATACGAATTCAGTTTCAACCGGGTCCTTACGTTCATCCCAAGGCCCTGATCTCTGAAATCAACGAGGGACTCCAATTAACCATGCATGATCTCTGGGCACTAATCCGCAAGAAAAGAATAACATGCAATTAGTTTACCATGATAAATTCGATCGAATAGAATATCAATACAACGGGAGGCAACTCCGTCGAAGCCACCCCTTTTGTATCCGTTTTTCCATATCCCTAGCCTTAAAAATAGGGTTTGTGACAAAAGCTTTTATGAAGGAGACGGAGAATATGACCAAGTGGATTAATGTGAAATATTTTGCTCCCAATAACTTTGATTTGTTCGAGAATTTGAAACAGATGTACGTGTACCGCGACATCATAGAACCTCAGATGGTAGGATCTAATGCCTTGAAATTGTTGAGAGTCGTTCCCGTGACTTCTGGCACTCAGGATCAAACGCAGGCAAAATGGGAACCCGTGAGAGCCAAATATTTGAAATTGAGTAAAAAACATTTCGATACCATTGAGATTCAGGTCAGAACTTCATTAGGGACCTTGTTCCCCTTTATAAGTGGGAAAAGTCTCTTAAAACTTCATTTCAGAAAAGTCTATTGAAAAAAATGGAAACATTCCTAATAGTTTGTGCTGCTGTATTAGGGGCCATTTTCTTGTTTTCCTGGTGCATGGAGTGTCTCATAAAATATTGAAAAAAAAGTATATAAATACCCTAGAAAATAAACTATTTCATCATTATTGAACAACATGGCTTACACTCACAGACGTCGACGACGACGAGGAAGGGGACAGAAAGGTGGAGTTTTACTTCTGTTACCCTTAATAAGTGCTCTTGCCTCTGCAGTGATAGGACCCCTAGCCTCTGGATTCAACTGGGGGGAGGTAAAATAAGAGCTAGAAGGAGGAGAAGATATAGAAACAGGCCTTGATGTAAAAAAAAAATGATATAAAAGCAGAACTCACTCCAAGTTTTTCTCAGTTTCATCATGTCTTATCACCAAGGATTATTACGTCAAAGGGGGTTTGGGGATTATCATCGGGGATTATTACGTCAAAAAGGATTTGGTCTTGTTGGTAGTCTCCTAAAAATAGGAGGGCCCTTAGTGACCGGTGCTTTGGGACCAGTCATCGGAGACGTCTTAGGAGGCATAGTTAGAAAAAAACAAAGAGGAAAAGGAATAGTTGGTGATGTCCTTAAAGGAGGATATGAAGTCACTAAAAATGCTATAATAGAGAGATTTAAAAATAAAGTACCCTTTATGGAAGGTTTGAGAACACGAACTAAAATAGACTGAAAAGGTTTGCAATTCCTTTAGTAGATAGACAATTAATGAGAAATGTCCCAGGTATGAGAGCACCATTCTTTGGTGATTTACTTCGAAATAAGGTATTGCCTTTGGTCAAAAATAAAGTAGCCAACCTTATTGACACCAATGTCAACAAATTCTTGGGAGGCCAGACAGGAAAAGGAAGGAGAAGAAAAAGGAGAAAACAAAGGGGTAGAGGAGTGGTAACAGACTTGCTTAAAGGAGGAATTAAAGGAAGTAAAGCAGTGAAAGACCTGATCAAAGGATGAATGAGAGAAGGAATTAAACAATTACCACAGTTACTGAAGCAGGGTACAAGAGGGGTTATTAGATCAGGGGTAAAAAAGGGATAAATAGAGGAGCTCAAGACTTAAGTCAAAGAAGGAACCAGACAAGCCATACAGAGTGCTGCCAAGCCGGTTTAGATGCCCTTAAAGGAAAAAAAATCTTTAAAAGAAGAAGAAGTTCTTGATCGAGGGTTGGAAGGCTTACAGAAAACGGGAAAAACCATGGAACAGAAATATCTACCTGCTCCAGAAGAAACAAGAGTACTTTTAGCTAAAGGAGGTCCTCGCAAAAGAAAAAGAAAAAGAAAAGTAAAAAAAGGAAAAGGTAAAAAAGCAAGAATCGTTGACATCTTTGACTAACCAGAAATCCTATAAAAGGGAGTCAGTCCCCACACCCCATACAGTTTCACTTATTAATTCAAAAGTCACACACCTTTTCCCAAAAAAATGATGCACAGAGAATCTTGTATGTGTGGGATGGACAATTTAGAATTGTTCCAAGTTCCCCCCACTACTATAGCTATAGAAGAATCGAAATGGATGGAATATTATCCCATTTCAAGTACCCTTGAGTCGGATACAGCCCCCTTCGAATTCGATAGTCAAGGGCAGGGAGACGAATACATAGATCTCTCACAAACTAATTTACAAGTGATTTTTCAATTCACGAAAGCCGATGGCGGTAATTTAACGGGAGACAACACTGATTCCACTTCGGTGAATAACATCTTACATTCCTTGTTCACAGAAATCGATGTCACTCTGAATGGTAAAATCATAAGCCCAGGAACGGATACCTATCCTTACAAAGCTTATTTAGAAAAATTACTTTCCTATACACCCAAAACTTTGGGAACTCAAATGAAAGCCTGTAGTCTGTGGGAAAAAGACACGGCAGGACACATGGACGATGTTAAACTTGATGCTTCAACCAAATCCAAAACTCAATTTAATGTCTCTGCTGGAGACAACCCAAAGGTAACAGTCACTGCCGCCAATCTGGAACTGAGCTATCCTAATGGTGCTAAAAATGAAGGTTTGAGAAAATGACATGATATCATCGAGGACAGTAAAAAAATAACTTTAATTGATCGACTATATCTGGATTTGTTTCAACAGGACAAATTAATTCCCAATGGAGTAGATCTTCGTTTGAGATTCAACAGAGCTAAATCTGATTTCTATATGATGACCGCTGGCGGAAGCACAGGGTAAAATAAAAATTTCTGAGCATGTTACTGTGGGTCAGAAAAGTCAGACCTACTCCTACCGTATTAAATGCCATCAACGAGAGATTGAACCTAGAGACAGTCAAATATCCCCTAAGACGAGTAGATGTTAAGACCTTCACCATTCCTATTGGAACCCAATCTAAAATCAGCGATCATCTGTTTCAAGGGCAAATGCCAAAACGAATCGTTTTGGGATTAGTAGGTAATGACGCTTTCAATGGAACTGCCCATAAAAATCCATTCAATTTTAAAAATGCGAAAGTCAAAAAGTTAGAAGTCAGCATCAACGGAGAAACCATCAATACCCGACCCTTTGAGCCGGATTTTACTAACGATTTGTATCTCAGATCCTACTTGAGTCTGTATCAAGGACTGGGAAAATTCGGTGCGGATTGGGCTCCCGACATCACTTTCTACGAATATAAAGACGGTTACACCCTATGGTGTATAAATTTCACCAAAGATCAGGAGGCACAGCTAGACAAATTTCATCTGATTGAAACGGGAAATTTGAGAATCGAAATTCAATTTGCAGCAAACACGACAGAAACTCTGAATTGTTTAGTGTATGCTGAATTTGATAACTTGCTAGAAATCAACAAACAAAGAGAAGTCAGCATCGACTATTAATAAAAAAAAAATGGATACCTATCAATTGAAAAAAGTTTTATCGAGAGATTTAGGATGTTCTTTTGCGGATGTATACCCCCGAGATTTAATTCCTGATCATTTAAATTTTAAAGAAAAAGCCATGGTCATTAACACAGATCCTCACGATAAACCAGGAACTCATTGGGTCTGTTTATATTTAGACGGAGATACGGCCGAATATTTCGATTTTTATGGATTTCCCCCCTTGTACTCTGAAATTCAAGAGTTTATTCATAGAAATACCAAAAATATGAAATATAATGAAAATCATTATCAAGAATTAGATAGTAATGTGTGCGGACAATATTGTGTATATTTTTTTTTACATCATTGACATAGAAGAGGGCCTAAAGTATTACAACAATTATTTCCTAAACACTGGACACAAAAACAAACAGGTCGTTATGTGAGACAATGGTTCAAAGAAAATTATAGAAAACCTAAAACTGGCAAAGGTCAATGTTGTAAGAGTTTTGATCAGTATTGGTGCGAGATGATGACGTCATAATTAAAAGTCAGAGAGTTGAAGCAGCGCGTGCTTGAACAGCTGCATCACATCTGCATAAACAGCTGTATGAAACTTGTCACGTACTCCAGTAAGGGAAAAAAACCCAATGAGTCACATTTCTACTTTCGCTTTTCGATTGCGAAATCCATGGATTATATAAAGGAGGTAACAGTACATTTCACCGTCATTTTTTTTTTGTATGGGCAAAACTTACAGTAAACATAACAAGATGGAAAACAAGAAGGCTCTATTAGAAATTCCATTTGCAAAGTATGATGATCAATCTTTAGGGTGGCAGGGAACGATTGAACATCCTCCCATGTTTGAGCCGATGGAAGAAGAGAGAGAAAAGAGAAGAAAAAGAGGAGGAGAGGGAGAAGAAGAAATGAGAGAGAGAGAGAGGATAAAGAAGAAATAGAAGCTGAATCTGACTACTTAGATGAGCCTGGGGATGAAAATCATCTGGTTACTGTTGAAGAAATGGAAAAAGAGAACGGAGTCAAATTAGAATCATATTGTGAGACAGAAGAAGGAGAGAAAAAAGAAGAAGAAGAAAGGGCTTACGGTGAATATTTCGTGGTGAGTGAGAAAATAGAGGAAGTTAGAATAGAGACACAAGTGTAAGAGGCCACCAAAGAATTGGCAGAATTTTCTGATTATACTACTTCTGACATGGATCCGGACTGGGATTATGACGCCCACGAAGGGTATGAAATACAGGAAATGAAAAAGAAAATGAGCAAGGCAGAAAAAAAGGAAATCCAGGGAGCAAGAGAAGATAAAGTAAGTGGAGTTTACAAAATTTGTGAAGAGTACGAGAAAGCAAAAGAGAAATTAACCGGGCTATGGCTGTCCTGCGAAACTTACACAGTAAAGCGATCAGAAGACTGAGACATAACAAAAGAAAAAGAGAAGAGGAAAAAGAAGAAGAAGAACAGAGTAGGAAAAAACTGAAGCAAGCGAAACGAGAATTACTGTGGGAGTCTTACCTAAAATTGAAAATGATCGAAGAGGACAACGGTGAGCTGCTGAAACTACTTCAAGTGTGCCAAGTCATGGAAAAAATCAAGAAGAAAAAACCTGGTGAGAAACTGGATGGTGGAAAAACTTATTTGACTGTTTTAAGATAAATATTTGTTTAAATAAATTGTAAATATGTTTTATCCAATATAATGCACTTGTATTATAAAAAATGTTTGCTGAGTTCTTTGTTCAAAAATAAATTTTGTTGCATTTCAAAACTATAGTTTTTATTTCACACACAAAACAAGGGGACTCTGATCCTTACAAAGTAAACAAGTTTTTTTCATATCATCTTTATTGAAAAAACAAAGTTTATAGCCAAAAGGAAGTGTCTTAAAATCATCAATGATCTGCCGTTTATCATATACAATTTGATATTTCTTAGTAAAACGTTTCGTCAATAATTCATGTTTTTTGGTTCTCTGGATTTTATGAGGATAAGTCACGTCACTTCTTACAATTCTTAAAAAATCATTTTCTCCAAAGCTTTCATCGTCACGATTTGAGAGGCTCGATGATTCAAGGTGAGTCCTTTGACTTTTTGCACGGCCTTTCCAGTATCGGTTTCAAACGCATAATTCTTAGGACCTCCCGACATGAATTTGGTAATGTGTCCCCCCTCTAATTCGTCGGTCCATCCTCCTAAACTATTTACAATAGTAGGATTATACTGCCCTTCCACGTGTTAATAAATAATACTGTCGGTATCGAAATAAAGAACACGATCTCCTAATTTTTCTAAGGTGTCGTATAAATGTAATCGAGCATGAGCGGTAGTAAAAGCAGCTAACACAACGTTTCCAAATGGGCAGTCTTCGATGAAATCCTGTTTTTCCACGTAATTTATCAAGATCAGGTCGCATTTGGGTTTATTCACGTTGTTTAATAATTCAATTCCTTTTACTTCCAGGGTACTGTCCTGTAACATTTTAGTCAATTGTTCTTCTTCGCTCAAATATTCAATTTTAGGTAATTGAAGTCGCTGAGCAAATTTTCCCCACAAACAATTCAAAAATAACTTGGCAATAGTTCGTTTCACGGGATTTTTCACAATTTCTAAAGGATTCAGCATCAATCTCTCTCGCTCAAAAATATCGTTCATGTAAGCTACCTGTTGTTCCTCGGTGTCACAATCAGGGGGATATCCAGAAGCCTCCTGTTTGATTTTCAAAATGGTATCGATGTAACTACGAAATAAATCCTGACTTTTTTGAGGAAAATGCCACACTTTGTAGATTTTCTTTAACTCGTATCCGCATTCTAAAGCTTTTTGAAGTTCGCTAGTCACCCAGGTTCCCGTTATACAGCGTTCATCCTCTGAATGCTGACAGCGATAATGAGGATCTTGTCAAAGTTCTTGGGCACAAGTGCGACATAAGGGAAACAGTAATTTTCCTCCGGTACGATAGGGTAAAACGGGGTGATAGAGACCCCGAGGGGGTAAGACCTGACATTGAATCAATCCAAAATAATTAGAAATCTCCTCAAAATTCTCGGTGATGATTTCTGGATGACCCATGGGAAAAGGTTTATATTTTAGAACAAAAGGGTATAAAGAACAGACATCTACATATCTCATGTCTCCCTCGGTACAAAACAATCGAGTGGCATTAGTCCCCCCCCCCCCCCATACAAAGCTTCCCGAGGATTCAAAGGATCTTGAAAATTTAAATTGTCCACAAACCCTCGCAATTCGGAATTCTTTTTCATTTCCATATCAAAATCGTGTTCCCAAATAGAAACTGCCTGGTATCCCTGTTCCTTCAAAAAATTTTCTCGTCTTAAGGTCTCTTCGTACAAAGTACCGTAGGTACAATCTACTCGATGAGGATGATTTTCATTTTCTAATTCAGGATGACATTTAGGGCATCCGTGCCAATAACAGCCATATAATTCGTACACGATATTGGATTCTGGATCGTATCCGTCTACGGTATAAGAACCCAACTGAATTTCTCCCCCATTTTTAGCATGTTGAATGAATTTGCCGTCTCGACTCATCCAGGCTAACCAAAAACAAGCTTTCATTGAAAATTGTCGAGCTGGGTCGTATCCCATGTTAGGTATGATGGCAACACTGTCTCGGGGCATGAATCCTCTCCGGTAGGCTAAATTAGCGGTACTGGCAAAAGTAATGGCTTCTTGAAAGGGATTCACTTGTACCAAGCTCTGTATAGTCTTCCTGAATTGAGCACAACGTTGTGAAATATCTACATCAGAGATACAGTAATCTATGAATTCCTTTTGAAAATCAAATACTTTTCCTTTTTATTGCTGATACCATTCATAAAAGGCTTTTCGCCCCGAACTGGTCATGTCGTCAGGATTGTAGTAAGTCGCGGGGGGATAGGGACCCACATAATTCTGATTTTGCTCCGTATTGAAAAAATGGGGGAAATATCCTTTTTTCAATTCTTCAAATCCAAAAGCCGAAGGCATTTTTGATAAAGCAAAAGGTAAATAATTATAAGAATCTATAAATTTCAATCCAAGGACTTGCATGGATAAAATCTTAGTTCCGTTCATGATCACTGTGGGAGTAATGCAAGCGGTATGCACCAGATAATTCAAAATAAATTGACCGTCGTAGCCTTTGAAATTGTGAGCTATGACAATAGCATCTTGATGCAAAAGCTGACATTGACTTTTTTGAGTGGCGTGAGGTTGGGCTTGAAAAAGCCATTCCATAAATTGTTTTAAAGTTTCGGGACCGCGAAACAAATGGCGTCGGGGTCCTAAATGTTCACAATGAGAACAGGTCTGATCTACCGTCAAATGATTACAATGCTGACAAACTCGATGAGCCACACATAAATTAGGAACGTGAATCCCATTTTCTTGAGTACATTCAAAATCGAAATAAATGTACAATTGAAGTTTTTTTCTCTCTTTAAGAGTAGGTTTCACTTGTACAAAACATTGGTGATCTTTCTCGACTACTTTTCTACAAATCTTACACCATTTTCTACCCCCACATTTGTGATAGGCTAGTAATTTCTTACTCATCCAGGTTTGACATTGAGAACATCGATCCATTAAACTACAAACCGTTTTCTTTTCATTTTTTCCACTGCAGGGTTGTAAATGTCTCTCGTGACAAATCTTGCTTTTAAAATAACCTTTACAATCAGGACAATGAATGCTACTACCAATGGGAGAGGGGGGGGGGGGGGCAAGGAGTGTCCCCTATATTATAACTTACATCACAATAATCGCAATAATATTGTGTTTTCGGTCAATCCAGGCATAGATAAAATAGTATCGTAATGTTGGTCATCGAACAAAACATTCAAACAGATTCCATTTCCCTTTCCTTTGTAAATGGGTTCTAATTTCAGCCGTGAAGACACCGTTTTAAATTGAAATATTTTCAATCGATATTCAGGAGCCAAGTCTTGTAACTTGTTCCATTCCTCGGGGCCGCAGGGCAAATTAGGATCACAATGAGCCTTTTTCATCAAATCTAAAGCTTCTTTTTTCTGCTGCGGGGAAAGAATGTCCTTTTTTTGATACGATCCCACTGTTTTTTCCAACCAGATAATTCCAAAGGATCCGTGGGGCGCTGACTGTGTAATCGCCCTACTACAATAGCTCGAGGGAAACAAAGGTGATCGCCTAGATTTTCAATTTTCAATACAGATCTTTTTCCTTTCTTAAACTTTTCTTTGTTGGTATGCAGATGTTTAATATATTGACCCCCGCTCCCCTGAGGATACTTGACATGAAACAGTTCATATTCCGCAGATCCGTCCGTGATGGTAAATTCTTTTTTCGATTGTTGCACTGCCTGAACTTTATCTAAAATGGTAGCTTCATTCAGATTCTTACATTGAGTAAATTCGTACCAAATCTCAGAATCTAAAGAGGGGTGACGTAAGTTAAATCGTAAATAATCGTTAGGATTACACTGCATGCGTTCTTTCACTTGTTTCAACATGTCACTTAATAAACGTTTAACAAAACCGCTCTCTGATTTCTTTGGAAAAGGACGAAAACTGACCGTATATACATTTTGTTTCACTTTAAATTTGCGAGATTGTCGCCCCCTGTCTAATCTAATGTTGTAAAAGTCAGAAACAACTTTTTTCTTAACAGATTTATTGACAGGTTTTCTCTTTAAAAGTTTTAAATTTCGTTCAATCAATCGCTTTCTTTTATATTTTAACAACCTTGATTTATTGGTCAAAATGCTTTCTTCTACATGCATCTTGCTTGGAAGCGAGCGATCAAATGAAAGAGTATTATAAAATATAGTACAGTTATATATTACCCCCATAACAGGTGTTTACAATGACTCATCATGAGTGACGCGCTTCAAAGGTCGCTTCACAGGTGCGGGTATGTCGCAATGTTTTTACAATGACTCATCATGAGTCACGCGCTTCAAGGGTCCCCCTTTTCACAGGTGCGGATATTGCACAATGTTTTTACAATCATCATGAGTCACGCGCTTCAAGGGTCCCCCTTTTCACAGGTGCGGGTATTGCGCAATGACCCCAGCTGCATTTCGTCATCGCAAAAAAGGGTATATAATAGAGCGTTTTCCTTCAGATCGCCACACACTGAGCATATTTCAGAAACTCTACAGCTGATTACTTTTTATCTAAAGATGACCACGGAAAATCAAGTCCAGAAAATTAAAGAAGAACCAGAAGAAGAAATGACAGAGATGGAACCATCAAAGAAGTTCGGATTTTCAGAGTCAGCAGAAATGAAGGAGGAGGAAATGAAACCTGCTTTAGGATTTCTCTTTTATCCCCCTCCAGAGAATCAAGAAACGGTATTAGACATGCTGAAAAGAGAAAAGGAAGAAGACAAAGAATTCTACAAAATGATCGTCATCCAGGAAAAAAGAAGACTAGCTAAGAACCCTCACTTAGTTACAGGAACCTTAGGATCCGGAAGTGGTACAAAATCCCTCTATGAAAAAATACAAGACCTACTAAAGGATTACTATTACCCAGAAAGCGAGTTCAACAAACTGAAATTAGACGTCATTTTGGCGGAGAAACAACTAGAGGAAGCCCAAGCGGAACTACAAAAAGCCGAAAAAGAAAAAGAAGAAACCACAGTCCTGATGAACGAAATAAACGAAGAAGCAGAGCGAGCGAGAACAGCATACCTAGAGGCAACAATGCCGGAACATGAAAACCTCTATGTTTCAGAAGAAGATTACAAGAAACTGAGCTGCGAAAAATGACTATTACAGGAAGAACTACAAGAAGTCAAAGACCAAAAGGAGGAACTACAAAGACAACTGACAGAAAAGGAAAATGAACTACAAATAACCAAAGAAAACTAGCACTGATGGAAAACGAACTCAGAAATCTCAAAGAAGATAAAAAAGAAAATGCCAGCATCTTCGGAGAAATCCTGGGGGAAGTGCTAAAGGAATTCAGCGATAAAAATCCAAACGTAGCCTGGATGGAATCAGAAAAAGCAAGAGAATCGTGGAGTATCTACATATAACCCAACGAAGCCACGGATGCCAGATTCAGGAGCTTAAAAGAACTATTCACCGAACACTGCAAGAAATTCTGCTTTGTCAAAAACGGAAACACAAACAACATCAGCGGGGAAATCCAGCTTAAAAAACTACTCAACTTCGACGAACTGAAAAATCTCCTCGGACAAAATATCTACCTTAACGGGGGACCGAAAGAAGAAGCCACAGAGAAATGGTCCATGGCCGCCAAATTCAACGAAAAGGATTTTTTCCCCATCTTTTTCATCGACGAAGTCAAGAAAATTTGTGAAATTCAGAAATAGGGCCCCGGATTTCCCGTGTGTAAATATGTTCTTAAAAGACTTTTTCTCCTTAAAATTGTTCGATTTGTTCATTTTGTGTTTTCAATGTCTAGCCTTTCTCTTTTATGACGTCATAATGCGTAATGCATAATGACCCCTCATGTCCTCAATATTGACCTTTGACCCCCCTATATAGGGGCCTGTCAAGTGCACTCATTTGACCCCCCTATCTAGGGACCTGATACTACTGTCCGCCCGTAAAATTGTCCGGGCGTACCTTTAATGTTAACATTGCTCTAAAAGGGTCCGGTCCGTATAAGAAAAGGTCCGCCTAACATAAAAGGTCCGGGATGTATTTTTCATTTCTATCTTTTCAATTTCGAGTATTTTGTTACAAAATATGTGGTATTATTTTATAATTCGTTTATAGGAGTAGTTGCCCGAAGTGAGTTCGTAAATATCCAGCACAGAGTGTAAATGAAAATACATATAGTTTGACCAACACAAATAAATTACAATAATTATTAAAGTTTAAAACTGGTTTTTTTTTCATTTAACTTTAATTTTGCAGGGTGACCTTACATAAACAGAAAATGAAGCTGATTTGTGTCATTAAAGACCGAGAAAATAAGCACCGCCTTGAAATTTACCTGGTCAATGCACCCCTGTCAATCAACTGAATTGAGGCCCTAGATTGGGTGCTAGAAAATGATTGACTTTCGTTTACTCGTCCTGTGTATACCATGTCTAGCGCTCGCGACGATCGTGCAATTAACTTCGGTCTTTTGATGCATGCCGTGATGTTAAAACGCCATGTCTTTTAGAACTATAATCAAAAGAAACTACGGTTGACACAGCTTATATCTTCTGCTCTTGAAAATTGAAAGATAAGAATTTTAAATTTACTCGTAGTTGGTTTATGTATCACACCAAACGCGCTGATCACCTGCAGTCTGTCAAAATCATGTTTTGCCGATCATCTATGAAGACGTTCTTTTAATAATAAAGATGTTTGTGAATAATTGAGAATACAGAATTAAATTAAATCAAATATTGCGTCCACAATTCATAACGTTAGTTATCATATATCTTTGAGAAATTCCACGAGCCGAAACCGGAAAAGAAACAAGTACGGACAATTTTGGTACATGCGCAGCTGGTAGAATCATGTGCACTTTAGCAGCTGATCGGAGAAGTAATACAAACGTATGTTGTAAAAATGTTGTATTAGTATTTGAGTACGGTACGATGATCACGTATTGCATAAAGCATCGCGATAAATTCTCACTAGATCCCATCAGCAACTTGTTTGCCCACGTCGCACGCATGCTTTTATATTCATTTTAAAGATCGACAATTTGTTTGTCCTAGTACATATATAAATACGATATTTTTCTAGATCATCGAAAAAACTCTGTTGAGAGCATTTTAACACCCCGTGTGTGTAGACATGTATACACAAGCGAGCATGTTTTCCTCGGGGCTTCACGCCTTTATCAAAATAGGCTCCACCCCAGCTGAACTTACCTGAGGTAAAACACCCGCTTAAAAACCTCGGCCTTTAATTAAACAATGGCTTGATCCAGGTGTTATATACTTTATTACTTTTTATTGACCAAAGGAGCCGCGTGGCTGATAGGTATATAATACACAATTAACAGGAGAATGACGGAGGATTCTACATGGTATATATATATCAGATGGGCTAACAGCATATACACACACCACCCTACAGATGTGAAGGGTTCACACCTTCACGTGTTTGGCCGTTTGAAATGATTAAGTAACCAATGGCATTTCGCACGTCCTCTCTTTGCACATCTTTTCAATATGACACACGTTTAATAACAAACCATTTTAAATCATATATTACCGAGCGCAGCGAGAGGCGGGCGAAACCCGCCTCGCGAAGCAAGCCTTAATGGTAACACGGATATATAAGAAAATTAGTGAAAAATAGAAGCTGAATCACGGGTACTAAGGGCCAAAATATTTTCTTCCAGCCCTGGGCGCCGCCATATTAGCCGCCATTTTCTTAAACAAAAGTTAACTAGATCATTATATATGACTGCCGCTTGTCGATGTTTTTTGCCCCGAAACTCGATTAAAAACTTTTCAATGTTTAATTGAAAGTAACTAAGATGAAATAATTGACTGAGCAAACTATAAAACTTTTAACAGTGCTTTTATCAAGAAATACGACTAGTTTCACGTATGTCTTATCAAATTATTACATGGAAAATAAAATCATTGACATCAAGAAACCGATCTTTTAGAGACTGAATAGAGTAGAAAAAAATCAATTTTATCAATTTGGGAAAATTACATAAGCATTGAAAGAAAAAAAGAAAAAAAAAATCGGAATCAAGAACTTTTCTTCGGCTATTTCCGAAGACAAAACTTTTACGTTTTACGTATGAAAAATGACGTCATAATGAAGACTGAGCACGCAATGTTTAACTTAACTCTGGCATATGATTTATATCTGGCATATAGTCTGTCCCAAGTTATTGCTTCCATCACTTTTTGATGATTTTTAATAAAAATACACATACCTGTGAAAGAAATACAGTTGAAATCGATAAAAGGGATAATATCCAAGATATCTTCATCGACACATTTTCATTTTTCACTCATAGAAATTCACAGGAACGAAAACAAATTTCTTAAGGAGATTTATAATGGAAAATGTTTACATTTTTTCTCCATTCGGAATTACTCGGAATACCTCGAACAAATTTTTAACATTGTCATCCGGGCTATTTCATGGCTGATGCAATGCAAAATCCCCGTAGACTTTCTATTTTGAGTTGTGTATTGAAACCTGAAGCGGTAGAGGGGGCGTTTCAAAACAGATAATCTGGACATTTTTCATATTAGTGAATGAACGTACTTTGAGCACAAAGGTATTTATGATTATCGAAATATCAAGCGAAGAGTGGTGGAAGCAAAAACTCGGGACAGAGTATAGGCGGATCCTTCTGTGTGCGTTTCAAATAAATTTTATTCTACAAAAAATTAAACTGCACTGTGCTGAATCTGCGCTCGGTCCAACGGTCACACCGTTTACATATTATTTACGATTCAATTATAACGATACATGTAAACAGTATCATAGCATTTTTTTATTTGCACTATGACACATGTGTATGTTATGCTAATTATTATAAATAGTTCAGTTCTTCGTTCCGTTTTCCATAATCATATTGATTTTTGGATCGAACCTTTGCCTTTGTTATAAACAAAAAAGGGGAGTATCCAAGGAATTAATTTGTTTATTAGAAATTAAATAGATGTAAGATAAGTAAAGAGCCTTATTCCTTCGGCTGTAATGGCATTTTGCATCTGGCAAAGAATTTAAGGGGACTTTTTTAAAAAAGAAACTCGTGTGAAAAAGGAAAAAGGCATATGTTGACACTCATGGTAAAATATTATTCTAGATTCCAGACTGCTACACCCACATACAGCATTAATTATTTTATCACAAATATCATATAAACATCATGACATGCATTTCTCTCTCTCTCTCCCCCCCCCCCCCCCCCCCCCCCATCAAAAATAATAAGAAAGTCATTAGATCAAAATCAATACTGTTAGACAAATATGACAAATCTACCTTATTTTATGATTATTTCAACGAGAGGGACACTCGTCACATTTTTAAAAAGTAGTCGGAAAAATTCAACTATAAATATGATTTACTACTTCTCTTACACTAATTTTACGGTCTTTTCAGGATCGATACTATACATGTACCGGGTCTCACTCCTTTAATTGAATATCTTACAATAAAAATCAATTTTATAATTATTATAACAAATAATGTGTAACTAATCTGAATACATTTTTAAAAATAAAAACTACGCTGAAGTCAATTTCATGTCCACTCCAACAATAAGAAGATCAACTGAAAAATATCATTACAAGAACCTATATTAAACTCACTACCTCCACGTATGACCAGTTCTTTCTACGAGGCGGGCCTTTTCTTGGGCTGTAATATTGGGTCCTACCTCTGAAATAAAAGGTCATCGGATTAAAATACTGTGAATTATTTTCATACTGCATTTCAATGGGCGGACCTTTTCTTGTACTATGAAATTGGGCCCTACCACCTGAATCAATATGTAATTTAGATGAACATCAATATATGTACTAATATGTATTAACTACTAATACTTAATTCCTCGTTTAACTACATGTATTAGCATTTTTTCCATCGGGCGGACCTTTTCTTGAGCCATAATATTAGGTCCTACCCCTAAATTAAAGCTATACACGCTATGATTTGCGTCAATTTTGAATGATGGGGAAAATGTATGTGTTTGCTTACTTACAAAAGTTACCTTTATGCTGTTAATTATAATGCCCAATTCGATCACGTAATAAAGATATCAAATTTAAAACAATAAAAATATTTATTTTCCTGCCAGGAAAGTAATGCCTCCTCATGAATATCAATCTATCACGTGATATTAACAGCTAATTTTAGACATACAAAACTTGGTTTGGGGGGGGGGGGGGGGGGGTTCAACACCTTCATAATTGTTGTAGTTTCACGAAGTGAAGGATAAAAAAAATTTCTGTAAAGAATAAATTTGTCCTATATACGAGTACGAACAAAAGATATAAGCGTGTGAGCATGTACAATGTACATGTATATACATATAATTCCTTGAACAATGTTATGTGTTTTCCCCTGAGGGCTATTTTAGTTCGTGTTCGTGTGAGTGTTATCCTATTAAATCATTCAAAATAATGGTACCGTGAATGACAAACGCATTACACTCATAATACATGTATAAATTTCAAAGTAACGACTGTTTAGCATTATACAAACTCGAGACGGATATGTACATGTAATTAGGCAATAACGGCCACCTGATTCCCCGCGGACATGCGCAATGAGGACGTTTTCAATCTTCCTTCATCAATATTCATGAAAAGGCATTACTTTCATGTCAGGAAAATATGCAATTAAAATTCTATGTCTTTGTAACAAAATGGAATTCACCATTGTAATATACAGAATAAAGATAGCTTTTATAAGTAAATAAACACATGCGTTTTCACTGTCATTCAAAATTGACACAAATTATAGCGTGTATATATCTTTAAAAGATCGGGTTAAATCAAAACAAGTATCAATATGAATATTAATTATCTGCACCAGTATTTCAACGAGGCGAACATTTTTTTGAACTATAATATTAGGTCCTAACCACTGAATCAAAAGATCATCAGTAGATGAAAGTCAGTACTCGTATCAATTTGTTTAACTATTTTCCCGTTTAACCATTATAACAGTATTTCATCGGATATTATCTCGGGATATGAAATTAGGCCCCTCTCCAACATGGAAGTAAAAGTAAAAGAGAGAGAGAGAGAGAGAGAGAGAGAGAGAGAGAGAGAGAGAGAGAGAGAGAGAGAGAGAGAGAGAGAGAGAGAGAGAGAGAATAAGGACGTCAATATTTTACTCCATGGGGATGCATATTTTTCTTAAATTAGCATGGATATTATTTTTTTATGCAGTTTACAAATATATTTTGCTTTGTAACATAGCACTTTTATCACATATTATATACCTTGCTTCTTATTTTCTCCCTCAACGCAATTTTTGAAGGTACGCTGTTAGTTCAGCCTTTAATTTTTCATAAAGTACTTGCAGAGAAATGCTAACTTGGACAAATAAAAAAATTGATATTTGTACACTATATCTATGGAAACGAATTTATATATTAAGTGTTTACTTAATTCCAAATATTTGCTTAATTCTCCATCATTTCATGCATGTAAGAATATTGAACGTTGTATTTAAAGAATAGGGAATCATTCTTGGAGAATTATGAGGTGATCAAATACGGTCGGGAATATACACCTATACTTTTTTAACAAAATTCCATGCACGTTATGAGAGAGAGAGAGAGAGAGAGAGAGAGAGAGAGAGAGAGAGAGAGAGAGAGAGAGAGAGAGAAATCAGTTTACCACATTATCAGACTTATTACTTTTTTAAACACTTTACCTGTAGTCAATCAAAACATGCTTTTTATTATAGGTACATGTATCATCTTATTAATTTCTTTTCATACCCTTTATAGTTACTACAGTTACGTATACACTATATTGTCAACGTATACCCTCTGTTTAAGTAATGCACGTATGTGATCTTTATTAATTATCTTAAAAAATGATAAATCTACCTAGAGGCGTTTTAATTGTTGGTATATTATCATACGTTCCTGATCTACTGAAAATTAAACAAAGCACGAGCTAAAAAGACAATCTTGGTTGTGTAGAACACTACAGCGGAGATATTGTTTGCTTTCTCAGTTCAGGGGTGTATTCTGATCACAGGTGTGAATGCCTGCAGGGCTTCATTTACCGGTGTTTACCGGCCGTGAAACCCTCTGCTAATGCGTGTATACCGGAAGAGATTTGAACACACTTGATATGGCGTGTGCAAATTATTGTCAAAATACTCATGGTTTTCCTTTTTTCCGATTCTTAAACAATTGGTCAAAATCTAATCCGCTATCAATATCAAATACTCCACAAAGTAATTTAGTAATACGGTCATACATGTACCATACTCAAATGGCCGATTGGATTATGTAAACAAAGACATCTTTTAGATACATGTACATTGGCAAAAAGAAAATTAACTGAGAAATTTTAATAAGTGACAACGGGTAGGACCTTTTCTTATAGGAGAAAGCCGGACCTTAAATGTTAACATTAAAGGTCCACCCGGACCATTTTACTGGCCGGACCTTATATTATACGACACCGGCAGACAGGAATGCCCCAGAAGATAAAAATATTAATACCATTCATACAAAATCATAATATTTTGAATCTTATTTAGGTCTGAGGTCTCTGGCCTACCGCATCAGACAATTTCTCTCCTTCCTCGAGAGAATAGTTTCAACTGTTTTAGGGAGATTTACATGTAGTTAAACAGCTACTTGATATAGACCAGTCTACGAGAGTCAATCCAAAAATACGCAGACAATGTCAATGTATATCATATATTTATCATGAAAGTCTAAGTAACACATTTATGTACGCTTCAACATGTTTTGCATTGATATGTGAAGTTTCATTCCATTTGATGAAAAGATATTTTTGTTATCCGGTTTTGAAAAAATAACATGTTTTGTCACCACGGAGTACGGTTACGTCCAAAACACGACGTCAAGATGACGCATGCACAGTTTATTAAAATACCCTAGCTATCTATATATTACGCTTAGTCTCTTGTGCCTTTCACTCTGTATTCTAAAACGACTCTATACTACTTGACATCTTATTTGCTGAGAATTGTTCGAGAATCATAAGTAAGTTATTCAATGTTTTATATTTTTTTACCGCGTATCTCTTGGTTCAGTTATTTATTCCTGGTTCGTATATACAAAAATCTACATTGATGTTGAAGACAGCTTTCTCCCAAAAAAAGAGAAGAAAATAATGCTTATTTCATATTTATTTCTTGCAGCAATGGTATTTAAACTATGGGTAAAACACTCCATCGCATTATCCCGATGTCAGGGCGCTGACAAATCCAGCGGGTACAAGAAGCATTAGAGGAAGTACCGCGGCTCCCAACAACACGGGCAACTTTATCCCATGTTTCTTTGGGGTATTTTCCGTTGTTGTTGTTGTAGGTACCGATACTGCAAAATGCATAAAGAAACAATGCATGAAAAATATATATACAATACATTTTTCAATCTGTCTTTATATTGGTTTGCGCGTTTATTTCTACATGTAATAATTCTCTGTATGCCCGTACGCGTCCTCTAATCATCGAAGATTGGGACATTATCTTTTTTTTTTTGATTTTCTATCAGTATGTGCTTGACATAATCGTACCAAAAATTATGTTCAATTTTCACAAATTTAGTTTGATTTTCTTCACCGACTGAAAATTTATATTAGCAGGCCTCTTTCGTCATCAACTTTTGTATTAAAAATTAATTACCTGAAACCAGTTTCCAACACAGTTCCTTAAAAGTCAATTGCATGAATCACATATAAATTATCCTATTTGTGACTGAGAATCAAGACTAGAAAAGTTGCTGAGGGTGGGTTCTGGATATAAATCTTAATACCTTCGCACTCTTTTCCTTCAAATCCCGGAAAACACACACATTGACCATTTTCGCAGTTACCACGCAAATTACATTGCAGATTCGATTCGCAGTCATCTAAAATATTAAAGCAAAAAAAAAAAAAAAAAAAATATATATATATAGATATATATATATATATATATATATATATATATATATATATATATATATATATATATATCGAATTTAATAAAACACGGTTTTTATTATATTGCAAAGAATGGAAATAATAAAGGTTACCGAGACATTGAGGTGGTCCATAGGACTCTGAAGGGCATGTACATACTCCGTACCCTAGTGGTGAAAGAGTACACTCTGTGTTTCCCTCGCACTGATCGGTATCTCCCAATTCATTACACTCACCTGTAAAAGTTGATATAGAAGCTAAAAACTCCAAACTATTTTCTTTAACAAATTATGAGTAAGGGAATTATAAAAAATATCATGTTCAATTTGATTTTGCTGGGTTTTTTTGTTTTTGTTTTGTGAGTAAATGTTCTTTAACTTAAAAAACAAATTAGATTTCTGATAGTTAATATACCCGTATTTGTATTCCTATTACTCACCTAGACATCCTTCGCTAATAGCGGTATAATGGGGAGGGAAGTCGAGAAACCCGTCCTTACACTTACAATCCTCTGTGTTGGCACAGATGGCATTTTCACCACAGTCGGCGTCTGTATCGCAATCATGGCCGCCAGCTATTGTTTCAAAAACAAACAATAAAATGAATATTGAGAGAACAATCACGAATCGATTTATCCACATCACCATGATCGTCACCTAGCGTTAGATATGCAAGGTGTAATTCACAATCGCTCTATTTATATGCTACGTTTTACCTTGAAGGAAGAATAAATCTGCATTCAGTTTTTCATATTCCTAGATTTGGGTCATGCCTATCCTGACGAAAGGCTCTCTAATTTTCCGTGTACTCAATTGTGTTTATAGTTAAGTTGCAGCCCCTGCACTTTAATATTACTTTTTGGAAGTCATTTTGCTTATTTCGGTTATATTTGACACTGAAAAAAAAAATAACCATGCCATCAGTAAACAAATATGAAAAGTTAGTATCATTATACAGAATTTCAAAAAAAAAATCTTATAAGGGTCATTGAGTTGCTGTTGAATAATGTATAGGAATCTGTGGATAAATTTAAAGGTATTAAAAATACTTTCAAAAACTATCCAGGGGAAATTATTTGGGAAAGAAAACCTGATGCAAGTTAATGTATAAATATAAGCAGACCCACTCCTACCCTCAAATAGAGAACTTTAAGAATTGAAAATCTTTACTCGAACAGTAACAAGAAAATAGCTAATGTGGCCAAAGTTGGATATAGATGCTCAGGTGAGCGATGTGGCCCACGGGTCTCTTCTTTCATTTATTCGACATTAAATAATTTTACCTGCTAATTTGAATTGTAAACTGCTTCGATTATGTTGCAAATATCTTATACGTTTTGGTTAATGATGTTATTTTTAATAAAGTAAGTTTAATGTTTGTTCTGATGATTAATCTTGTTGGACCTGTTGACATTCCTTCCTGGTTTTATTAGTTATGCGTCCTTCACCGGGCATCACGATTCTTATCTACCAGAGGATAAAAGGTTAAATATAACCTAGTGCGATTAAGTCAGGTCACTCAGGTAACAAAAATATACAGTTTCATAATGCTCAAAATACCTGGATTTTCCTTATTGTTTTTATCTTTATAAATCAGGGGATACGATACAATTCTGAATCTCCAATATCGTACCCTAGTATTTGTATACCCAGGATGGACAGTATGTTTAACATATGATTTGCTCAAAATGAGTAATTTTCGGTTTAATTGCATAGAGAAGTTCACTTAACTATTGACCTTGGCCTACGGCATAATGCAACTTTCCTTTTATTGGCTGCTTACTTCAACGGGCATCATGACTCTCATCTGCCCGAGGAAAAATGCTATAGGTATCCAGCTAGTGCGATTGATTCGGATCACAAAAACATTCAGCCAGGATGGGTAAAATGTACTTACATGTACCAGGAGGCATGTATTGATATCCTCATGAATTAATTATTAATGATATACGACCACAAAATAGATAGACGTAGCTTGCTCAAAACAACGTTGCAAGTTATCAATGCCTTCTGTTGAAATGCGACGAAGTTGTCCTCGACTTGTGACATCGTACAGCCTTTCCCTTCCTCAAGGCAATAGTTTTGACTATTTACTAATTATTCATGAATTATCTGTATATGAATTTTGGCAGATTTAGACTTAATGTTGACCTGTTTATGTGTCGAATATTCAGTGTTTGGCTAAGAGTAAGTAACAACTATAGCCAGGTAATATGCGTGCATATATACTCACCAACAAGAAACATTATTTTCAAACCTTTGTAACTATCAAGATTTACTCAATTTTATAATATATTAAATAAAGGACTTAAACACTCTAATATTTCACACATGTCTAATTGACCAAGGGGCCAAACGATCTCCACAAGTTCACATTATTTCGGAGTATGTTTACATTTTTAAAGTCTTTGTCTGATAAATATTTTTATTATGCAAACAAGCATCATGAAAACTGATATTTTTCTGTCAAAATTGTTTCTTTTTCAGAAAACTAATGAAGCACTAAAGAACAAGAATAATAAATATATATATATATGTGTGTGTGTGTGTGTGTGTGTGTGTGTGTGTGTGTGTATAGAACGGAATTTTTTCTTGTAAGTTATGATATATTAATATTATGTGCTTTATTTCCAAATGTTTAGATTTCCGTTATCAGTTCCTTTACCAGTGTGCCCAATGAACAAGAGATTTAAAGCATCGACTGGCACATATCTCAGTATGTATCAATCTATTATCTACATATCCATCTTTGCTTTTCTATGTATTTTTTTTAATTTCTTTCTTTTTTAAAGTGTGTCTTATGAAAATGATTACGACGATGTCAAATAAAAACGACACTATTCACTGTCCTTTTTATCAAATACTGTTAAATACCCATCTTCATCTGTTATCGTATTTGAAACATTTTCCTGATCCTTACCGTTGTCTATCTTTGAATTCTCGGCATGGAGACCTTCGTCGCACAAGTCATAAATATGTCTAACAGTTTGATGTGTTGGAACAGTATATGCTGCGTCTATAGTTACAATCTCGCGCCTTAGTTTTAAATGTTTAAACAATAGGGCAGCAATGATGATCCCGAAAATGATGCAGGGTGGGACTGTTGAAACAAAGAGCCATTTGTACGAGATTTGAGTGTCAGTGGACGTATCAACATTGTTGGATTCAAAAGAGACTGTTGCCAACTTTCCCGTAGCAATCTCTGAAAAAAATAGTTTTTATTAAAATACCATAGTGCAAACCTAATAAAGATACATATTCAAATAATTATAATTTTACATAATGTCCCATGTGCATGAAAATATCTTATTGCTGACTGAGAGGACTTGAAAGATGGCTGAAATGCAGATCGCTTCCATTCCGTACCTTTTAGGTAGTCAGTATATCCGCGTCAAGGCACGTAGCTTCAACGCTTCACCCCCCCCCCCCCCCCATTTCCTACCAGAGTATTTTTTTTTATCTATGCATACAATTATGAAAAAAGTGTTTCAAATGATATATTATTATATTCTGTGTCGCTAAACAACAGACTAAACAATTTCATGCAAAGTCAAAGACCACTCTTTTATATATATATATATATATATATATATATATATATATATATATATATATATTCAAATGAGAACTAAAATTAACTTTACCGTTGAAACCTTCACGAGATAAAGTAACTGAATATCTCACCGGCGACTCCTCTGTAGTCCACTCTGAAATGACCAAAATAACATAGAAATAGATGTAATTTGCGTTTCAAATTGAGGATAAATGTTTTACAAATAATATAGAGGAGAAATATACCAACACATCCCTCAGCAGGATCGCACCGATCTTCACTGCAGTGACATTTTGATAAGCATTGCTTTCCATAAAATGGGTACGGACATACTTTTTCACATTGAGGTCCTATTTTACCAACTTCACATTCTGAATATAAAAGTTTACACACATTCCTTAATAGCATTAGGGCGAGGTAAGTATTCACATTACATTTAAATCTCAATAAAGATCTTGCGAAGCAATTAAAATTAAGTATTCTTGAACAAACTGGTAAACGTGGAATTTGTAAGATCGGTTTATTTAACATTCGTTTTGTTAGTCCTTTTTGTTGGCGAGAGACACAGTGTAGAACATGTTATGATAAACTCAGTTTATATTTTTGTAGCTATTCAAATACTAGTATATATGTATAACAAAAATATGTACTAAGACCTTTGATGTGCTTTGGAAACCATTTTGCATATATAATTACATTAAGTATATCGTATGAAAAGCACTAACGTTTGCATTTATCCTCTTTATTGTTCCATACAAATCCTGGACAGCACACGAGGTATCCTTCCGGACTGTAATATGATTTAAAAGATCGTGTTGTTTTTATAAATCTATAACAATTCCACGCAAAATATAAAGATGAACATAACATATTAATTCTCATTTCTTAAGTAGTTTACCACATACATGTATTAGTATTCTTTTTTTTTTTTTTTTTTTTTTTTACAAAATAGTTATCACAATATAAATAAAAGTCAGTAAAAACAAACATCTCACCTTTGACAGACATCCGATCTCGAAAAAGAAATATATAAAAGGAAACATATTAGTTTTAGTATCAAAAGCAAGAAATCCATATTTGCATTGAAAGCTACGTAAACATGACAACTTCACATTTATTTCCTCAAATCATAATTATACGATAAGTGCGAAGGCAACTTCCCTTATGTTAAATTCTATTTATGTGGTTTCGGAACTCAACTCGACACTTAATGAAAATAACGTTGTGTTTTCATTTGTTGTTTGATACTTTTGAATATAAACAAGCGGCAAACCGACTTTAATTAATGGTCACCTTAACGAGCCCGTTTCATCAAAAGTTGAAAGTTTTAGTCCTTGACAAGCGGTACTTCACATGCGGAAGATGTGTCCATCATAAGTATGGATATACACATGCATATAACACGTAAAAACATGTACAAAATCGTGAAAATATAAAATATGTAATTATTAAAACCATTACCATATGAAGATTGAATACTTATATTACCATATTTACATATTTTCTAATACAGCAAGACTGTTATTTGTAGGTAGTAAAAACAACATAAATCAGTAAAGGCTGATTACTTATCTAAAAAAAAAAAAATATTGATTTCACGATTAATCCAGGGTTTTTATTAAAGTTTCATTCTATCATTTTTATTTGTTTGTGTTGTGAGGATTTTGATTAGAATCCTTACAACCTTAGTACCTATGAATAACCGGCATGCATGATATTATTTAACTTATTTTACTTACTGCAGTAATATGTTTTAGGGTGCTACCGTTGTGGCGAGTGCAGCAAAAATTACACATACAATGTACCTTATAATGTACCTTGCATCATTGTCAACAAAGTAATATTTTGACAATTCTTTACTTTTGGAGAGAATTGATCAGTTTGTAAAATGTAATTGTGTATAATTTAATCAAAAGTGTAAACAATAAATATTTTTTCTTGGTTGTTAGTTGACTTTTTTCCCCTGGTTCATAATTTTTTTTAATTTGTTTATTTTTGTATTCTGAATACATAATTTGTATCCGTGCCCCGGTCCCTGTTTGTAGGCAATTGCCCATTTTCCAATTTAATGGATATGCAGCATGTACATTGTTTTTTTTATAACTGTTTATTTTTTTCTCCTTATTCTTTTCAGATTTAGTTCAAAATGCGATGCTGTAACTTTGATAGCAATATATTTTTAAAACTCCTCCCAACTCATAAGCCTACTTACTGTACATGTATGCACAATTAGCTAAAAATTGAAAGTTAAGTCATGAGTAGACGTAAAAATTTGGGTTAAGGTAACTCCAGTGTCTTTCATGTTTGGTTCTTTTTTTTACACGGCGTGATTTTCCGGTTATAGTTTTGCTCAAATCAATGATCTTTTAAAATGACATGTAATTGATTTAAAGTATTGTACAAGTATGGCACAGTGGCTTCAGTACATGTACAAATATATAGCTCATATTTTCAAAAGGAGAGAAAAAACATAAATATGTCGAAAAACGTGGGGAAAATTACTTGACGGAAAAGGGGGAGGGGATGCTACTTTACTCGTATCTAGGTTTTGCCAGCCAAGACTAAAATTTTAATATGTATAATACAATTTTATTGAATATATCATTTTAGTGACTGTTAGATTGTGTCTATTTGGTACATTGTAATTTTTTAATGTGTTTAAAAATACAACTTTTAAAATTATATCCAACAATATGGGGGTATATATGTTCAGGAGACTATAATGCAAAAACTAGCCGGCTAATTTCGATAAACTATGGTTTTTTGCTTTAAAAATATAACTGTTCAATAAAATAGTTTGAGAAATTCCTCAGTTTTGTGATTTTTTTTGGAAGGTCATGTGAAAAATAAATGTAATTTTTGAAAATATTTTTTGTAGAAAATCAATAAGACTTTTTTTTTAAATTCAATCAATACATTATCTTAAATTATAACCTAGCATGATGTATTTTGCATAATTTAATAAATTATGAGATCATGCTTCATTGTGTTAAAATTTAGCTGTTGAATTTTTGGACCACGTGAGCTGTAGCTCAATGTAGGAAAATAAACGAGAAAAGATATGAATATTTTGGCATTTTTAGTAAGTTTATAAGTTGTTTTAACTGTTTGAATTAACAAAAGTTTGGTTTGACACAGATTTCCAAAAGCTTGGGTCTACCTTAACTTTAGTCTTGAGTAAAAATACACCCTTTGATGAAACGGAAATATTAGCACTAGTTCCGAATTTAGTGTGTAGAGCTACAACTTGGAGTACGACCTTTGATGAAAAGGGCTCCTGATCATATGAGTACATTGATATACGATTAACGGGTATTTTATGGGCTGCTATTTTTTTGTCTCAAATTTTAACGAGTTTTATACTTCCGTAAAATTTAAACGTGTTATTTTTCACAGCAATAAAATATAAACACGTTAAATTTTCCTTACATTAATGAAATTAAAATATAGTGATCTTTATTTATAACTTATATACTTTTAAACTTGTTATCTAATGACCCTCCTACCTCTTAGATGAGTAATTAACTTTCTTACCAGTATGTTATTGGCGTGTTAGCAATATTACATATAGTGTGTGTTGTGTTCGGTGATATGTGTCCTATGATTGTCTCCGATGCAATGGATTATCGTCTTAAATGGTGTCAATATAAAGACTTTGATTTCAGATGTGTTGTGCATTATGCATTCAGATGTGGTTTATAAAGGGAGATTATATTATAGACGGGATCAAATTTTAATGTTGAGTAAATGAGGCACCCAATAACAACGAAACTTTAGCGAATAACAACGAAGATGTATTCGCTGCTATGAAAAAAAAATCCTGATGGTACAATAGATCACATTTAAAATTCTGATTATTAAACACTTGAATATCTACGTATCGCCAAAAAATATTTTACTTTAATCTTTGAATAGTCTCTAGATCTCCCTGATGCCGCGTACATGAAGTTCTAATTTTTGCGGTGTCCTGATAGAACTGACATTGTATACAAGTTAATACTACAGTACCTGATTGATAAAAATGTGTACGCATATTCAAATGCGTAAAAGAATTAACACGTAATAATTAAAAACAGTAAGTGTATACCGGTAAATTTGTAAAACTTCATAGCAGTAAAAAATAACTCGTTATAAGTTATACCTCTTGCATCTCCCATCTTTCCTAAAAAGATTCATGATAATGTTTTCTATTTTTTAATTTCATCTCATTAATTGCCCTATTTGACAGTTGGCAAAATGCTAAACAAGAGGCCTATATGCCTTGGTGGTCATCTGTGTACCATAGCCCTTAAATGGGAGTTTCATGTTTGAATTTTAAGCTTCATTTTGGAATGTCTAAACTTTAAAGAAACATGGTGAAGCACAAACCGATGGTTTAGCAAATTTCGAATTTTTACACGATTTCCGTATTTTTTATTGATCATATTAAAAGGTGAACTTTTGAAAAATTACGGTGTTCAAAAGTAAATAAATCAAATTAAAAAGAGAAAAATAGAATTAATCGTTGGGCCAACACAAAAATATTGAGTTTCCCTTCCCCTTCAAAACCACGCAAGCGCAGGGGAATATAATATTGCAGCGTGGCATATATCATGAGCCAGTTGCCTCTCATTGAAATCTGATGTCTTCAAGAACTATATATTTATGAAGATGCACTCTCTTTGAATGCATATTTCTTACGACAGACATCGAATAGCTTCACATTTAAATTCTTGTTCAGTGTGTCAATCCCACTGTAACTATTTTTAGACAACAATCGCAATCACGTGACTCTAAAACCAATGTCCAAAACAACTTGGTTTGTTTACATGTCCATTTTCCTGATGAGTTTTAATGACTTGTTAACTGATAGATGATAACTTTTGATGCGTAAAACCTTCTGTATTATGAAATTTTGTATATTTCTTCTGATTTCCGTTGTCATAATCAAACAGTGAAACATCTATTTTGAGACACTGTGTCACTTTAATCCAAAACTTTTCTGATTGTTACCCCCGCTTTCATCATTTAATGTTTGCAACATCAATTCATAGAGGGAGGGGGAGGGGGGGGGGGGCAATGGGTAAAAAAGGTAAAGGAATATCTTTACCCTATCTCTAGGAGCCAAAAAGTATAACCTTTGATAAAAAGAGACTTACATGCCTTTAATGGTATATATTTTTAAAATAATTATTGACAGTTTCAATACTGGTGCACACAACACGTATGCAGTTTATTGCGACAGGCATACAATGCACAAAAAATTAATGTTGATGTCCTAAAATAGAACACATGATTATTTAATTTAATATGGCCAAGTTTATATTCACTTTATGATAAAGTGACTCAATTGACTTAAAAAATACATTTTTACTCCAAATGGCAATATTTTTCGCATCCTCTCCAAAAAAAATTCATGGGCAGTAAATTTGACAAATTTATGAAGGAGATATTATGAACATAATAACAATGAATTCAGTGTATCTCTCCCTGCTGTGAAAGTACAGAAAATCATAATTTTTTTTTTTACATTTTCCCTATAAGGCCATAATGGTCCTACCCAAGGGTCTCCATCCCTGACCCATGGGGTCACGAATTTCACTATTTAGGTAGAGGGCTTCACGAATATCAAAACCATGTATTTATCTTATCTCCCCTTTTGTCGTGTTGTAAAGAATATTTTCTGAGAAAAAATACATATTCACTAGTATATGGCCATATTGACTCTGCCCAAGAGCCCGTATCCTTGAACAAGAAACCATGAATTTCACGATTTTTGTGGAGAGCTACATGGACATCATCATCATGTATTCAATTTATCTTCCACTACTGTGGGAGTAGAGAATATATTCTAATATTTAATTCATTTTTAATATGTACTGTGAAATCATTAAATATCATGGTGGCTCAAATTTCGTGGTATATGTGGGTTACCCTCCCACACAAATTTACATCCATGAGGAAAACAAATTTTGAAAAAGTTATCTTTCTTACTGAATCTTAAAACCAAGGCATTAAGGTAATTATATTACCACAAATAAGCAAAAAACAGTCCATGAAAATTTGCCTTCACTAATTTGAAATATTCCACAGTAGTCATATTGACTCCGCCCTAGTGCCTGCACCCCTGATCTAGGGTCCATGAATTTCACAATTTAGGTAGAGAGCTTCATGAACGTCCTAATCATGCAATCAATTTATCTTCCACCACTGTGTGAGTATAGAAAATGTTTTTCTAAGATTCACTTTATAACCATATTGATTCCGCCGTATGGCATGGTTTCTTGGCACATTGGCCTTGAATTTCAAACATCTAGTACACAGCTTCAAGGACATCATAACCATACATTTCAATTTATTTCGCACTAGTGTAGGAGAACATAAAACGATTTTCCAAGATTTTATTTATTTTCATTGACCATGCACAACGGCCAAAATAACTCACCCAGGGGCAATGCATTTCACAATTTAGGTAGAAAGCGTCATGGGCATTATAATTAGTCATTCCTTACCCAGGGGCCATGGATTTCACAATTAAGGTAGAGGGCTTCATAAAAATCTTAACCATGCATCTAGGTAATCTTAATTTATTCATGGGAGTAGAGAAGAATATTTTCTAAGATTAAATACATTTTCACTATATGGTCTTATTGACCCCACCCCAGGGCCTGAATCCCTTTTCAAGGGGCCATGAACTTCATAGTTCAGGTAGGGGCTTCATGGACATCATAACCTTGCATCTAGTTTTTTCTGAAATATATGTGGTAGTGGAGAGGAAGATTTACTAAGATCAAATACATTTTACCTATATGACCATATTATACCCCGCCCTAGGGCCTGAACTCTTGATCCAGGGGCCCTGGATTTCACAATTTAGGTAGGAGCTTCATGTCCGTCATAACCATGCTTTTAGTTTTTTCTACACGTGAGAGGGGGTTGAGAAAAAGATGTGTTTTTGGCATTTTTGTTTGTTTGCATATTTGGCCCCTCCTACATGTATTAGGCCCCGGGGATGGTGAAATCATCAATTTAGATTCCTCAGGCAATGTATTCTAAAGATGCTTTAAGCCAAAAATTGTTATAATTTGCCATGTATTTTTCAGGAATTTGAAATTTTAAAATTGTCAAGAGACGACTCATGACGATGGACAAAGACCTATAGCAAATGGGTAACCTGAGTGACTCAGGTGACCTAAAAAAAAGACTAAAAATTCAAAGCAAGTAGATTCTTTTTAACTAAACAATGTTTAGGGAATATTAAAGAGACCTGGACATGATTTTATATCAAAATTTATTGTTAATGTATAAAATGGTGAACTTGCGCATTTTGAATGGTTGACCAAAACTTGAATGTTAGAAGTCAAATGAATGTTAAAAGAGAGATACAGAGGTATGAATTCATTGTAATGTAAACAAGGCTCGAGACTTATATTTGTTTACAAATTATGTGAAGCATGGAATAACCATTTCTTTGACAAAACGACGTGTGGTAAACAGGGTACACTGATTCAATGTGTTCAAATATAATATTATCAACATAATAAATCAACATTTGATTGAAACTGATACCATTAAAAGTCATTTAAACAAAAACAAGGCTCGAGCCTTGTTTACAAAACAAAGATTTTAAAACTCTGTATATACCTATACATGTAACTAAGTATTTGACTTTCACATTTTGACAAAGCATTAAGAATACACTTATTAAACATTCTAAACATTAAAAATTAAAAAAAAACACAACAAAATTTTTAAATTTTATATGGTCAAATTGTTTCTAAGTCCCTTTAAATTGAGGGAAAATCTTAAAAATGTTAACAAACGAGATAGATGAAAACAATATGAGGTTAAAATAATCTGCAGCAGTGTTGATTTTTAATTTTAACTGTGATACCTGGACAATTTTGAGGTCCAAGAAGGGTTTGGAAGTTTTATTGAAGAATGTTTATTTGAAAATTGTTTCAAATCTTCTCTAGAACTTCAATATTGCAATATGCATATGTTTAACTAAGTATACAAACATCCTAGATGATATAGTGTATATTGTAAATTATGAGAACTTTGGACCTCAATGATCATAAGATATTCGAAGTATAATACAAGAATGTGGTTAAACCAATGACGCCCATCCCCTGCAAACTTATAATAGGTATCAGGCGAGATAAAATAAGTTAAGGATTGTATAGGTAAACATCATTCTTATTTATAATTGCAATGCTATAATTTGCAATATTATTATGAATTAAACCATCCCAAATATAAATTGTCAACACACAACCACTGAAACCACACTGGATTAAATAGTGTATTAATCTGCTTTGATAGAGTTTAAGCCGATTTTACTCAGGTGAGCGATGTGATCCCTGGGCCTCTTCTTATGTGATTTAATTAATTGGACAAATAACTTAAATTTATTCCACAAGGAACTTATTTGTTTTCGCAGCTGCAAAAAAAGATCAAATTAATTTTAAATGAGGTTTGAAATGTTACATGGTAGAACATAGGACTCAAAGTAAACATGTTTATTGTACGCATCTACAAAGCTCAACGTCACATGTACCAGCGATTGAAGTGTTTATAAATACGACGTTAATTGCATACGCTGCATTTCTGGTACGGTATGAGCAAAAATAAACAGACGAGGTGAGTGACGTTTGTTCAAGTTCCGTGTTCGTGTAATTGATACAGCCGTTTTTGAACTTCCTCATTAAAGCCATGATCAATTAATTGCCCCGTGATTACACTTTAGGACCAGGACAAGGAGCATGTGTTTTATTCATACTTATTTCTTTCGCGACGTTTTGGCTCCATTTTGGACAATACATAACCTGAAATTTACTTTCATCTGTTAAAGATCTATTGCTTAATGTTTTTGTTAACAATAATTTATAAGGTCCATCATCATTTGACAATCACTAGTCTTCTTTTATGTGTCAAATGTCCAACTAAATGTGAAACGAGTAACAATTTACCACTGACATATACTAGTTGTTATTCACAATCTGCTTGATTTTTTGTTGATTTTTGATGAAGATAAGAAGTTATTTTGAGACAACTTCTTTAGTCTTCAATAACAGTTTTAAAAACAGGTAGAATGGCCGTTGTCGAAAGAGTCAGAACCGTAGAAATAGAAATGACTGCGCTTAACACAGGATATACTAACGTTAAATTTACTGTTCTTTTCGTCCACATTTTAAATAGTTGGCAATGTATAATTCAACAGAAAATATTTAGCATAATCTTTCTTTGTCTTTCGATCGGTAACAAATTTTTTTTCGAAAGATCTGGGATAATTCAACAAACCGGGAGTGACATCTTGTAAAAGACCAGTAATTAGATCTCCTTTCGCAACCGGTTAAGATTGCTACATGTTAATTTTTCATAACTACTTGAGAGATTATTCATCTCAACGGCTAGATAAACGAATTCTGTCATTTGCCAGATATGTTAATATATATTTCTAATGTTATGAGTGTTTTTTTTATTTTGAGTTGTGTCCTGTCAGGAGGTATTTTTATTAATGAAAAAATGACAATAACAAACCGTCAACCATCTCAAAAATCCAAAAAACGAAATACAAATTCAAAGCAGAGCAACACGGACCTCCAAAATGATAGAGGTAGGATCAGGTGCCTAGGAGGAGTGAGCATCCTCTGCTGACCGGTCGCACCCGCCGTGTGCTCCTTGTCACAATTGGGCATGTCATAATCGAGGTAAATGTCAAAATCGGGTAAATGTCATAATAGGAAAAAAAACGAAACGTTGATGATTTGGTTTGTTTGTGATGGTCAAAATACAAACCTTGAACAAACACGGACCTCCATTTCATTGGAGGTAGGATCAGGTGCCTAGGAGGAGTGAGCATCCTCTGCTGACCGGTCGCACCCGCCGTGTGCTCCTTGTCACAATTGGGCATGTCATAATCGAGGTAAATGTCAAAATCGGGTAAATGTCATAATAGGGAAAAAACGAAACGTTGATGATTTGGTTTGTTTGTGATGGTCAAAATACAAACCTTGAACAAACACGGACCTCCATTTCATTGGAGGTAGGATCAGGTGCCTAGGAGGAGTGAGCATCCTCTGCTGACCGGTCACACCCGCCGTGTGCTCTTTGTCGTAATTGGGGGAAAAAAACCCGGAAAAGTCCGTAGACAATTAGGTGATAAATTATTGTCTAACAATTGATATGAAAAACGTCTGTCAGCATGCGACCCAGTGGATGATTGTATTTGCTGACAAGGTCGTTGTATCGACCATAGAACTTACGAAAAGATGACTTCAAACGAGCCTGTTGATAGTCCTGTTTTATCAACTTGTTTGTCAGTAGCTTGCCTCGCCTTAGAAACTGTTCATACGAAGAGCATGCCCTTGCGTATCTAATTAACTGAGAGACAAAAACACCATATGCAGGTGATGAAGGTATATTGCTACATAAGTAAGGAAAGTTGACTATAGAAAAATTGAAGTCATCGCGTTTATCATAAAGTTTTGTTGTTAGGTTACCATCAATGTCCATTTCCAGTAAAATATCCAAATATGAAACAGATGACGCAGACTCTGTGGTATCTTTTATTTCAAGTTCACTGGGATATATCGAGTCGACGTAAGTATGGAAATAACAATTGTTAATTGATAATACGTCGTCGATATACCTGAATGTTGAGTTGAAGGCCACAGCGAGTGATTTATTTTTTTCACGTTCAAGTTTTTGAATAAATTCTGCTTCATAGGAATACAAAAATAGGTCTGCTAACAATGGGGCACAATTGGTACCCATGGAAATTCCAACAGATTGTTGGAAGACTTGATTTCCAAAAACTACATAGATGTTGTCTATCAGAAACTCAAGCATCTTTTTAATGTCAACTTCAGAGTACTTGTGTGTGCAATCAGAATGGTTTTTAACAAAATAATTTTTTAGATTTCCAATGACAAGGTAAGCATTTTTACGACTTTGAAATCATACCAGCCACAACTTTTTATTCAGCGTCAATTAGAAATATGCATCATAATTTGGAATTAAACTTTCCGCATTGTTTATTTTATATCGTCAAAAAAGTATTGGATGAATACTTACATGTAGATCATTTGTTCAGTGTATTTACATTTACTATCATTAAAAAATTAAATTAATGTAAAATGTTGTTTTAACAAATGAATGCTTAGCGGCATTACTTTAAGTTGATATAAATTCGTGTTACATGAAACAGGTAGTATTTATATTTCAATTGCAAATTACTTCACATTGTATAAACAATATTACCAAACAAACCTAATTTTACACTAAAATCTTGATATCATAGAAGTATTTTTTCTACTTTTTTACATGATGTGCTGAGTGTTTTCTACTAGATTTAGTTCAGCAAGTAATCTTTTAACAATGAAACCAATCTGATTTTTTGTTAACACTTTCATTGCATATTTGTGTGTTAATTATACAAAAATTCAAATATTTAGATTCATTGCAAAGAGATTGATTTTGCAAATGTGATCCGGGAAAAATTTGACTTGTTTTGAAAATTGGTTTTGACTAGCCTAAGATACTTGTAAAATACCACATACTCAATCAAATCGAATCAAGTATCTATAATAGTAATGACAGATTCTTTTTCTTCTTTCTACACATCATGTTAAAACAGAATAAGTACGTGTTTAACAATTATGAAAATCATGATTTATTGAACACATTTAAAAGAAAGATTTCAAATATGTCGCTCTCAGTAATATAAGTAGAAGACAAAAAGACTTGAATAGATTGCCTTTTACATGCTTATTTCCGTTGGCTATGATTTTCAACCTAGGAATGTGCAAAACGTCACTGAAAAGTAAGTCTTGCATATAACAAACACTAGATGAATGTAATGACAAGTAGACTAAATATAAAGTATATTAAATGTCCATAAGTCTTCAACTCCTTTTCATTTGGTTTCTCCTGGGGCGCGTTTGATTGAGTTGACTCTAGTAACTCTAGGGTTATGTAAGTGCATACGCAGAGGTTTGACTCTATGAATGTGAATAAAAAGACAAGTGTTGCTCTAGTGTTAAAAATGGCGAGTAACTTTGGCTTTTATTTCACTCGTCAGCTGATCCAAAGCTAATTGTCTTAATTCGGTTTGGATCTGAAATTTACATAAGTTGTTTTTTTCTTTAAATAATTACCATTAAAAAATTAATTTCTTTTGCAAAAACAATCATCCTGCAATTCCATTGTAAAACTTCCCTTCAATTCTAGTGTCGTAAAATACATGTTTTATTGACAACTCCGGCAACCCGAGGTACTCGTGTCGTTCAATCAAACGCACTCCCGATGTATGCTAGTGTTGACTTGCCGTGTTATGTCTGTAACCATTATAAAATGTCATCCAACATCTTGATTCTATACATTTGCTTTTGATTAAAGTATGCTCATCATTGAACTGCTCTATCGTTCATTTCTGAAACAAAAATTCTCAATCATTTTACCTTGTACCACATTTTTTTTCAAACTTTTAAATTTCCAAAGTTTCAGATGAATAAAAACTATTGTTACTGTTTGCGATGTAGAAGTTGAATATACAATCTGATGTTTCAGTGACGTGGTATATATCATGAGTCAAGTCTAGAACCAAGCATAAGATATTTTCATAATATCTTCGATAAAAAAAGGAATCATCGAATTTTTTTTGATAATAGCTACATATATATTTTCACAATAAGGTCGATGTATTTCGTGTTTCATTATGGAAATGTATATATACACGAACTCTTATATATATATGTATGTATGGCTTTATACAGCAAACCAACATCAATCTATTGCAAGTGCATTCATTTAAAATTAACACACTTCCATTAATAGGCCGAGCACATTAAATAGAATAGGAAGAAAGATGTCAAGTGCAAAGTATTTACATGATGGCAAACCTAGGATTAATTCACAATATGCAATATGCCTTCTAAATTCTCTAAAAAATGAAATGAAAATATGAAAGATTTTAGTAGAAATACAAACAAACACATCTGTTTTCATGTATACATCTATACGTATCAACACATATCCTGGACAGCATTTGACGACGCCTTCTGGACTATTCAAGTATTCAGGAAAAAAGCTTTACAAACGAATATAGCTACATGCTAAAATGGATTTTTAAGAAACGTTGCAATAAGCAAATGCATTCTATTATCATTTTATCGTAAAAATCTTCATTTGATACTGCATATTGTATTAAAGTAATGAATTACTTATAATTACTGTCTGCAGACTTTCGAACTCGAAATAGCAATGCAAGATGAAAAGCAAAACATGATTGATATCATATTGACTAAAAACAAAAGTTACCATACAATGTTATGTTATGATAATAAAGGACAGGGATGGGCACGATTACTTAAAACTGTAATCGATTAATAATCGATTACATAGGACAATTATGCGTAATCGATTATACTCATTTTTTGTCCTGTAATCGATTGTAATCGATTACTTTATAACATGTAATCCATTAATAATCGATTACTTTTTAATAAAATCATTAAAATGTGATTAATACCTCTTCTGAACATATTTTATTAACTCTTCAAGTTGATTTGGTTTTAGAGTTAAAGGGGTATTTTCATTATGAATGACATGAAAATTTGATATTTCACATTTCAATCTTAATAAGATAACATTTTATAATTTCTACTGCTTGTTAAAATTATAAGAAATATATAGAGCTCAGTCTTTTAAATTATGTAATCGAGATTTTTTTTATTGGAAGTTTACGAGTCTTGGTGAAGTTCTGACCTTGCACCATTAGCCATGGTAATAATTCTGTTGTTATTGATTTCTTGAAAGTTAAAATTTGATTAAGATTTGATAGTTAAAATAGTATTGGCAATCTGCAAAGAACTTTGAGGGAACCTTGCTTCGTGATTTGAATGAATTGTATTTTAAGCTTGTAATTGTTCTAATTTAATAGATCCTTTTTGACGCTATTTTAATTGTTTTCTAAACATTAGGGTGGTTGCAATTCATTAACTAAATTGTCGATTTCTTAACTGACAAGGACAAAAACACAGGACAAAAACACAGTGACACTTGCATACCCTTTTGTATTTTTCTCTGGCAAAATATAACCATCTCTCTCTCTCTCTCTCTCTCTCTCTCTCTCTCTCTCTCTCTCTCTCTCTCTCTCTCTCAACAATGGTCAATCATTAGGTACTCTAGTGATTTTTTAAAGACTCATTTGGTCAAAAAATAAAAAAATCTGCAAGCAAGTGTGAAAAACAGAGTGAACATCTGATTATCTGATTGTATACTCATGTGAACCAATATCTATATTTTAAGTGAAAGTGGAAAATCATAATTAAATGCATTTTTGAATGTATTTGATTATGATGTTTATAATATAATTCATAGAATAAAGTTGTTTAAAAACAATTTTTTTCTATGAATTATATTATAAACAACACTTGTAGAGTATATTTTCATACTATATATGCATCACAAAATATTTATGTGAAGAGTAATGGAAAATAATCGAAAAAAGTAATTATAATAACACTGAAATTGTAACTGTAATCGATTAAATTACGATTACAATAATCGAAAATCTCCTCGATTACAGATTAATGTTGATTACTTGAAAAAAATTAATCATTACAATCGATTGCGATTATTCGATTACAATTACCGCATGCCTGATAAAGTATACATTTTTATTACAAAAAATTAATTAAAACATATATTTCTTGTTATGTAAGTTGAAACCAGCATTTGGCATTTTTAATTCAAAAGCTGTGTTGCATTTTGAATCAGGGTCCTCACACATCAGGGAAAAGTTTTGCATACATGCCCATTTTTTTAAATTACTTAAATATATGGATTTCTAGCATGTGTTTTACTTGAAAATAGCAGAACAAATATCAATTGGGGGGGGGGGGTGTCTGCTTTTCAAATTGTATCGCTATTCATAAAAATATCCCAGCAGTATTCGAACTCAGGACTTGCGGGTCGCTAGATTGAAGCTACACCCATTGCGCCACGGAGATAAACACCAATTTTTGACGATATAAACTGTTTCACAATGCGTTAAATTCGTTATGTTGTGACTAAATGTCATAAAAATTGAAGTCCCGGTGTTCTAGAATCTTTAATTAATATGATGAAATGACTCATGAGTTTTGCATAAAAATCTTCAAAATTAAATTACTGAATTGTATATTAACAATTTAAATTAACCACCTGACCCCTCCATCTGTATAACGTAAAACTAGAAACAAATGGTGCATGTTGCACTCTGCTACTACTAGTACTATTGATTATTTTTTATTCCAAATAAAATTACAAATAAAACCAGATGACAATAGATGATTATGTAATAATCACCTTTTATAATATTAATTTCAAATTATGAATATTTGATCCTTTCTCCCTAAAATTATTTAACAACCAAATAATGATAATTACATAACTGATAAAATTAATTTGTAAAAAGCAATTCGTGTTGTCTGAAACCGCCATGTACTTGATTAATTCAAATTAATACAAATTAATCAAGTTCAGTTTCCAAGGGAAAAATATATAGTGGCAAAGTGCATATTTAGATATGATAAGACAAATGTTTTGTAAAGAAAACATATGCTTTACATATCTTAGTCCTATACCCACAAAAAATACAAATGCAATTTTACATGGTAAGGATATACATATGCCCTACCTAAAGGATTAAGCCAAGAACCCTTCACATTGTACTATATAGTGATAACTGATAAGTAGTAGGAATAAACATATGTCCCGCCTAATGGACTTATTGTAGTGAACAATAACCCTGCAAAATTAAAATCAAATCATTATGACACACAGTTAATAGTTCTCAGGAAATATACATATGTTCCTGAATTACATGAACATTCACATCAAAGTTAGCGACCACTGACGTTAGTTTTTTTCTTATCTCAGAATGATATTGGAATAGGCATTAACAAATTGTATTATAACTCACATATGAAAGATTAACTGGCCTTATGAAACTTTTGAATGCATCCGATTTCCATCGACCTAAAAGTTTAATTTTGCTGTCACTCATACCAACATCAGCACATTGAGAAGCTATTCCTATCCTAAAAGAATGACTAGAAATTCTACTGATATCCAATTTTGTAAATGAAAAACATTAAAATACTGCTGAAAAATTTACCCCTGGATACTGGCATATTTGGTACATAGCAAACAAGTGGCCCCTTTTGTACTCCTCTTAATCTTATGTAGTTATGGAGGCACTGAATTGGACAATAATTTTTGTTACCTGCCGAATGATAATGAGAAAAAATGGTTTGCCAAGATGATGCTTAAATGTAATAAATTTGATAGTTATCTTCTCTTCCTCCATAGAAATCTAATCTAAAAAAGAGTACATTTTTATTGACAACTTTTTGACCTGATGTTATTTCTCTCACTCTCAAAAATTCATAAAAGGCCAACAAAAACATTGCATTAAAAATGGCTGATCAAATGCATTAGAAACTGTAACTGGTAAAAAAAATCACATATTTTATGAACAATATTTTTTTGTAATAGGTATTCTAATATCCTGTGAAGGTTTAAGTTTACAGGTTGAGCACAATAATTTTTGTATTTGAAAAGATGAGCATGGATTCTCAAGGTTGTGAAGCTTATGAATGTAACTAACAACAGAGAGGTTAGATGTAATGGTTGATGCAGCATAGTCTATACAAGTTCAAAATCATAACGAAAAAATCTGGAAATCAAAGTTAGGAAAGAATATTGGATAAACAGACGGAAAGACAGTGACTAAAATTAAGTCCCCATGGTTTCCAAGCTAGGAAACACATATGTAGATATATTTTGAGAAGACTGCCATTGGGCCAGTAACGTTTTGCTTTGATGTTTTTATGCTATACTTTACCAAATTGTCTTCATATTTGTGGTCCTGAAAACATCAAAAACAATTATGTTGCAAGAAAGTTTTTTTTTTTCTTTTTTAAATTTCAAATGTTGTTTTAACTTTGCATGGTTACATTACTTCAAGTTGAATATAAACTATTGTTAAATATACATGCAACAGGTTGAATTTTTCACTTGTATATTGCATTACCTCGTACATGTATAAACAGCATGACATGTACCAAAACCTAATAGTTTTAGAACATGTTATAAAAACTGGATATGTTGATATATACTAAAGATTAAACTTAATTTACTACAATTTTCTTGAGTTTTCGGGTGTGTTTTTCAACAAGATATACTTCAGCTTCTGAAGTAAACATGTCACAATGATTGATTTTTTAACAATCCATTGCATAGTTTTTGTCATTCTTCATTTTTTTTAATTCAAACATTTAAATCATTACAAAGAGACTGATCCTGCAAATGTGATTTTAGTAAAAGTATAACTATTTTGTGAAAATTGACTTGCACTGTATAATAAAATATCTTGTACTGAATTGTCAAATTTGAATCAAGATGGATATTACATTTGTCAATGAACGGCAAAGATGTTGTAATGAAATTGTTAGAATTTGGGGATGATTTTATCAGACGGATTATAAAACAAAATACAAATGTAATGTTTTTTGGCAAGATGTTTTTCAATTATGGCTCTAGGTAGTGAACATGTTCAATAAACAGCCTGGCTATATTAAGAAAAATATGATCAATGTTCTGATATGGCACAACTCCTGTATTACAGTTGCCAATAAATCTTTCTTTATTAATGTACGGTACCAACGTGTTATAAAATTAGCTGGCGATTTTTTATTTGAAAATGGAGCGCTTTTGACATATGTTAATTTTTTTTTTTACATACGTTTAAGTTGCCTGATGTTTACGTCAAGCAATACAACAGTATTATTAGTGCCATTTCAAAGTTTTTAAAATCAGTTTATGTGGAAAGAGTAAATATTGAAAAAAATATACTCCTTTTTAGCTCACCTGAACCGAAGGTACTATGATGAGTTATTGTATTACAAATGCATCACTACGTATTTTATAAGGAAATATACTGAGTATACATTCACATGGTGAAGTTAAATTTGCAAAAAAAAATATATTTGTTTGGTTTCTTTTTAAAGCAGCAGTTGCATATGCACGGACTTAGTTAGACAAAACATAATTCATTTACTTTTTTATTCTGATATTATTTGATATACGACTATTGGTACAGAAATTTAAATTAATGATATCTATATTAAAGAAAATGTCAGCTCGACGCAAATGTCGCCGTTCCGGCCTTTGATATGTATAGTGAAGATTCTAAATTGTAAAAATAGTGACCCCTGGGCCAAAACTGGGATTCAAAATTTAGCATAGAAATAATACATGGGAAAAATGTTTAAAAATCTTGTTCTCAATAACCACTGCACCAAAATGCCAATATTTACACAAAATCTTGTATGTATAGTGAAAAGTCTAAATTGTAAAAATCATGACCCCCGGACTAAAACTGGGGCCCCAGGCGGGGTTCAAAGTTTAGCAGAAATAAATAGGAAAAATGTTTAAATTTTTTTTTCTTAAGAACCACTGCATCAGAAATGCCAATATTTACACAAAGGCTTGTATATGTAGTGAATATTCTAAATTGTAAAACTCGGGACCACTAGGCTAAAACTGGGGCCCCAGAAGGGGTTCAAAGTTTAACATATATAGGAAAATGTTTAAAAATCTTCTTCTCAAGAACTACAATGCAACAGTTTGGGATATTACTACAGTGTATGCATACATCCTTGGCTATTGTAGATTCTAAATTGTTAAAATCGTGACCCGGACTAATACTGGGACACCAAGAGGGGTTCAATATTTTACATAGATATATAATTATATATATATAGGAAACATCTTTAAAAATCTTCTTCTCGAGAACTACAATGTTACAGTTTGTGAGATTACTATGCAAGGATCCTCAAATAGTAAAGATTCTAAATTGGAAAAGCTGTGACCGAAACTGGGGCACCAGAAGGGGTTCAAAGTTTAACATACATGTAGAAGTATACAGGAATAGTGTTTAAAAATCTTCTTCTCGAGAACTACAATGCTACTATATGTGAGATTACCGTGCATGCAACATATAATACTGTAGATTCATTTTTTTAAAACTAAGGACCCCTGGACTAGTACTGGGGACCCAAGACGGGTTCAAAATTTAACGTAGAAGTATATATATGGAAAATGTTTAAAAATCTTCCTCTCAAGAATTGCAATGCTTCACTTTGTCAGATTACTACGTAGCATCCTAAAATATTGTAGATTCTAAATTATAAAATCCAACCTAAAATCGATCTAATACTGGGGCCCCAGAAGGGGTTCAAAGTTTAACATAGAAATATAGAGGGAAATGTTTAAAAATCTTCTTCTCATAAACTACAATGCCTCAATTTGTGATATTACTACGCAAGCATCCTTAAAAAATGTAGATTCTAAATTAATAAAGCTGTGACCACTGGACTAATACTGGGGCCCCAAGAGGGGTTCAACGTTTAACAGAAATATATAAAGGAAACATGTTAAAAAATCTACTTTTCGAGAACTACAATGCTACAGTTTGTGAGATTACTATGCAAGGATCTTCAAAAAATGTAGATTCTAAACTGTTAAAGGCAACCATAAACCCAGGACCAATACTTGGGCCCCAGAAAGGGGTTCAAAGTTTAAAATAGAAATAGCATATTATGCTACGAAATAGAATGTTACAAGGAACTGTTGTTCAGTTGAGCGATGTGGCCCATGGGCCTCTTGTTTACCAATGTAATCTTAAGTGATTTTATTGAATGAAAAATGTACCAAGACAATTTATAAAAGTTTGAACTATACTGCTGTGGTCCCAACTGCAATATCAAGTTGGAACAATGCATTACCCCATGGGCAAAATTTGTGCATACAGGACTGTTTCAAAATGTTTTATGACAACTAATGATACAGCTGTTCAATGGCTACAGTACAGAGTTCTACACAGAATTCTTCCTGTGAATTATTATTTGAAAAACATCAAGATCATTGCTAATGATTGCTGTACTTTTTGAAAAGATGAAATAAAAACAATACAACATGTATTTTGTAGTTGTACTAATATTTTACCCTTGTGGGATAATCTTAGTATGTCTATATATAGAAAAACAAGGAAACGGGTTGGGTTCAATGTTATCAATATACTGTTTGGGGAAAATTATCTAAATGTAGATAATAAACATGTGAACTTCATAATTGTATATACAAAACAATTCATATTTATTTGTTTGAAGCAGAATAAGATTCCAAACTATGTTGAGCTATTACACCATTTGAGTCTTAAATACAAGATAGAGAAATATGCATCAGTTAAAAAATTTCAACTTAAATTTGAAAAATGCTGGTCACAGTGGGAAGATATTTTCTGTTTATAATTGTACAATTAAATTATACAGAAGTGGAATTTGCTATCAATATTATTATTGCATATTTTTTCTCTCTATTTTCTTCATCATTTTTGATAAACAACCTCTGGTCCATTTACCTTTGGTTTTTGAATGAGTGCGTGAATGAAAATGGTATGGAAAGGAAGTGATTAAAATATTTAAAAAGTTGATATTATGTTAAAAGAAATTTCGTATGTTTGAATTTGAAAAATGTAAATTATTTTTTTTTTTAAAAATTCGAATCAAGCAGCTATATTTCTAGGGAAACGCTATTTTCTTTTTTCTACAATTGGTGTAAAATTAGAAAAATTGAATGTACATATATGTTCGAAAACACGATCCGAAAAAAATCGCTTTCAATAATATATGAATGAAATACAAATAAGATTTAAACTTTTCCTTTACCTATGGTTTTTCATTCTAGGAATGTTCAAAATGACAACGAAGAACAAGTTTTACATAAAATAAACACAAAATGAATGCAACAACCAGGATATATATGCAATATGTTATAACTAACTATACAAACATCCTAGATGATATAGTTTATATTATAAATTGTGAGAGCTTTGGGCTTGGACCTCACTGATCATGAGCTATTCGAACTAAAATACAAGAATATAGCTCAGAATTTTGTTAAATCAATGACTCCCATCCCCTTCAAACCTAGAATGGGTATCAGGAGAGAATACATAATACATGTAAGTAAAGGAATGTATGGGTAAACATCTTTAAAAATATTCTAATTGAGAATTGCAATACTACAATTTGCAATATTATTATGTATTAAAACAACACACAACCACTGTAGGAACACTGGATTGAATAGTGTTTTAACTTCATTAAGCTGCTTTGATAGAGTTAGCTGCTTTGATTACCCGATGTTATTCAGGTGAGCGACGTGGCCCCGTGGCCTCTTGTAATGTGATTTAATTATTTTGACAAATAACGAAAATTTATTCCACAAGGAACTATTCCGTTTTCGCAGCTGCAATAAAGATCAAATTAATTAATTAATTCGATGAGGTTTGCAATGTTACTTGGTAGGAAATAGGACTCATAGTAAGCACGTTTATTGTACGCATAAACTAAGCTCAACGTCACATGTACCAGCGATTGAAGTGTTTATAAATGTACCAGCGATTGAAGTGTTTATAAATACGACGTTAATTGCATACGCTGCATTTCTGGTACGGTATGAGCAAACATAAACAAACGAGATGAGTGACGTTTGTTCAAGTTCCGTGATCTTGTAATTGATTCAGTCGTTTTTTACCTTCCTCATTTAACCCATTCTCAATTAATTGTTCCGTGATTACACTTAAAGGACCAGGACAAGGAGCATGTGTTTCATTCATACTTATTAATGTCAACTTTGAATTTGTGTCATTGTGTACATTTGAAATTACTACATTTTTTTTTTTTTTTTTTACAATTTTACAATACATTACCTGACTCTCATCTGTTGGAGATCTTTTGCTTAATATCTTTGTTCACAGTAATATATAAGGTCCCTAATATTGTAACAATTACTGATCTTCTTTTATGTGTCAAATGTCCAAATAAAATGTTGAAACAAGGAACAATTTACCACCGTAATACCTCTAGTTGTTATTCACAATCTGCCCGACATTTTGTTGTATTTTGTTTGAGGATATAAAGTTGTTTTGAGAGGACTTCTTTAGTCTTTAATAACAGTCTCAAAAATAGCCAGAATGGCCTTTGTTTAAAGAGTCAAGGCCGTAGAAATGATTGCTCTAACGACAGGATTTCGTTCATTAAATTTTTCTTAATATTTGGCAATCTATATATAGAAAATATTTAAGATATTTTTTTCTTTGCTATAAGTAGCACGTCTTTCGATCGGTAACAAGAATTATTTCGAAAGATCTGGGCAAAATTCAACAAAACCGGAAGTGATATACTTAAAAGACCAGTCGTGTTATCTCGTTTCGCAACCGGTCAAGATTGCTACATGTACATTTTTCATAACCACTTGAGAGATAGGTGAAAATCATTCATCTCAACGGCTAGACAAACGAATGCTGTCATTGGCCAGAGGTGTTATTATATCTTTTTAATTTTATGGATTTTTTAAATTTTGAGATGTGCCATCTCAGGTGGGTATTTGCATTCATTACATTCATGTGAGGCACAACGCCGTTTTTATACAACGTCCTTAGGAAGCATGAATTTGATTTGGAATCAAAGTTTTGCGCATTGTTTATTTCATATAGCCATGAAAGTATTGGATGAACACTTAGATCTTTGGTTCAGTGTATTTACAAAACAATAGGCCCATAGGCCGAATCGCTCACCTGAGCAACAAAAGCCATAATAAAGTCAGATTTATGGAGTCAAATACAAAACGTCTGGACAATGACCATTGAGTCCCTTTTGTAACAGGGTGATTTTATAAAGAAGTTCTCAAGAATATTTTACACAACTGTTTATATATAGGTAAACCTACATCAAACTTTGAGCTTCTTGTGGGGCCTAAGAATTGTCCAGGGGCCCACGTCTTAACAACTAAGAATCAACAATATGCAACTTAAAAAAAGAATTGAGGTAAAAATTCGACTCTCAAATGTGGCCCCATATGCATCCAATCCAATCCAACCCCCCCCCCCCCCCCCCCCCCGAAGATCATGACTTTGACAAACTTGAATCTACATTATATGAGGTTGAATTTTGAGGGAAAGATTTTAAGAGATTTATCTCTATAAATATGCAACTTTAAAAAAAAAATTAAAGTAAAAATTCGACTCTCCAATGTGGCCCTATCCTACCCCCGGAGATCAGGACTTTGACAAACTTGAATTTACATTATCCAAGGTTACAGCTTCTCTGAAGCTGATGGATTTTGAGAGGAAGATTAATAGATTTATCTCTATAAATCCCTATATAAAATTCAAACTTCAATTGTGGCCCCACCCTATGCCCACATTTATGATTTGAACAATCTACTACCTGAGGATGTGTATTCACACAAGCTTCAGCTTTTCTCGTCGATTGGTTTTTGAGAAGAAGATTTTTAAAGATTTTTCTCTATATATATCTGTTCGTTATTACCACATTTCATTTTTTTTATTCCCATGTAAAAATTTGAACCACAATTTTAGCCCCACCCTACACCCGAAGTTGGATCATGATTTCAAATATTCGGAATCAACGTACATGTACATTACCTATAGATGCTTCCACTTACGTTTTAGCTTTTTTGGGTTTTTAAGATGAAGAATCTTATAGTTTTTTCCTATATATTTCGATGTGAAAATTCGAACCCCAATGTGGCCCCACCCTTCACTCAGGGATCAAGATTTGAACTACCTGAAGATACTTCAACACAAGTGTCAGTTATTTCATTATTTAAACAAACTTGAATTTACACTACCTGAGGAGGATGCTTCCACAATAAAGATGTCGAAAATGTAAAAAGTGTAAAGACAGACGGACAATTAGGTGAGCCAAAAACCCGAAATCAAAGATGTTAAACGTTGTTTTAACAAATGAATGCTTAGTGACATTACTTTTAGTTGATATAAATTCTTGTTACATGTAACAGGTCGCATTTTTGTTTTACTTGCAAATAACATCACATGTAATGTAGCTAATTTTACACTCAAATCTAGAAATCATACAAGTATTTTTCCCGGTATTTTACTTATGTGTTGTGTGTTTTTCTACTAGATATAGTTCAGCAAGTAATCCTTTAACATTGAAACCAAGTTGATTTTTTTATTACACTACCATTGCATACAAAAATTCAAATATCTAATTCATTGCAAAGAGACTGATTCTGCAAATGTGACTATGGGAAAGTTTAAAGGGACTTGGACACAATTTTTGATCCCAATTTTAGTTTTATTTTTTATGAACAAAATAGTTTAGTTGTGCATTTTGAATGATTGACCAAAATATGAATGTTAAAAGTGAAGTTATAAGCGAGCTACAGAGGTAAGAATTCATTGTTATATAAACAAAGCTCGAGTTTTATATTTGTTTACAATTAATATAAAGAAAAGAAATTACCATTGTTTTGACAAAATGACTTATGGCAAACAAGATAAACTGATGCAATGTGTTCATCAATGATATTTTCAATTTAAAAAACAACATTTGGTTGTAGCTTACACTAATACAACACATATGTGATCAATAACAAGACTCGAGCTTTGTTTACAAAACAAAACATTTCAAACTCTGTATCTTGCTTTGACTTTCAAATTTTATCGAAGCATTCAATATACCTATGTTAACCATTGTAGACATTAAAAATGGAAAAATGAAATTTGAAAATTTTGAGCTCAAATCGTGTCTAGGTTCCTTTAACGAGTTTTGAAAATTGGTTTTCACTAGCCAAATATAAATATCACATACGCAATTACCAAATTCGAATCAAGCATCTATAATAGTAATGACAGATTTGTTTCTTCTCTCTATACATCATGTTAAATCAAATCAGATTCTGTATATATATTTACCTAAGAAAATTATGATTTATTGATCACATTTAAAAACACGATCTCAAAAATGTCGCTCTCAGTAATATAAGTAGAAGACACAAAAAAAGTTTGAATAGATTGTTTTTGTACATGCTCATTTCCTTTGTCTATGATTCTTCAATCTATGGATAAGCAAAACGACACCGAAAAACGAGTCTTACATATATCAAACACATGATGAGTGCAATGGCAAGTAGACTAAGTATTAAGTATGTTAAAAGTCCATAAGTCTCCAACTCCTTTTCATCTGGTCTCTTCATGACTGCTATTGTTGGCATACCATGTAATAATGTTTGTAACTAAAACAAAATGTCATCAAATATATTGATTCTATACAATTGATTTGTTCAATGTTGGCTTATGAAATTAAACTGCTTAATCCTTCATTTGAATAATAAACATTGTTTTACTTTTGTTCCAGTTTTATTTTTAAATTTCAAAGTATTCAGGTGAAGAAAAGTATTCTTACTGTTGAAACTTGTTTGCGGTGTAGGGATGCATATACTTTCTGATATTTCAGTGACGTGGTGTCATTAGTGAAATCTAAAAACAAATACAATTTTTCTTCATCGATACCTATTGAAATTAAATCATTAAAAGATATGAAAATAAGTACAGACAAGTTTCTTCCAATAAAGTATACCGTGTCATGTACATAAACATTGACTCATAAATATGCATAGCATTATACAGCAAATCAAAATCTATTCATACAAGTACATTTCAAAACACTATTGCAAGTGCACTCATTCAAAATCAATGCACTTTTATTCATATATCCGAGAACATTAAATAGGACGGGAAGGAATGGAAATTATATAAAAACTTATGTAAAGTGCAAAGTAAACAGTGACATGCATATGTTCGAAAACTTTGGAATTTTTCACAATATGCGATGCCTTTATACCTTCTCTTAAACGAAAACAAATGATATGTTTCAATAGAAATACTAACTCAAGCATCTATTTTCTATATGTATTCACACGAATCCTGGACAACATTTGACGATGCCCTCGGGACTGTTAAAGAATTAAGAAAAGAACCTTTTCATATAAATAAAGCAACATGCATATCTAAAATAAATTTGTAAGAAACGTTGCAATATACATGTCAAATGTCATTCTATATCACTTTACTCAAAAACTTTTGATACCAAATTTTATATAAGATAACTATAAAAGTAGTAAATTACTTACTATGAGCACAGTTTCGAACTTGAAATAACAATATGAAATAGTAAGCAACACATGATTGTTTTCATCATGAACGAATTCAATAATAATAAACACATGCTTATCATGCAAGGGTTTGTTATGGTAATAAAGGATAGAATATTATCGCCGCCAAACAATTTATGAATAAACTTCCTTTTTGTTATCTATGTTGAAATCAACATTTGACACTTTTAATTCGAAATGTGCGTTGTATATATATATATATATATATATATATATATATATATATATATATATATATATATATATATATATATATTATCATTTGCAGGAATTAAATTTATTTTAATTCTTAGAATAGTTTTGTTTTTTCTTTTTAATTTTAGATAAACACAAGTGGCTTGGAAAGCAATACGAATGAAATTCCTCGCGAAAATTGGAATAACAAGTAAAGGAGGTTAGAGCAGCAAGTTGGGGAGTTTCAACAAAAGATTGAAATCATTTAGAGGCATATATTTTGCGTCTATTTGCATGTGAAACAAGTGAATAGCATACATTCTATGTATCTTATCTACTACCTACGTTTAACATGTGTCAAATATGGGCATATTTTGCGCTGCAAATCCATAGTATGCACACATATTCTATTCATATGATTCTCATATGATGTCAATATTACATGATTATCATATAAGAATTATATAATTATTATATAAACGATCATATAATTCTGATATTGATGCCTTTATCATGTAATTCTCATATCAGAATTATATGATTCTCTTATGAAACCTATGATATGATTCTGATATGATGCCCTTTTTTATCATCTCATATCAGCGCAATTTTATAAGAATCATATCATTTTGATGTGAGAATTATATGTGGCGAAATCCCCTGTGTTGCTTTCCTACACGTGATCATAATAAAACATACATGTCGTCTTTACTACACGAGAAAATGATACGTCACATGTACCTCTGAGTCACAAGCACGGCTTCTATAATTAAATACTATAAAATTATATTTCACGAGGCCGAGTACAGTTCGAGTGCGCATGACTTTGCGCATCTTTTTATTTCCATGTAGTCGTAGGTGCAAAGAAATAATTTTCTTTTATACTGTGTTTTTATACATCATTAATATCATATATGTCAATTTTGGGGGGACAAAAATTATTTCCATTATCCCCGGACCAGCCCCCAGGTAATTTACAAAATATTTTTTTTATCAAATTACATTATTTGGTGACGCTTTACAATTTTTTTCATATCTTTAAAGAAAAGGAAATCCCTAGGGCAGAAATACAAAAACATATGGGAAAAAATATGATAATTTAGCTCTTTTTCAACAAATTCCCTTAACGTCCCGTAATAAAAATTGATAACTTTCGAAACGAACCTCTAGGAAAATTTAGAAATAAGGTCAACAACATGAAAAAATATGCCATTTCAAATTATTATGATAACATTGATTCCTATTTGAGGGATGCAAGTAATAACAATCAAAAGCTTTATTGGAAGTTAATGAAAGATGTTTTTCACACCAAATCTACAAATGAAATACCACCTATGCATTACACAGAAAATAATGGCACTGATACCTTTGCATTTTCAGATAATGACAAGATTGAACTTTTAAATACATACCTTACTTCAATTTCCAATTTAGATAATAATAATAAGGATTTACCTATTTTGCAACTCAAGTGTACAGACAATTTTTCAAACCTTATCATTCAAGAACATGACGTTTTTGACATTTATCTGCAATACCTGTTAATAAAGCAGTAGGTCCTGACATTATAAGCCACAAAATGCTTAAATCCTGCAAAGAAACTATTTCAAAACCCTTATGTCTACTATTCAACAAATCACTATCACTCAAGACTTTTCATGACTGCTGGAAATTGGCACATGTAATTTCATTGTTTAAGAAAGACGATCCATCTATCACATCAAACTACAGACCAGTGTCACTGCTGAGTTGTATTAGTAAAATTTTGAGAGAATCTTGTTTAAACATCTATACAATTATTTATACTCCAACAACTTATTTTATAAATATCAGGCTGGTTTTCTGCCTGGACATTCAACTGTTTACCAACTTTTAGAAACTTATCATTCTATTTTGAAAAGTATTGATGATGGTAATTACTGCTGTGTGATTTTTTGTGATCTTTCAAAAGCTTTCGACAGGGTTTGGCATAAGGGTCTCATTCATAAACTTAAAGTATATGGAGTCTCAGGGCCAATTCTTGAATGGTTTATTAGCTACTTAACACAGAAGGTTATGTATAAAAACAAACTATCTTCTTGACAATTCATAATTACAGGTGTTCCTCAGGGCTCAGTTCTTGGCCCATTATTGTTTTTACTCTATGTAAATGATGTGGCTGAAAACATGAGATCAATGTGCAGACTTTATGCTGATGATAATACATTACTACAGTGTTCAAACAATATTTCTGTCATAGAAGATAATCTTAATTATGATCTTTATCTACTTAAGGAATGGTCAAAACAATGGCTTCTAGAATTTAATCCACAAAAAAAAAGTTGGGTTTTTTTTAGTTTTAAAAATGTTGAAAAATTTCCTAATTTGTTGTTTGATGATTGTGCTTTGTAATATGTCTCACAACACAAGCATCTAGGAGTACTGTTATCTTCAAATTTAAGTTGGTCTAATCACATAGACACCATTGTTAAAAAAGCTTATTAAAAACTTGGTCTACTTAAAAAACTTAAATTTACTGTATCCAGAGATATTTTAACACAAATGTATGTATCATTTATAAGACCACAACTAGAGTATGCTGTTGAAGTTTGGTCTGGATGTACCCAATTTGATATTGATAAGCTAGAAAAGGTTCAGTTATATGCAGCAAGAATAGTTTCAGGTCTTTCAATAATAGCTTCAAGAAACTCTATTTGGAAACAGGGTGGGAACCCTTAATAATGAGATGAGACCGCTTTAAATTATCTACTATGTTCAAAATTCATAATAATCTTGTTATTTCTTATCTAAAAGATATAACTCCTGGAATTAGAAATGTCACTTCCCATTCTAATACTAGAAACTCCTCAAACGATTCACATCACTTGTTCTTCGTTTGTAAAAAATATTCATCATTAAGACAAGCATTTATGTATAATCTTTGATCGTTGAACTTTTTGAATATAATTGATGTACATCTGATAATTTGGGGTGACAAGTCTTTGTCTTATGATGAAAATGTAAAAATATTTAAAGAAGTTCACACTTTCAGACGTGTGGAAGATTTAACTAAATTATTTATATGTAATTGCATAATTTTCTTACCCAGCCTAATTCTTATTCTAGATATGCACAGTATTACAGTATTTAAAACTAGCATTTTATTTCTATTTCACTAAATGTACTATAATTGTAATATATGTTAACTGTATGGAATTGTAATATATTATTCATACAATAAGGAGAGAACAATATAAGTTTTTAGAACTTGTGTCCAATCCTTTTGGCATTTATTAGTCAATAAAATATGTTCAACTCAACTCTCAACTCAACCTCTAGGAATTCGTGGAGGTAAATAACTATATTTTTTCATCTAAAAATAATTGATATAGGAGGAAAACTACAAGTAAGGAATTTTATCAAATCATATATGGGAAGAAATAATTAGACTCGGCCTCGTTAAACGTGATTGAATTGATTTTAATCGAACAATAAATGAACATAATTCATATTTCAGGAATAAAATATATGGATATAAATACGGGATGGTGTGTAATCATTAAATTAACCAGGACTAAAATGTAGATCTGATCTCGTATTAACTTATATTTATATCATTTAAAAGTTTAAAAAAGAAGTAATATAAGTAATATTTTCCTTAACTTATTTTCGCTGAATACCTAATTAATATTGTTATGATACAATACTGTAATATACTAAATCTTATCAATGACAAAGATAACGATTTTTACAACACGTTATCTTATTTTCAATATTCGTGTACATATGATACATACCTTTACATTTAAAGATAAATACCGATATATGCATGTCAGTGTGAAGAGTTTATCCTGCATGTTAGTGCAATATGCTGTAAGCGAGAAGGGAACTCACATAGTGATACATGTACGGTACCTAAGACAGTCTACATAATTGTTTTTACACATTGCTATCATTGTTTTGTTTTACATCAAGACTTAATGACTTCATCTGGAGTCAGTGTTAACATACTCCAGTACAGTACAGTAAATAAAGGACAATATCGGATTATCACATTAATAATGACAAATTATATGTACATGTATATTTAAAACACTGCTTAAAATTTGTATGTGAGGGTTGTGGTAAAGAAATAGATAAAGAGTAGTTAATTAGATGTTGATTTAATATACCGTGTATATTTCAAAATAGGCTGTAATGATTATGTATACATGAGCATTTATGCATGTAAATGGATATCTACATATTGAAATATTATAAACAAATATTTATGTGAACCATCGTTAAGTTTTGTGTTCCTGGATGATGACCTGTTACATTTCATTATTGTTTTAATTATGGAGTAGAAGCACTACGTTCTCATCAAAAGATAGATAGATAGATAGATAGATAGATAGATAGATAGATAGATAGATAGATAGATAGATAGATAGATAGGTGGATTGGTGGAAGACAGACATATAGATATAACTGATACTATTTTTTGTCATACTATATATATATATATCATAAGCAAATGATGATGATATTGATTTTAAACATAAATATTTATGATAAGACAACCTACAGTACTCATTCATTTGGTATCCAAATGATACAGTCTAAAAATGGCCACAACCATCCAGCCCTCTTACAAACATTTCTTTCAACTAGAGCCGTGTTCGTTGCAAAGCAACGAAGAGGTCTTCCGTTGCAGCTTCGAGTCGAGAAAAGATTGTCAAACAGTCTAATAGAAACCACCCCCTTTTCCTTGCACTTGTCAGGACCTGACAGGTATTGATTGGAGGTCATCTTCACACGACCATTACTTCTGACCAATCAGAGCTTTAGAAAATCAAAAGGAACTCTTCAAAGGAGACAAACACATTAATTCATGTCCATTTATATGTAACCTCCAGAATAAGTATTGAAGATATGCACCTAAACATTAAACATATTAAGGTATCCCTTTGGTTAACATATAAAGCTATGTATTTGGTAAGTAGGAGTATGTTTAGATTGTATGCAAATGTGAAGGTCTTGTATGGATGACCTGTTGTCGATACCTATCAGACTCTGACGAGTATAAGAAGAGGGATGGGTTTAATCAGATTAGACTGTCAATATGATAATAGTACGTTCAGAAAATCGAAAACGAGGCTCAATTTCAAAGTATTATTTTTTATACCAGGCAAGTTCTCCGTTTAACTTACTTCATGTTTACATTAGGTTAGGATGATTTTTAAAAAACCCATCATATATGTACATGAATATAATTATTCCGAACACAAACACAAAGTGATAAATACGTTTATGTACAACTGATTACACGATACAACATGAACCTAGCCCTATATCAAAGTGTAATCAACACAAATTTCATTGGCTAATGCATGAAACAAACAGTGTTATGTCTGATAAACATTTCCCTGTACTCATACTTACAGCTCTACTGCTTACTAAGGGAATAATTTATGTAAAGGGCAGTGTTAAAATTAAACAATTGAAACGAACACAAATTGTAAATAAATGATGACGCCTTCTCCCGCCTTAGGGTGCACTATATGAGAGGTGCTGAACAGGAGGGACACTTCTCCATATAACGTTAGGCCATACAGACACTCAGCATCGTTCTTGCTACGCGAACATATTTATCCGAAATCTTGACAAGAAAATCTTCAAAGTCCTAATCCGTGGTGGTGGTGGAGGGGAAGCTGTGAGGCAGCTGTATCTTCTATTGTTTAATATGCTTTTGTTTTAAATTTGCCAAAAAAAATTTTGCTTTCTCCTTAAAAGTGTGTGTGGGGGCGGGGACAATGCCCCAAAGTCCAATTTTCTAAATGTTAATTTAAGGAACATTTTGGTTGTGAGGAAGGGGGGAGCAGTGCTCCCACTGGATCAATTAGAGGTACTGTGTACTGTGAGCAAGCTCACAAATGATACCCCCGCTATGAAAAAATCATAACTCAAGTATTTCTCTACTAGAAAATAATTGATGCTTCTATTTCTTATAGTGAACTGAACTTGCACAAATGACCAAAGCTCAAGTCAGAACATATTTACAGGTCACAAGCAATCTTTGTGTCAAATTTTAGCTTCTGATCATTTCTATTAAGATTATGAAATTTTTCTTCCACTGACCTTGAATTTGCCAAAATAACCTTGGGACAAATCATTACACACCCTCAGGTTATAAGCCATCTTTGTGTGAATTAGAACCTTCAATGTTTTTCCATAAAAGCTATATAGACCAGACACGAATTTTGCACTTTTCCTACCAGTTTCCTTGATTTTGTCCAAATGATCTTGGGTCAAGGTCATGACACACCCTCAGGTTATAATCAATCTTTGTGTGAAGTAAGAACTTCCAATGTTTCTGCATAAGAAACTAGGATATGGACAGGACACGAATTTGGCACTTTTCCTGCCAGTGACCTTGCCCAAATGACCTTGCATCAAGGTCATTAAGGACCGTCAGGTCATAAGCACTATTTGTGTGAAGTAATAACTTCCAATGTGATTCCTATATAAGGTGATTCCTATATACCCCCCAGAATTCGTTTGCGGGGGGTATACAAATCTTTTTCGCCACTTGTCTTTTGAATGTTTTACTATCATTTCTATCAAATCACATATACATGTACATGTATATGTGTTAGTTATTCATATTTTGTACTTTTTAAATATACATGTATTGACCAATGTATTGTATGTACATTTGCACTCGGAACCCACGAGTTTTCTATCAGTTACACTGCCTTAAAAGCAGTATAACAGATAGGAAACCCGTGGGTTCTGACGATGTCTCCTCATTGACATTTGACAATTTGCATCACTACATGATTTCCAAGTGGTAAGGTATCAAAGCTTTTTCAAAGTTAAGATACTGAATTTCTACAGTTCTAAGTTTTAGGTAAAAAAAAAACCAACACTTTTTATATGATGAAACAAAAACAAAAATACCTTTATGGACTCATACACATAAATAAGAAGAGGAGCAAAAGCCATAAAGACATTCTTTCTTTTGTTCTAGACTATTTCTGAGTTAACAAGCTACAAGTTTACAATCTCCTATTTTGACAGGCCAGATGTAAAAATAAAATATTCTGCTTGGTTTTCAGTCAATTAAGTTGCATTACTATCTCATACTACACAGCTTCAATAAAATGTTTTTAATCAATGTGCATATAAAAATAAATAAAATCCCCAAGAACACATATTTATCTCATTTAAGTGCAACTTTAAGAGGTGCATATATTTTTGAGGAGGAAAATATGTCGCTATATTATTATTTGTAAGCCAAGTGAACTATGGTCTTTCAAAGAAATAAGAAAACTGTCGACACTTGCAGTACTCTGATGATTTCTATGGCGACCGACTACATTGCATCATATAATCATATTTCTTAACTTCTGATCCAGAGAACCAATTTTATTTAAGATCTTTGACTTAAAACTTTTAACTTATAATATTTATTTTATTCTGTTCATAACTATAGAAGTTTAGCGTGTTCAACATTTTAATTTATTAGCCCCATTCTCAGATTACGATATCGCACCTTTAACGCGAATTAAGATGACTGACTTCGAGTTAGACTAGATTTCTAATTGTTTAACAATTGACCACTGCAGTGAAAGCACCCTTCTAAGTGTTTACTCAATTACATATCAATTGATGATCTGCAGCCATAAATAACCTGGGGCTATATATGTTCTGCGACACGAGATTTTTTTGGTCGCATGTGGAATAGAATAACAGGCTGATCGAATAAACGAACGGGTGGGAAAATTTTACACACAATAGGTCACCAAAAATTGATATTCGCCACATTTGGATTCCTTTTCGCCCGTTTTGAAAAAAAATCAGCATGAGCACTTAGCAGGGGTGGTCAACACAGCAATGAGTTCGTTTTCACAATGAAACAAACGGCCATGTAGACGTACTAGTAGTACAAAAGTGATTATGTGATCGCTAGAATCAAAACAAAACTTGTTCAAAACTCATGTGAATATTCTTTTAAAAAATCACCCAATCCCTCAAATCCGGACATTTCTTTTATCGTGCCAGCACCTACCGCATACGTGTAACATTGTAACACGGAACTTTGATTTTAATTTGATTTGATTCTTTTGACTGCCTTGAACGCTCGGAGAATATTTAATTTTTGAATTCATTTTTACTTTGTACACCCTGCTAAATAATGCATCCAATTTTGATCTCTCTCTCTCTCTCTCTCTCTCTCTCTCTCTCGCGCGCGCGCGCGCGCGCAACTCTAAGAAAATTTCTTTTCTACGAAGTCTGTAAAAACTCTCAGCATAAATTAACGGAAATAATCATGGATACATAAATTAATCTTCAGTTGAAACATAAGTCGATTTTACATGGACCGGTCAAGCCCGTTAGAGGCCGAGGTTTTTAACCGGTCGGTTTACTTCAGATGTTCAGGTGTGAAGCCCCGAGGGAAACATGCTCGCTTGTGTATATTGTCTATATGCACGGGTGTTCAAATGCTCTCAACAGAGTTTTTCCGATGATCTATAAAATTATTGTATTTATATAATTATGTACTAGGAAAAACAAATTGAATGTCAATCGTTGAAATGAATATCGGCATCGGTTTTTGTGCTGATCCTAAACATTATTTGTACAGTTTTTAGAATTTTTTAGTCTTACTAAACCAACATTGATCTATGACTGACGATGCTTCTGATTTGGAATAATATATTTTTATTAAATTTCAGAACGATTTCTTAATTTACACTTTATCGTTCTAAGACGAAGAAACTTCTATAACATAAGATTAAAACAGATGAGTTCTTGTGTTTGCGGCTAAAAACCCATATATGAAGACGCGAATCCTGCGTATAAGATAACCGCTGACCGCTAGGTAATCCAGCCGCGACCGATCTCCTCGGCCGCGGGCGAGGGATAGGTGAAGCAAGGATAATTTAGAAAGCTAGCAGTATTATTAGATGACTTAATATATTACAATAAGTTATTTTTTTACATAAATATCAACCATTGATTTAAGTGTGATGTTGCTTCTAATTGGGAATTACATTGCTTTTATTAATTAACAGCACGATTTCTTAATTAACACTCTATCGTTTAATTCAATTTAAGAAGAATAAACTTTTATATGTAATCAAAATTAGCACAATTCTATGTGTTTGCGGCTAAATAAACCCATATATGAAGACGCGAATCTTTTGTATTATATACTCGCTGACAGCTGGGTAGTCCAGCCGCGACCGATCTCCTCGGCCGCGGGCGAGGGATAGGTTACGTAATGGTATACACACACAGCTCAGATCCCAGAAAAATTTCAAATGCATGCAGTATAATAACTAATATGTATAACAAAGAAGTTTTTTTAATCCGTAATTTGTGTCTTACTAAAATAGAATGTTTAAATTTTGTGTTTATTGTTTTATAGGATTTTTCACTCTAAAAACTTAACAAAACTAGCTTATAATCCTCACATAAAAGCATGTTTACTGTAAAAAAAAAACTTTCTAATGAATTAAAGCATCCAGTATAAACAGGTACACTTTCTGTGATAACTTTATGTCAGTTGTACGCTCAAAGACTTTTCGTTAACTTGCCAAATGAAAACAGGTACATGTTAACAAGTAAAGCTTTTTACACTCATATTACGCAATACCCTAACAAAATAACATTGTAACGACATTGAAAAGATCCCAATGAACAACTTTTCCAGCGACAGCCATATCGAAATCTTAACCGTTTTTGAGTTATAAAGCAAAACGTTTCAAGGGCTGGTGGCCCCTAATGTAAGGAGCCAGCCCTTTTTCAATGGTGTCAAATGAAAGCCCTTAAAATTCTTCACAACTTTTATTCTACATGTCTTAACAAAATATGTTTTGTTTAAAAGATACAAAGGAAATTATGTGTAAATTTTCGCACTCTTTGGAATCCCGTTTTTGACCCCCTACCTTTTTCTAAATAAAAGAAGAAATCCCAAAACAAAAACCGATGTGCACAACTTCAATGCCTCTATTATTCAAATTCGTTGGATTCCCATTCCCTGCTATTATAGTCTCAAAAATTTTTCAAAGGGAAATAACTCGTTAACGGAAGAGGAATTTTAAAGTTTATCATATGTTTTAGATAGCTTTTTGTAAAGTCTATTAGCCCTGAAAATTTGAGCAAAATCCGTTTAGAAATGAGCAAGATATGAAGCTTCAAAGTTTGCGTCTAGGACAAAAAAAAAAAAAAAGAAAAACTAGAGCCGTGTTCGTTGCAAAGCAACGAAGAGGTCTTCCGTTGCAGCTTCGAGTCGAGAAAGGATTGTCAAACAGTCTGATAAAAACCACCCCCTTTTCTTTGCACTTGTCAGGGCCTGACAGGTATTGATTTGAGGTCATCTTCACACGACCATTACTTCTGACCAATCAGAGCTTTAGAAAATCAAAAGGAACTCTTCAAAGGAGACAAACACATTAATTCATGTCCATTTATATGTAACCTCCAGAATAAGTATTGAAGATATGCACCTAAACATTAAACATATTAAGGTATCCCTTTGGTTAACATATAAAGCTATGTATTTGGTAAGTAGGAGTATGTTTAGATTGTATGCAAATGTGAAGGTCTTGTATGGATGACCTGTTGTCGATACCTATCAGACCCTGACGAGTATAAGAAGAGGGATGGTTTTAATCAGATTAGACTGTCAATATGATAATAGTACGTTCAGAAAATCGAAAACGAGGCTCAATTTCAAAGTATTATTTTTTATACCAGGCAAGTTCTCCGTTTAACTTACTTCATGTTTACATTAGGTTAGGATAATTTAAAAAAAAAAAAACATCATATATGTACATGTATATAATTATTCCGAACACAAACACAAAGTGATAAATACGTTTATGTACAACTGATTACACGATACAACATGAGCCTAGCCCTATATCAAAGTATAATCAACACAAATTTCACTGCGCTAATGCATGAAACAAACAGTGTTATGTCTGATAAACATTTCCCTGTACTCATACTTACAGCTCTACTGCTTACTAAGGGAATAATTTATGTAAAGGGCAGTGTTAAAATTAAACAATTGAAACGAACACAAATTGTAAATAAATGATGACGCCTTCTCCCGCCTTAGGGTGCACTATATGAGAGGTGCTCAGCAGGAGGGACACCTCTCCATGTAACGTTAGGCCATACAGACACTCAGCATCGTTCTTGCTAGGCGAACATATTTATCCGAAATCTTGACAAGAAAATCTTCAAAGTCCTAATCCGTGGTGGTGGTGGTAGTGGAGGGGAAGCTGTGAGGCAGCTGTATCTTCTATTGTTTAATATGCTTTTGTTTTAAATTTGCCAAAAAAAATTTTGCTTTCTCCTTAAAAGTGTGTGTGGGGGCGGGGACAATGCCCCAAAATCCAATTTTCTAAATGTTAATTTAAGGAACATTTTGGTTGTGAGAACGGGGGAGCAGTGCTCCCACTGGATCAATTAGAGGTACTGTGTACTGTGAGCAAGCTCACAAATGATACCCCCGCTATGAAAAAATCATAACTCAAGTATTTCTCCACTAGAAAATAATTGATGCTTCTATTTCTTATTGTGACACTGAACTTGCACAAATGACCAAAGCTCAAGTCAGAACATATTTACAGCTCACAAGCAATCTTTGTGTCAAATTTTAGCTTCTGATCATTTCTATTAAGATTATGAAATTTTTCTTCCACTGACCTTAAATTTGCCAAAATGACCTTGGGACAAATCATTACACACCCTCAGGTTATAAGCCATCTTTGTGTGAATTAGAACCTTCAATGTTTTTCCATAAAAGTTATATAGATCAGACACGAATTTTGCACTTTTCCTGCCAGTTTCCTTGATCTTGTTCAAATGATCTTGGGTCAAGGTCATGACACACCCTCAGGTCAATCTTTGTGTGAAGTAAGAACTTCCAATGTTTCTGCATAAGAAACTAGGATATGGACAGGACACGAATTTGGCACTTTTCCTGCAAGTGATCTTCCCCAATTGACCTTGCATCAAGGTCATTAAGGACCGTCAGGTCATAAGCACTAATTGTATGAAGTAATAACTTCCAATGTGATTCCTATATAAGGTGATTCCTATATACCCCCCAGAATTCGTTTGCGGGGGGTATAAAAATCTTTTTCGCCACTTTAGTGCGGCACAAAGAACGACCTATGTTTTACTATCATTTCTATCAAATCACATATACATGTACATGTATATGTGTTAGTTATTCATATTTTGTACTTTTTAAATATACATGTATTGACCAATGTATTGTATGCACATTTGCACTCGGAACCCACGAGTTTTCTATCAGTTACACTGCCTTAAAAGCAGTTTTAGGTAAAAAAAAAAAAAAAAAAAAAAAAACCAACACTTTTTATATGATGAAACAAAAACAAAAATACCTTTATGGACTATGGAAGAGGAGCAAAAGCCATAAAGACATTATTTCTTTTGTTCTAGACTATTTCTGAGTTAACAAGCTACAAGTTTACGGTCTCCTATTTTGACAGGCCAGATGTAAAAATAAAATATTCTGCTTGGTTTTCGGTCAATTAAGTTGCATTACTATCTCATACTACACGGCCTCAATAAAATGTTTTTAATCAATGTGCATATAAAAATAAATAAATCCCCAAAAACACATATTTATCTCATTTAAGTGCAACTTTAAGAAGTGCATATATTTTTGAGGAGGAAAATATGTCACTATATTATTGTTTGTAAGTCAAGTGAACTATGGTCTTTCAAAGAAATAAGAAAACTGTCGACACCTGCAGTACTCTGATGATTTCTATGGCGACCGACTACATTGCATCATATAATCGTATTTCCTAACTTCTTATCCAGAGAACCAATTTTATTTAAGATCTTTAACTTAAAACTTTTAACTTATAATATTTATTTTATTCTGTTCATAACTATAGAAGTTTAGCGTGTTCAACAATTTAATTTATTAGCCCCATTCTCGCACCTTTAACGCGTTAGACTAGATATCTAGATATTGTTTAACAATTGACCACTGCAGTGAAAGCATCCTTCTAAGTGTTTACTCAATTACATATTAATTGATGATCTGCTGCCATAAATAACCTGGGGCTATATCTGTTCTGAGCTGTGCTGAAGCGACACGAGATTGTTTTGGTCGCATGTAGGATAGAATAACAGGCTGATCGAATAAACGAACGGGTGGGAAAATTTAACACACAATAGGTCACCAAAAATTGATATTCGCCACATTTGGATTCCTTTTCGCCCGTTTTGAATAAAAAAATCAGCATGAGCACTTAGCAGGGGTGGTCAACACAGCAATGAGTTCGTTTTCACAATGAAACAAACGGCCATGTAGACGTACTAGTAGTACAAAAGTGATTATGTGATCGCTAGAATCAAAACAAAACTTATTTAAAACTCATGTGAATATTCTTTTAAAAAATCACCCAATCCCTCAAATCCGGACATTTCTTTTATCGTGCCAGCACCTACCGCATACGTGTAACATTGTAACACGGAACTTTGATTTTAATTTGATTTGATTCTTTTGACTGCCTTGAACGCTCGGAGAATATTCAATTTTTTGAATTCATTTTTACTTTGTACACCCTGCTAAATAATGCATCCAATTTTGATCTCTCTCTCTCTCTCTCTCTCTCTCTCTCTCTCTCTCTCTCTCTCTCTCTCTCTCTCTCTCTCTCTCTCTCACGCGCGCGCACGCGCGCGCGCAACTCTAAGAAAATTTCCTTTACTTTCTACGAAGTCTGTAAAAACTTTTAGCATAAATTAACGGAAATAATCGTGGATACATAAATTAATCTTCAGTTAAAACATACGTCTATTTTACATGGACCGGTTAAGCCCGTTAGAGGCCGAGGTTTTTAACCGGTCGGTTTACTTCAGATGTTCAGGTGCGAAGTCCCGAGGGAAACATGCTCGCTTGTGTATATTGACTATATGCACGGGTGTTAAAATGCTCTCAACAGAGTTTTTCCGATGATCTAGAAAATTATTGTATTTATATAATTATGTACTAGGAAAAACAAATTAAATGTCAATCGTTGAAATGAATATCGGCATGAATAACCGCCAGCGACATGAGCAAAATCTTTCGTTTGTTTGAACAAGTTTTCGACGGGATTTACTGGAAAATTATGCAATATACGATCATCGTACCGTACTCAAATACTAATGCAACTTTTATGCAACATAAGTTTGTATAACTTCTCCGATCATCTGCGACAGTGCACAATAATTCTACCAGCTGCGCATTTACCAGAGTTAATTGTCTGTACATGTTTCTCTTTCGGTTTCGGCTCGGGAAATTTCTCAAAGAAATGTGATAACTAACGTTATAAATCGTAGACGCAATATTTCATTTATTTATATAATTATTTAATCTCAATTATATCCAAACATCTTTAATTATAAAAGACATTTTTCATGGATGATCGGCGCCACGTGATTTAGATTGACTATAGGTGATCAGTGCGTTTGGTGTGGTACATATCCATGCAAGTCCGAGTAAATTTTTACTTCATATCTTTCAATTTCCAAGAGTAGAAAATTTAATCTGTCGAAGGTAGTTTCTTCGTCAAGGTATGCATCAAAAGACAAAAGTTAATTGCATGATCATCGCGAGCGCCAAACATGGTATACACAGGACGAGTAAACGAATGTCAATCATGCATTTTCTATCATCCAATCTGAGGCCTCGATTCAGTTGATTGACAGGGATACACTGACCAAATAAATTTGAAGGCGGAGCTTATTCTCTCGGTCTTTAAAGGTTTAATCTTTGTGGGTTTTTGTGCTGATCCTAAACATTATTTGTACAGTTTTTAGAACTTTTTAGTCTTACGAAACCAACATTGATCTATGACTGACGATGCTTCTGATTTGGAATAATATTTTTTTATTAAATTTCAGAACGATTTCTTAATTTACACTTTATCGTTCTAAGACGAAGAAACTTCTATAACATAAGATTAAAACAGATGAGTTCTTGTGTTTGCGGCTAAAAACCCATATATGAAGACGCGAATTCGAATCCTGTGTATAAGATAACCGCTGACCGCTAGGTAATCCAGCCGCGACCGATCTCCTCGGCCGCGGGCGTGGGATAGGTGAAGCAAGGATAATTTAGAAAGCTAGCAGTATTATTAAATGACTTAAATATATTACAAAAAGTTATTTTTTTTACATAAATACCAACCATTGATTTATGCGTGATGTTGCTTCTAATTGGGAATTACATTGCTTTTATTAATTAACAGCACGATTTCTTAATTAACACTCTATCGTTTAATTCAATTTAAGAAGAATAAACTTTTATATGTAATCAAAATTAGCACAATTCTATGTGTTTGCTGCTAAATAAACCCATATATGAAGACGCGAATCTTGTGTATTAGATACTCGCTGACGGCTGGGTAGTCCAGCCGCGACCGATCTCCTCGGCCGCGGGCGAGGGATAGGTTACGTAATGGTATACACACACAGCTCAGATCCCAGAAAAATTTCAAATGCATGCAGTATAATAACTAATATGTATAACAAAGAAGTTTTTTCAATCCGTAATTTGTGTCTTACTAAAATAGAATGTTTATATTTTTTGTTTATTGTTTTTATAGGATTTTTCACTCTAAAAACTTAACAAAACTGGCCTATAATCCTCACATAAAAGCATGTATACTGTAAAAAAAAAAGCTTTTCTAATGAATTAAAGCATCCAGTATAAACAGGTACACTTTCTGTGATAACTTTATGTCAGTTGTACGCTCAAAGACTTTTCGTTAACTTGCCAAATGAAAACAGGTACATGTTAACAAGTAAAGCTTTTTACACTCATATTACGCAATACCCTAACAAAATAACATTGTAACGACATTGATAAGATCCCAATGAACAACTTTTCCAGCGACACCAATATCGAAATCTTAACCGTTTTTGAGTTATAAAGCAAAAAGTTTCAAGGGCTGTTGGCCCATAATGTAAGGGGCCAGCCCTTTTTCAATGGTGTCAAATGAAAGCCCTTAAAATTCTTCACAACTTTTATTCTACATGTCTTAACAAAATATTTTTTGTTTTAAAAGATACAAAGGAAATTATGTGTAAATTTTCGCACTTTTTGGAATCCCGTTTTTGACCCCCTATCTTTTTCTAAATAAAAGAAGAAATCCCAAAACAAAAACCGATGTGCACAACTTCAATGCCTCTATTATTCAAATTCGTTGGATTCCCATTCCCTGCTATTATAGTCTCAGAGCCTTTGTCTGGAAACCAAAGGCCCTAAAAAAGTTTCAAAGGGGAATAACTCGTTAACGGAAGAGGAATTTCAAAGTTTATTATATGTGTTAGATAGTGTTTTGTATAGACTATAAGCCCTGAAAATTTGAGCAAAAACCGTTTAGAAATGAGCAAGATATAAAGCTTCAAAGTTTGAGTCTAGGAAAAAAAAAAAAAAAAAAAAACTAGACACGATCTCGTTGCGAGCAACGAGGAGGTCTTCCTTCCAATTTTCGAAGTTGAGATACATGTATGACCTTTATTTTGCTATTTACCAGCTAAATGATTTGTGAAAAGAAAAAAAAAAGATCTCTTGATTCTGAACAGACAATTTTCTTCTATTTCTTTATCTTTTTTCATTTTATTTTTTCAGCCCCTTTTTCTTGAATTCAACTGAAAGATCTTATTATTTTAAACACATTTTGTTCATTAAGTGTTCAGAAATGTGTTACCGTTCTTGAGATATTTGGGAAAGATTGCTTTAGGGGCCGACCCTTTATCTCCCTGTAGGGTCCATTTGACGAAACTTTGATGGTTAAATTTTATTACGAACACTATTCTTAGCATCTTCTCTGATATAATGCTTTTCAAAATATTTCTCCTTTTTAAGATATAAGTGATCAAAATATTGGACTTCTAGCCCCTTAAAACCCCTAATTATGTAACATATCCGAAAACTTTTAACATGCGTAGATAAAGAGCTAGAAGATTAACATTTTTGCTTCTATAACACATTACAAAATGTTTCTTATTAAAGAGATATAGATGAAAGACTTTAGACCCTTCTGGGCCCCTAATATGAGGGGTCAGCCCCTTTTGCATGGTGTCAGTTGAAAGGTCTTGTTTATATAAACTTTTAATGTTCTACATATGTTAACAAAATATTTATGACAAGAAAGATATTCGTGATCAAATCTCAAATTTCCCAAAAAACTGTCAAAAAAGTTAACATCAACATCTTCAGGTTCAGGCGAGCTTCCAGGACAATGACTTCTAGTCAAATCTAAAACAAGCATGCAAATCTACCATAACCACTTTATCTTGCATATAAATTTCAAGTCTTTAACTATAACGGTTTTTGAGGAGATGCGTGGACAATATCATGTCCCAAAATACACGAAAAAGGGAGATAATTCAGAAGCGGAATTGAATTTTCAGACAAAAAGTTGTATTCAATGAGAGGTTTACCTAAGACATCATCCCTGTAAAAATCATTAAAATCGATGGAGAAATGGCTGAGAAATTGAGGGTGTCTACCAAGAAGAATAATTAAATAATATAGAAGAATGAGAAACAGTAGAAAAACAGTAAGGTCTTCCGCTGAAGACGGAAGACCTTAAAAATAAGAATAATCTTAACCAGCACAATAATAGAAAGGTCTTCCGTTGGAAACGGAAGACCTTAATAAGAATAATCTTAACCAGCACAATAATAGAAAGGTCTTCCGTTGGAAACGGAAGACCTTAATTATATGTTTAACCATAAATAAGTGATTTCAGAAGAGTACGTAATATTGCAAGTAAAAATCGCGTTAACAGATGCGGAGAGTTACCTTTCGTAACATACTAAAAGCCATTGATTTCTCACATAATTGCTCCACTGTATGGATAGTGCTAATAAAAAAATGTTTGATTTCTACAACATAAACAACATCTATGTAGTTTTTAGAAATCAGGTCTTCCAACAATCTGTTGGAATTCCCATGGGTACCAACTGTGCCCCATTGTTAGCAGACCTATTTTTGTATTCATATGAAGCAGAATTTATTCAAAAACTTGTACGTGGAAAAAACAAATCACTCGCTGTGGCCTTCAACTCAACATTCAGGTATATCGACGACGTATTATCAATTAACAATTGTTACTTCCATACTTACGTCGATTTGATATATCCCAGTGAACTTGAAATAAAAGATAACACAGAGTCTGCGTCATCTGTTTCATATTTGGATATTTTACTGGAAATGGACATTGATGGTAACCTAACAACAAAACTATATGAAAACGTGATGACTTCAATTTTTCTATTGTCAACTTTCCTTACTTATGTAGCAATATACCTTCATCACCTGCATATGAGGTTTTTATCTCTCAGTTAATTTGATACGCAAGGGTATGCTCTTCGTATGATCAATTTCTAAGGCGAGGCAAGCAACTGACAAACAAGTTGATAAAACAGGACTATCAACAGGCTCGTTTGAAGTCATCTTTTCGTAAGTTCTATGGTCGATACAACGACATTGTCAGCAAATAAGATCTTCCTGGGTCGCATGCTGACTGACGTTTTTCATACTAATTGTTAGACCATAATGAACCACCTAATTGTCTACAGACTTTTCCGTTTTTTCCCGATTACGACAACGAGCACACGGCGGGTGTGACCGGTCAGCAGAGGATGCTCACTCCTCCATGGCACCTGATCATACCTCTATTGTTTTTTTTTAAGGGGTCTGTGTTTGCTCTGCTCCTGTTTTGTAATTTTCCTTTGGACTTTTTGAATTTGAACACTGTTCATTATTACCACATGTCATGTATAACCTTTTGAGGGATATTTCAAATTTACTGTCTGCACATTTAGGCAAAAATGTCATAGCTCTTTTAAAGCTATGATTTAAGCTCCGTTATCTTATTTTTACAGTGCTTTTGTTATTTTCAAAGTCTAAACATATTTCTTTTTTTTGTTTTTGTTTTTCACTTTCAAACACTTCTGACATGCGTTTATCGTGAGTTTAACGGTTAATGCTTGATTCTTCATCTATTTAAGTAAACTTTGGACATTGTCGAGAAAAGAGGTTAATTTTTATCAAAGGAATATCAACCAAACATTTACAATTAAATTCGACCACATGTATTTCTCTCCACGCCTTGATACTTACATGAAATATATACCTACTCCCGTTTTGAAAGGTAAATTCATGTTTGCGTTGTAATTATTATGAAACTAAAAATTGCATGTCGTTATGAAGGCTAGACATTTTCAGGTAGATCAGAAGTTTGATGCGTTTGATACTCAGCACTACAAATTATGTTAGAATATTTGAAACATTCAAATCGAAACTGCTTTGTTCATAAAAACACGTCACCAAGTATAAGTCGATTTCAGGAACATTGTGTACTATTGAGATTTCGTTTTACATTATGGAAAAGGGTGCTTACCAGAAAAGTCCTGATAAGCCAAAATATTCATTAACTTTCATTATTATTTGCAAAGATTACTTTTTGTCCTAGCGTCCATTCCCAAATTAGTTGTCAGGGTTATAGCTTCAAAATTCGGGACAGTTTATAGAATGTGTTCACGGTATATTTGCATGGATGTTTCATTTACGTACCACACCTGCTATACTTGTAGGCTGCTTTCACAAGGCTCCTTTTTTAGTTTATTTAGTTACTAACCCATCGATTAATATTGGGAATAGGAAAACCTCACAACAACAATGTATTAAAAGAAATTGTATTGAAATTGATTTCATTTACTACACACATATTTGTTTTATATACTATTAGCGACATAGGATACTGTATGTTACTATAGTAATGAATCATTTTTAAAAAAAAAATGTCCTTAAATAAAATATTCTTGGGAATACCTCATACCTCAAAACTAAAATTTCTAAAACTTTTAATAATTCTGATGGTAGGAAAATGATACATTGTGTTGCTGAAAGGCGTAGTAGAATTTTCGCAATAGGTATATTTGAAAACATTTCATATACATATATTCTTTAATGAAATAAGTAAAATTTCATAATACCTGAAATGTAACAAAATCAAACATACAGTCATTTTATGCATATCTTTTACAATCTTATGTTATGGTATGGTATGCAAGTTTAATGATACATGTATGATATGGGATTTTAATGCAGTACTATAAGATTTGTATGCTATGCTATGAGAAATTTAAATGAAAGACTTAAAGATATGGTATTTAATGATATGTTTTGCTTTGCTATGCTATGCGAACGAAAACGGCCCCGCATACAGAAGAGTTTCAAACATTTTGAAGTAAAATTTTAAAAAACCAAACTTTACCACTAGTCTGCAATGTAAACACGTATTCTTTTTAAAAAATCATTAAAAGCCGAGTTAAAATTTTATTGTATGCTGTGCTATAGTATGCTATGATATGCTATGACGAATGAGAATCGATTGGGATATATGCTATAATTTATCACCTAATTGTCTACGGACTTTTCCGGTTTTTTTCCCCCAATTACGACAAAGAGCACACGGCGGGTGTGACCGGTCAACAAGGATGCTCACTCCTCCTAGGCACCTGATCCTACCTCTATCATTTTGGAGGTCCGTGTTGCTCTGCTTTGAATTTGTATTTCGTTTTATGGATTTTTGAGATGGTTGACGGTTTGTTATTGTCATTTTTTCATGTGATTGTATGTTATGGTATGAAAATCCAATGCTTTGGTATGAGATTTAAATGCTATGCTATGATAAAGTGTATGTTGTAAAAACATGTGCTTGCACTGACTGTACCATTTCAATTTAACATGATTCAGTCACAATTTAAACGCATATCAATCATCACAAATCGAACACCCAATTGAAATTAAAATTAAAATTCATTACACTGTTTTAACATTTTTTCACCTTATAAATGTATCGCTATTAATTATCATTTCCTATATACTTGTAGTTTATATTAATGTTAAATGTTAAAATATGATCAAAAATAAATTCAAACTTCATTTATTGTTATTTTTTGACGGAGTAACCCAAAAAGGTATAACAATCGTAAAGATTTGCTGCATAAACTTTAGCATTACCTCAAATACAGAGTAACTCGTTTTCTTTAAACAGCGCTGTTTGATGTATAGTGATTATGTTTCTCAGAAAAACTGAGTAACAAGATTTTTTATAATAACTTAAAACTAACTTTCATAAATAGTTAAACCTTCTTTGAAGATCTGCGTATTGAAACATACACAGGAGTACTAAATCAAGATAGCTAGTTATCCAAATTAAGCACAGTTTCGGTAAGCACGCCCCATACATTGAGTATGCAAGATTTAAACTTTCTCTGTAACCTCAATTTATATCCAGACAAGACAACAATATTGTCACTTTAATTTTTGCAGACTGTATAGGTGTCATGAAAGTATAAACCTTTTAAATACAGATACGTATAGTTATTACAATTAGACGGTTAAGCGTTCTAATTTCTTTTTCAATTAATCCAACAGAAAATTAAAAAATAATTGACTTGTCAATCTCACGAGCCAATAATCGACCTATTTTTACATAGAATGCTTTCTGTATCTATACATCATGAGGAACAACACAAGCAGGAGATCTGTATATGTCAAGTGAGATATAACAGTAAACAGTAATAACATACGGGTACTCGTGTCCTCTTTCCTTACTTATAACATTAAAACAAATCTTTATTTTATAAAAACAACAACAGTATTCTTTCGTTACAGTTTTCATGAAGAATATTCTCTTTAGGAGAAATATTTTTTTTTCAAAAGATGGAATTAGAAATGCTGGAAAACTTGAAAACAGAATTGGACGTTGTATTTGGTGGAAACAACACTGTATGTTTCTTGAATTGTATTACGAAACTGGATGAATTGAGAAAAATTGCAACAGACACAGGAAATCTTTATCGCAAGCTTTCTTTAGCAATTGATTTATTATCTAAGGCGTCTAGTTTTTCTGCATTGCCGGGATTGGTATTGCCGATATCCATGGCGTCCATTTTAAAGCAACTTGGCACAACTTGTGATAAGATAAACAGGCATAACTGCAATACCAAAATGCAGAGCTGAAGGCAGAATCAATAGGTTTAGGAGATTTGCTTTTTACCACTCATGCCTATTTGAACGAGATCAGCGACCAAACCAACGAAGCTGTTGTACTTAGATTCTAAGACAGGTTTCCCACCAATGATATTGTAAAGTTCTTAGGAAAATTAAAAGCTAAGACGCTTTCAAATATACCGTCCGCTGAACGAGCAACGTTGTACATCAATCTATATTTCCGACTACTGGCGACTAGCAATTCTGCGCACTCTTGTGTTATGGCAAGTTTTCTGCATCAAGCTTCGAAGAGGATATGATCAACCAAGTACTCAAGGGGTTTTTGCCATGATAAATGAAAGTCATAAGTCAGACGTTGAAGTTCTTGCATATGTCAAGAAAACCAGTTTCCAAGAGATTGTGTTTCTCACAATATTCCAACCAACAGAAAACGAATTTTTTTAAAAATTATATTCGCCTTCACAAAATCAGAATTCCAAGCTTAGGTCAAGATCAATTAAACTTTCGTCATCGAACATACAACACTGGCTCTATAAAATGGCCGAGATGGAGATTGGAAATACCATCAATGTACCAAGGTCATTTACGTGCAACTGAAACTTGCCTATCGGATGGCTGCAATTTAGGTTTGAATGTGTGAAACATAGAAAGTTGGATAACATATTTTATATTAAGTCAAAGAAATGGCAGGATCATCACGTTTACTTGAACAATAGCGGGATATGCCTTTCTATCCAAGGACAGCTAGGGGCTGAAGGACAATGGAAGGTCGTGAAGTTTGAGGATGACGCCAACATTTCGAAGTACATTCTATCCCCCCTTAAATGGCCATGCCATTTTATGTTCATGAATTTCATGGGAATGGTAAAGATTGCTAATGATCTGAGTGAGATTAAAGCCAAAGGAGTTTTGGGAAATTCTGGATAGTAAAGAAATACGCAAGTAACGCTGCTCTTTGCTTTTTTCTCCAATAAAACTATTTTGATGAACAACAGTCGGTATTTTTTCAACGGGTTTAATGAAAGCATAAAAAAACAGTTGCTCTAAAGTGCTAACATACCAGAACTTTTACTTTAATTAAAGACATTGGCATTGGTTTGTGATATAGTGTCAAGCACATGTTGTTTTATTTGAGTATCTACACACGTATTATTTTGCAGTATACAATGTTGTGATACGAATATGTTATGTGCTATATAAATTTGTATAAAACCAAATTTATATAATTTTCAATGATTTTTGTGTTTTATGTCTATCTAATTTATTTATTAACATGAGATATGCTTTTTATAGATATTGGAACCACGTTAAGGGTACCCTGTTCACTCACTCTCAATTTCAGGTTGATATATCAATCCCAGTACATTTTCTAGTATCACTCTTCGCATGTTCGACCTTTTTATTCCTTGATCTAGATACCAAAAGGCATTTCGTAGATATCCGGAATGGACGGTAACGTTCCCTAACTTTTTAAAACAGTTAGAAAAAGTCTATGTTATATCTGTTTCAAAATATTGTGTTGTTTGGGGCTTTCTCATATTTTGAAGCATGTATTTATTTCAGAAATACAAACCTTAAAAAAGACGTATATTGATGACGCGTCGATGTTACGTATATACCATGCTATAAACATCAATATCTTTTTAAGTGTTCAACAAAACTTAATCAAAATTTTAATTTGCACAAAAATTTTGATAGGGAAAATTTTGATGTATCATTTTATACAATACAGCAGCAGTGAGAAGGGCGGTGCATAGGTGACATTACTTTTGGATCAACCCTTGTACGTTACATACGTTACATTATGTTATCTTTGTTGCATACCAAATATACGAGGGTTGTCCAAAAAGTTCGTGGACAATCGCGTTTTTGTCATTTTAAATGGGTTTATATATACATATTGTATATCAAAATCTTTGTCATAAAATTTCAAATCAAACTAAAGTGGTTTTGAATGTTTTCTATAGAAATAAACTAAATTTTTAATGTATCAAAGGGTCGCGGGATGTACGCACGGCCCAGCGTAAAAATTGTCCAAACTTTGTAACTGAGTTTTTAGATATGAATATTTGCAGTTTTTATAAAGCATTTCAAAACTTCATAATCTTCTATTATGATGTAGTCTGTATGGTGTACGTCATTTTCATACGTCGTATGAAGCTATTTTTAAACTAGCAGCGGACTTTAAAAAAGATTTTACGGCAAGAACATGTCTTTAAAAACGCCTGAAAAAGTGACGTTATCTGACTGCACGGAAGAGCGCGCCATCATAAAATTGTGTCGACTGAGGTAAAACACCGATAGAAACAAAGCAAACGATGGAGGAAACAAGAAAATCTTCGAAATAGTTCTAGTTTACTTATCCACAAGTGGCACGGGCGATATTTTGATGGATTGTGTGATTGTACCCTCTGGCCAGACGGTGAATGCAGCATATTACTCTCATGTTAACCCAGGACTACGACGTTGTTATATAAACGTCGTTATGACTCAACGTCGGACTGGGCCGTGCTGCCTGTATAGACAATGTATATATAATGATAACTCCAATACAAAACTGTACATTGCTCTGATTTTTATGCATATACATTATTATACTCAATATTAAAATATTATAATACTTTCGTGATAATGGCGTTATTTTGAATAAAATAGCATGTGTCCACGAATGTTTTGGACAACCCTCGTATATATATGTCATATTCCTGTAATATCAATCATATAATTATCATATAACGGAGGTGTTAAACATATTATTCACTGTAACTAAAACTTCGTAATAAAATAGTTCACTGCTAAACACCTGGGGCCCGTTTCTCAAAAAGGCCTACGTCCAGACGTAAGCTTAGTCCGGACTAAATCAGGGACTAATCTTCAAAACCCGACAAAGTTGCGTTTCACAAAAAGGCGGAAACTTAGTCGGGACTAAATTTGGGTTTAAATCTACGCCTGCTAATGGGTAGGCGTAAGTCCTTAGTCTGTACACAAAAATGGCGAGTGTTTTGTTTTTTAAAGCAAAATAAACAGAGAATTTTAATTTTGGGACTGTTTTACGTGTTATTAAGGTAACATTCACATTTATTGAAATATTTGTACATGTACGTATAATTTTAAAAAATACCTATTGTTCGATAACTGTTCCTATTTCTAAATAAATTAAGATTACATCAGTTTGATAAATAATGGGCTTAACTCATTAAAGGTATGTAATATACATTACTACTCGTTAATGAAATTTACCAAAAGTATGAAACATTAAAGATGGGTATACCCCGATAACTGATATAAACACAATAATTAAAAAGATGGTAATTTTAAATTATACATGTATTCCACAACAACAACTCCGAGTTTATACATCGTATAGATGTACATAAGTACGGATAGATTATTGATTTTTAAATCAATATTCAGTAAGCATAGACTAAATTTTAGTTTAAAAACCGCTTAAGTTAACATTGTTCAACTAAGTCTATATTTATCTTCATATCATTTGAAGAAGTACCACATACATGTATATGTTTAAGACGAAGTCTGAGACCAATTTAATGTTTCTAATAAAATTTGAACCTATGAAACGAAACTGATTTCAAAATATTGAGAATACTCCTTTAAATAGGAGCAACTCAAAACATTTACAGTTGTAATTTGTGCTTGTGTGTGGTTGTATGTTCCCTACCTATATTATTTACAATTTTACAATACGTATGCATTCTCATTCTCATTTTTTACTCTTAGTATCTATACAAAGCTGTATGAAAGCTACATGTTATTTTGAATGTTTATGAACTTGCATTTAGATACAATCCATTTTAATTTGTTAAAATATTACTTAAAAATATATTTTAGAATGCAGAGTTTGTATCAGTTTTAGATCTATTGACAAGCGTTTGTCAAGGTTCTCGAAGATTCTAAAATTTCACATGCACGCCTCCTTGAATTTTCGGAAATCAAATTCATTAATCTTATTAATTCAAGGATCAATTAATCCATTGCGTTCATATTTTTTTAAAAATATGTATGGTTTACCTATCAATGATCTTCGTGCATATGCATATGTGTTGTTTATTTGTACTCGTTAATTGAATTGAACTTTAATCGCTTGAATTCATGATAGCTAGTTGTTTTTCATCATTTTAAGATGTATGTATGTCAAGGGATGTTTTTTTCATTTCGAAGTTGTCGACTTGCAATACAAAAGACGTTGTTTTAGCAGTTTTACAACAGTGTCCATTATTTACAAATTTAACTAGCTTGTCATACTTATTATATAAACAATTGTATACCCCCCCCCCCCCCCAATAACTCAAAGCAGATAGGAACAAAAGTAGGACTAATATGTACTTGTTAAAACCGCAAAGACCCTAAATATCTTATCCGGAGGGGGATGGGGGATTTTTAGATGCCTTTTCCATTAAACCTTTCATTCATAAAACTTTCTTCAAATAAGGAGGGGGTTCTTAGATTATTGCTTTTATATCTATATTTCAATCAAGATATTGTATACAGGGGTATTTTCGTCCTGTGTAATCTTTGCCCTTCTACACTTGCAAAGAGTTCTGCCCCGTCGAGAATTCGCCCACATTTGTGTTTCAAGTAACTTAATATTAGACATTGAAATTCTGAAATTCTTAAATTCGCCTGCTGACAACGAGGGTGAAATGGTTGAAAATTAAACGGGGGCGAATAATTCCCTGTATACAGTATATATTATATATTACTTTCAATACCCCCCCCACCCACCCCCCCCCCCCCCAAAAAAAAAAAACAAAACAAAAAAAAAAAAAAAAAAAAAAAAAACAACAATCAATTGATTAAACCAAAAACAGGAAAGACAGTGCGGAAGACCCTGGCCTCAAATGTTGATAATTCCTGTGTTGTTAACTGTAGACAATATCTTTCAAAACTTTTATCATTTGAATCGCAGAAAATCAAGAATTGGTTCCATGTCATTGTCTAAATTCTTACAATATTGGAATATATGATGGAACTTTTCTTCCTTCTGTACACATGGACAAGGTTCATGTACATGTTATTTATACAGTGTATATTTTCGAATTCAGTAGGTTGCTGTTTAAATCATAGTCATATTATTGTCTCTAAATAATTTAGTGATATGATAAAAAAGTATCAAGCCTTATCCAGCATCTGAAAGTTTCTAAATACCTATATGAAGCATGACTTATCATTCTGCAGACGTATGCAGGCATTTCTACTGATCCCTGGCCCTGCATTCTATAAATATTTTCAATTTTACACGAATATTGGAGCTAATTTCTATTCATTGTTTCGTTCAATTATGTACAATTGTGCTTCAATATCGTCTGCAATGCATTCAATTGTCATATATTTGGTTTTTGCAACCTCTTATGTCTGCTTCTTTCATATCATCTGTATTTTCTCTAAAATTTCATTATGTCAAGAAGCGTATAGGCATGTGTTCTACTTTCATTAATATAAACTGTTATGAACAACTTGAACTAGGCATATTCAGTGGTATTGTATAACATGTTACTTTCGACTAAATGTACTATGGATTGGAAAATTGATCAAACACATATAATCATAGCCTCAAAGCAAAACAAAATACGATATGCGCATGCTTAGTGCTCAGCAGAGATGTCTACGTTCTTCGACCATTTAACCCCTAACTTACGCCTCTTTCAGAAACGCAACTTAGACCCGACTAAATATTGGCGTAACTTCGTTAGTCGGACTAACTTAAGCCCAAATTTACGCCTTTTTGAGAAACGGGCCCCTGCAGACTGTCAAAGCAACTAGACATAACATCTGATACTCAATCATAAACTTATTTTAAGATCATCTCAGGGTTGTGGTCGTTCGTTCGACATCTTTATTTAGTAGAGCGCACTGCCTTATTCTGCAATCACTGCTTGGAGGATGTAACAAATTGATATAGGCAGGACAAAAGTTTACATCTTAGGTAATTAAAGATATCAAAATGATTTCTACCTATGTTATAAAAACATAATATAACTTAAAACAGTGTATATCATGTACCCCCCCCCCCCCTTCCACAAATCATTAACCTCATAGGAAAACACGAACTTGCACAAATATGAGCATGCAACATTGAGTGTCTGCATTTGAAAGCGAATAAATAAGCGTATTTTTCACGGATTCTGCAGATGACTAAAATGTGAAAAGTTAATTTACGACGACGACGGCGGCACAAACAACGACAATTTTTATCAGAAGAAATCTCACTAGAGCATTCGGCTAATGTGGTGCTAAAAAGCGTTATTTTTGAAAATATAATGGCTGTAAATCCCTCGAGTATTTGTGGTATACATATTCTCATTTTTCCATGACACGGCGATATCACGAATGTAAAAAGCGTTTTGAACGTTCATGTATACGTTCGATGCAGTCACGTTTGTGTGAATGATTCTTTTTTATTTAAGTTTTCTATACCAAAATTTTAGGATTTATGTACCTTAATTTTTTTCGGTGACTGCTCTCTTCATGGTAGGTAGGCTGTAATTATTGGATCTCGTACATAAAACAGTTGATTAACAATTTAGGTTTTGTTTATATATGGAACTGCAAAGAACAATTTAATGAACATATGTTTTTAATTGAAGTGAAACAGAGGTTAACCGATATGTTTATACAAGAAGGCCATAGCTACTTTGAAAATTCACCCAAATCAGCACTTATGTGATAATTTATGAGTACAAGAATATTTGAGCAAACCAATACCAAATACATATGTACAATTTATAAGTAAATATCGTTTATCTTCTCATCAACTTGAGATTAAGCGTGGCAGATTTAATAATATCATAGAAACGAGAGAGTTTGTAAACTATGTTCACTATCACAGATTGAAGATGAGTTTCATTTTATTCTAATCTGTCCATTTCATAAAGAAATAAGAAAGATGTATGTAAATGAAAGGAGTTCTGTCTTTAAAGAGATAGTACGGCGCATCTTATTAAAAAACCGACTGGAAAAAATTTTCCGATCGGGTTCGGTATTTTTGTACTACTCATAAATATATAAACTTTAAGAAAATTACAAATTTCTCTGTGAAATCAATCTAATTATTTCATTAAAATTAATAATTAGGTATAACCCATAAATATATACATCGCTACGTGTTACGGGATTCAGCCTTCTATACTATTCAGTGGCGGATTCAGAGGGGGCGCACCCGGGGCGCTCCCCCTCTAAAATTGCCAAAATAAAGTTAAATTATACTCCTTCTGGCAAAGAAAATGTACATTTTGTGAGTCTTAATTACGAACTCTTTGGAAACTCATGGGATTTCTTTACATTAAACTGATTTCAACGGTGTAGTATGAGAAAAAGCCCGTGTGTAACGTACAAAGAAAGCCCATTTTTAATTACCCTCCCCTTGGGTTCAAATGTGATCAGTCACCCAACTTTAAGTAACTTGTCATACAAGGTAGTGTTTTAAACGACTCTTCCATGTTTATTATAATACAAGCTGGCATGGTTATCTTTTTTTTTTTACTTTCATCGTCCCATTGAACTTGTTTTTTTTTTTAAACTTATTAATTTATAGTCATTCTTAAGAAAAAATAAGAAATAAATGTTTCTTATGTTTCTGCATGTCAGAGGGTTTTGATGTTATTACTTCAGGTCTTACATGTATATCTACAAACTTTTAAAAATTATAAATACATGTAATTGTTTAATAGTGTATTACTTTTAAGTATAATCACAAGAAGAAATATTACAAATGTCTGAAGGCTTTATTTTTACCTTACTAAATCTCTATAATCCATGAGCTTCGGTGAGCTAAGCCCCCCCCCCCCCCCCCCCCCCCCCCCCCCAGGCTGCCAGATCCCCTGTCTAAAACTGATGCCCCATCTAACTTCAAATCCTGGATTTGATACTACAAACAAAACACATTCAGGGTTCGCGAAGATTCTCCTGGACAGGTTTGTTGATAGAAATATGTCTTTTCTACTTCTCCCTGGTAATAATTGTTCAAAGTTTTTAAATTAACAAGAATTATTATTTTGTAAGCATGTATTTTGCGTTTTTATCATTGGAGTTGCTACAAACTAAATTCATTTTGTAAGTGAGGCCCCTTGAGGGGTTATTTGACATATTTATGTCTGTTCATTTTAAAATGAACTGAAATTGGCAAACCATTTATAAATTATCAAGAGAGTGATGATGTGTTCCGTTTAGAGAGTCCCTTTTACCTCGTATTCCATGATGATCGTAGTCGGGCGAAGATCTTGTAGTTTTCAGCACGTGTCAATCAAAATCCACGTGGTTCAAATACACAATATAAGATTAATTCGGTTTGTACGAACTTTAAATTTCCGGACGCTCATAATTACATTAATTAGGTATATGAAAGGGATTTTCATGTACTTCAACTGTCACAAATAACGTTATTTCGTATTTCCTAACGATACAATGGGTGAATCTGACGTTAAACACACATGCATTTTCAGCTGTACTGTCTCTTTAAACTTGTTCAATTACTGTCAACAAAGAATATCAAAGAGTTGTGTAATTTGGCAAATAAGTTTACAAATGCTCAAAATTAAGATAAAAATATCTTGTTTTTGTTCTGTTTTGAGAATATCCTCTCCATTATTTTGTTTACCTTTATATTTATCATCTTCATTTTGTCATTGTAATACATATGTACACTGCTATGAACACTGTTATTGTACATTGCTACGCACACCCGTAGACTGATTTAAGATTGTGAATTTTAAAAGAAATGTCTACATATGTTTGTAAAATTTCTTAATGTATATATGGTATACCTATGAATCGTATGGTTTTTGGTATTAAATAATACAATACAATGCGGTCCTCAACGGATCAATGATTGTTTGAAGTATTTTTGAAATTGTTTTCCTTTAAAGTACGTTTATTTTAATGGGTCGAGTCTTAATTAAAATTAATCAAGAGCCTCGATAAAAAGTCCTTATGTGTTGCATCCTCGTTAAAAAACAATAAATATACATCAGAAGTGTCACCATTATATTAAAATTACTGACGTTACTGTTCTACCAGAGCAGTAAATTTTGAAAATAGAATTTTCAATAGCCTATATCGAAAGATAGTATTTAGTTTTACGCGCTGGACTCGCCCCGACGGTCGCACCGTGAAACATATTAATGTTACGAAAACACAATCCAGAAAACCTTGCTCTGATATTCCGACATGAATATAAGCGAGGTAAAGTCATGTCTAGTACCAGCACTGCATGCACAAAAGATCCAAAAACATGTCAAATTCAAAATGTATGCTGAGTAACTTGTTAGATAGACTAGAGTTCCATACAATCTTTAGTTTTTAGCTCCCCTGAGTTGAAAGCTCAAGTGAGCTTTTCTGATGACATTTTGTCTGTCGTCCATCTGTCTGTAAACTTTTCATATTTTCAACATCTTCTCCAGAACTATTGGGCCAGTTTCAACAAAACTTGACACAAAGCACCCTTAGGCAAAGGGGATTCACAGCTGTGAAAATAAAGGACCACGCCTTTTTTCAAGAGGAGATAATTAGAAATCATTGAACATTTGTGAAATATTCAAAAATCTTCTCAAGAACCATTGGCCAGGAAAACTGAAACTTCTGTGGAAGCATCTTCTGGTAGTGTAGATTCAAAGTTGTGAAAATCATGACCTCGGGAATAGAATGGGGCCACAATGGGGAGGAGGGTCGAAATTTTACATAGGAATATATAGGAAAATCTTTTAAAATCTTCTTTTCTGAAACTAATCACCCAGGAAAACTGAAACTTAAGTGGAAGCATCCTCAGGTAATGTAGATTCAAAGTTGTGAAAACCGTGATCCCTGCGGGGTAAGGTGAGGCCACAATTGGGGGAGGGGTCGAATTTTTACATTCGAGTATATAGAATAAATCTTTAAAAATCTTCTTCTTAGAAACCAATTGGCCAGAAAAGCTGAGACTTGTGTGGAAGTATCCTGAGGTAGTGTAGATTCAAAGTTGTGAAGATCATGATCCACGGGGGTAGGGTGAGGTCAAAATTGGGATTGAATTTTTACATAGGAATATATTGAAAAAATCTTTAAAAATCTTCTTCTGAGAAAAATTATTCCCGGGGGTAGGATGGGGTCACAGCGTGGGGAGGGGGGGGGGGGGGGAAATGCACATAGGAATACATAGAGAAAAAAATCTTTAAAAATCTTTCTTAAAAACCATTTGCCTAGAAAAGCTGTAACTTTTAAATTAGTGAAAGCAACCTAACATAATGTAGATTCGTTCAAATCCAAATATTAAGGATTAGGGTTGGGCCACGTCGGGGATCCAACTTTACAAAGGAAAACATGTTAATTATTCACAAAAACTGATATGTTATAATGTATGGTTTTACTTATACGTAAGCATTTTGACATATTCTTTAAAATTGTTTAGACTTTGGCCCCTAGACGATTCTTGGGCCCCACAAGGAGTTCAGACTTTGATGTACGCTAATATTCCATATATAAACAATTGTTTAGGATTTTTTGAGTACTGCGATGCTTAACATGTGATATGACTATAAAATCACCCCCTTAGAAAAGGGACTTGATTATAAACATTAGAATATCTAGGGGGAAATGGATTTTATTTATACAGGATTTACATGTATTATACTACATTGTCCAGATAGGTTTATATTATGGCTCCATTAAGCTGATTTTATCATACCTATTGTTCCTCAGGTGGGCGATGTGGCCAATAGGCCTCTTTTTAGTCTTTAGACACTGGTGTCAGCGATGCAATATGTTTTACTTACGTATGAATGTGTGTTGTTACGATGTCTAAAAATAAAGAGGGGTTTAAAGGTGATCTTGTGTATGGATGTACCGATTTTTTTTTTCAAACGGCATCAATCTATTGAAATACCCAGTAGGGGACGAAAACCCATCGGAACTGCTGATTTCCATTAACGACAAAAGCTAACTTCCTTTATTTCGATTTTGAATGTAAGTTTATTATTAAGTTTAAATATAGATCAATTCGCACTTTACAAAAGTTATGTCCCTTGACCGCAATTTTAGTGGAGGGGACCCATGAATGTCTTACATTAGCCTATGAAGCAGTTTGTAACTTTGTCATTTTACATAAAAATTCCGTTTGAGTCTTGTATTGTGATTGTCTTAGGATAGAATCGTATAATATGGGGTTTTTTCCCATTTCGCCTTAACTGTAATCGCCTTAGTAAGCTCAAAGGTGAATTAAGACGAGGTGGGAACTTATATAAACATCTAATTGGTTGTAAATTTGGTTTGTATAGCAATATCGCTATTACCATTTATCTAAAATTGTTTGTTCTTACTATGAATAAGTTTGTGAAAATATAGTGGAGAAAGAGCTGATATATAGATGGTAAACGTTTTATACCTGTATTCATCGTGTACATGATGTGAAAAAATTTATAAATGATGATATAAACATTTTGAAACACAAGCAGATTAAAAGCTGATCAACTATTGGCAATTTTGAGGAAATCTGAATTATGCTCACCAAATTATACAAAGATCTTCACTTAAAATGACTTAAAGGTGGCTTAAAGAAGTTTCGACATTAAGGACCAATAAGTTGTCCTTGAAGGTGGCTTAAAGGTCGCTTAAAGATAGTCTTTAAGTTTTCTTTAAGCAACTTTAAGCCATCTTTACGCTTTCTTTAAGCCCCCTATAAGCGCCCTTTAAGCAACCTTTAAGCAGCATATATAGCTTAAAGGTTGCTTGAAGATCGTCTTTAAGCTACCTTTAAGCACCTTTAAGCTATCTTTAAGGAGAACGTAAGATGGTCATTCATCCTGTGATATCCAAATATGAAACAGATGACGCAGACTCTGTGGTATCTTTTATTTCAAGTTCACTGGGATATATCGAGTCGACGTAAATATGGAAGTAACAATTGTCATAGACAATGCTGAAAATTGAACATAAGTATCATGGCATGCATAGAACTTATTTAAGCAATTATCTGATAAATCATGATTTGACAAGATATACACTGGTATGCTTCCTAGCGACGGTCCCAATATCTTGATTAATTGTTTCTCATTAGGTGACCCGGGTTCAATCTTCGAAATAACTAAAGTCTCTTTCTCTTTACATTTATCTTAAAATTGAAGAATTGCAATTTTTTACGTTTTAATTTTGTAAAAAGAAATAAGTGAACAAATATAATGCGTACGTTCAAATGTTTCTCGGAGATGGTTCAATAGAATTTAAAGAAACTTTATACTATAATTAAAACATTATTTAAACTTTATCTCTAAAGGAAAGAAATGATTTAAACCACTGTTGGACATTCTGTGTTTTTCACGAAACTTCAAACTAAAAAGTCCACGTATAAAGGACCTTTTACAGTAGATGTTTCTTAGGGAATTTTCTTGTATGTATTTCTGTGTTTATATACATTGTAATACATGCACATATAGTTTCAAGTGATAAGTATATATCTGAGAATTTTATTTGTTGAAAAAAATTAGAACAAAATACTTTTCTCATTATATGAAATGTAATGAGTTGTCTAGTTTGAAATACATTCCAGTATCTAAAATTTCATTTGATGTAGAACCCCATCAAGCGAAGTAAAAAAAATCAGTTTCTCATCAAATCATTGCACTCAGTCTCTTGTTAGATAATTATTTAGAGGTAAAGATATAAGTATATAATTACATTTAAGATCGTCAATTCTAATTAGTTAATTATTAATTTAAAATCAGTAGCCTTTGGGGGCAAAGGGGGTAAGAAATTTCCACTCCTTAATCCCTCTGAAAAGTCAAGATTTATCAGTTATTTTCTTTGAAAGGAGCTTATTACATAGAAAATAATACATGGCAAAATCTGTATCACACCCTATATCAACCCGAGACTCCAATATATCAGCCGAATGAACGAAGGCCATGGGGCTGATATTAGTTGAGAGTTGATTCGAGTGTGATCCAGATTTTGTCAAGTATTGTTGTTTTTATCATATTTTTGATAAACAACTCGTTTATATTTTCATATGAAAAACTTCATCAAGCTTTATCCTAGTTCTCCCATCTCAAAACCGGCGCATTTTTGACGCTCAAACGCATTGTGAGGTCTTCTAAAAAAATATGTCCATGTTATAATGTCATAGTCCACACCCTAAAAATGCATCGATGAAAACAAAAAATATCCGCAGTATTTCGAAATCTGAATAAAAGGAGCAAAGGTGTTCCAAAAATCGTAACAAAAGTGAAATAAATGGTGATGATACAGGAATGCGATAAAAGCGTGTCTTCGTTCATACCAGGGATGAAAAAACCTGTATTTTATACTATGTATTAATAGATGCATTTATCACCTTAATTATGTGTAATCAATATCATTTAAGATATTGCAAACTATTACAACGAATGGTCCGCCGTAAACATGACCGGAATGTAAAACAGGGGGAAAATCTACTATATACATGTAGTAGGTTTTCCGTGGGGTAATCTGGCTATAAAAAGGGGGAAAACCCACTACACAGCCGGCTTTCCGTGGGGGAAAATCTACGATATAGTCATTTTTCCGGGGGGGGGGGGGGTTGCTATATAGCCATCTTTCCGGGGGGAAAGATGGCTAGCGGGAAAAGGCACTATATAACATCGGATGAGTCCACGTCTTCACTTGGTGAAATGGTGTGTAAGGTGTGTTATTAAAAATGAATATTTGTAGAAGGAAATAACGGTTACCTTACTTTTCTCTAGCTAGCTCTATCCCATTGGAAGCTGTATTAGGAACGAAATCGTCTGTTAGAATGCATGTATCATTTTTTTAATATTTCAGGTCTTTTCTTTTTTTTTTGGAAGGGCGTTTTGGGTACAGAATATTTTGCCGTGTTTCCCATAATTTAAATAATGCTCCTAAATCTGCCTCTGATCACACCTCCGATCAGAGACTTTAGTAATAAAAAGAACCCTGAAATAATTAATGTCCGAAATTGGGCATTTGTAAAATGATTCGTAAATTAATTCTTTTGTCTACTCGTCCCATTAACTCGACAAATCTATTTAAATGTAATCTTTTGATCCGGTCAAGCAGATTGCTTCTTGGGTAAACGACCTAACCTTGTGCACATGACTGACCCCGCGATCGACTGTAACGATCTACTGAAGTATCAAGATATTTATGCAGCACATTTGGACGATTATCAAAATACACATACCTGTGAAAAAAGTGCAATTGAAATTGATGAAAGGAAAAATATCTAAAATATCTTCATTGACAAAATATCATTTTCACTCATAAAAATTCACAGAAACGAAAAAAGATTTATTACGGAGATTTATAATGGAAAATGTTGACGTCTTTTCTCAATTCGGAAGTCACTCACAATACATTGGACAATTTTTGCAGCCCAGTACTTTTATTAACCAAAACAAAAGTGATTCTTCTATTTTTTTTGTTTCTTGCTATAGATATATTAAATATTATCCCAGTCTATATTTTTTTCAGGAAAACCCTAGTTTAATCCGCTCTAATCTCTAGTTTTGTCATGTACTATAGGTGCTAAATTTAGATAGCTGCTTTATTCCAAGACTATTAAAAGAAGAGGAATTTCCAAGATGTATATTAAGAATAACAAAAGTTGCGCAAGAAACAAATAATCGTCGCTAAGGTGAATTTATTGATTAGCGATATATAACGCCACTGTACATCGTACTAACTTTCAGTATGGACTAGTCTGATACAAAGCACATATCGGTAAGTTATTTTACTATAAAATTGTTTCTTTTTAGGTCAAATACAGAATTTTTTATTGGTGTCTTCTCTCTCTCTCTCTCTCTCTCTCTCTCTCTCTCTCTCTCTCTCTCTCTCTCTCAGGTGTGATAATCATGTTACACTTATGAGTTACATTATAGTACAAAGAGATGAGTGAACCTCATTGTCTTCACTTTACGTAACTTTAAAAAAAAAGAACTTTGAAATGAATGATGCAATGATTTACACTCCAGTTTTGTTTTTAATATGTCCGGTGCCCATCTTATAAAATAAAACACTATTCGTCAGACTTGATTTTTTTTTAAACTTTGGCTTCGTCACTAACTTCAATATCGGTAAAGAATGGATTAAATCAATACTAATAATATACAAAAAACGGTCGTGTTATATTTCAAAATATCGATTATGCACTTTATCTTGCATTGTTCGATGCTAATTATAGATTTACGACTTAGAATTAATCAATCCCTGTTACTTCAATTTAAATTACAGATAATACCGGTATGTTGTTTTTTTTTAAAAATCAATATAGAAAAAAAAAAGAATTTACCAATTGTCTTTGTTTAATTGGGTTTGGAGCATTTCAAAGAAAAATTATTAACCTGCTTACGCATAATTTTTATTCAAATATAGATAAAATTGTCAATGATAGTCGAGCTTATAAAAAAGTTTTTGAAAATAAATAATTTGAAGAGTTTTCTTTAGTAGAATTTGCACATACTTAATTAATTTTTGTTTTTGATTGAATTTAGTTTAATCATTAAGAAAAACGGACAGTGATATCTATTTATGCATGCTAATAGATGTATAAGAATATGACTTATACCTTTAATAAAAATACCGGGTATGTATGCAAAATCATTTCTCTGGTTGCTTAAACATTTTTTCTCATCATAATTATGTCAATATATTAAGGTTTTTGTACATAATGAGATGACGAATCAGATATGACGAGTTAAAATCGTTTAAAGGTAAACAACATGTTAGCAAAATTGAAGGTTACTGAACAATAGATTACATCTTTGTACATAATATGACTATAAACCTTTGTATCGTCCATGCTTTGTACAAACAATACCTTGGCACACTTAGATAACGATTAGTTAGGTCATTTGGTTAGAACAATTGTATTATATTACATATTTCATTTTATTAGGGGATGGATAAAATATCAATGGAAGGATTAGGAAAAGAACTACAAGTGATTTTTGCAGGTGATGATTACGTAAAAAATGCTGTTAAGAAATTAAGTGACGTTACTGGAACTGACGTCGCAGACGTTTTCCAGAAGCTTGCAGTTGGAGTTGATATACTGTCTAAATTGACCGGGTGCTCTACAATACCAGTATTATCGTTTACAGTTTCCTTGTCAGCTCTATCGTCGATGTTCAACAAAATGGGATCAAAACTAAAGTCCGCTACTCCTCCTGTAGAAGAGGATAGAATATTTTCAGCATTACAACGATATCAAGATTCAGAGTTAAAAGGAGATGCAGTAGGATTGGTAGATGTGCTTTTCACAGTCAATGCTTATTTGAGTAAAATCAACGAGCAAGCCAACGAAAGTGTTGTTAACAGATTGGAAGACCAATTTCCAACCAAAGACATTGTGAGATTCATGGGCAAACTGAAATCGAAAACGCAAGAACTACTGACGACGTCGGACCCACACTCTGCTCGTCGAGCATCAGTCTATATCAATCTGTATTTTCGATTGGCAAATCTCCGTACGATAGTGTTGTGGCAAGTTTTCTGCATTAAACAGCGAAGCAACTATGATCAACAAAGTACGCAAGGGGTTCTCGCAATAATAAATGAAGGTCAAAATTCAGACCTGGAAGTTGTCAGATATGTGACGAAAACAAGTTTCCAAAAGACAGTGTTTCATACAATATTCCATCCGACAGAAAACGAAGATTTTATGCATTTTCTTTGCATTCAGGGAATAAAAATTCCAAGCTTAGGTCATGATAAAAGATTCTGTCGATCGAAACATTTCATTCGCTCTTCAAAATTGCCGGACATTAAAATTGAAATGCCTAAAACGGATATTATCTGTGGAAGTCAGAACACATCTTTTGCTTGTAAATTACTTTTGCAACCAGTACGAAATCGTAAATTGGACGGTATATTTTATATGAGATCAGTGAAATGGCCAGATTCTTACGTTTGTATGAACAACGATGGAAAGTGTGTTTCAGTTTCAGGCAAACCGGGACCAGAAGGGCAATGGAAGATCGTCCGATTGGGAAATGAAGGGCTTCTGCCGCAGTTCTTATTTTCCACCCTTAAATGGCCCTGTAAATTTCTGTTCATGAAATCCTGTTGGAGAACCTTTTCTATAGAGGGCACGGAAAATTTCAAAGCGTCAAAGGAAAACTGTTTGTGGGAAATTCTTGACGTATAGACAGCCCGTGATTTTTTTTTTATTTGCAAAGGGATGATTTGGCATTAATTATTATCGTTCATTGTGTGCAAAGATAATAGAATCTGCAAATGGAAATGAATATCAAGGATAATACTGAAATAAATGTATATGTCGTGTGTTCTAGGAGCTTAAGATTCGCGAGACCTACATAATATAGGTTTAACCTATATAATGTAACTACTGTAAGTAAATCTAAACGTTTGAAAACATGTTGATAGCTATACATATATGAAAAGCAATTTGAGATGTAAAATTTATATACTGTAATCTTAAACTTTTTTGAATGAGCTAAAGAGTCGAGCTTCATAATCGTTTGTTATTTGCATTTTATATCTAAAACTTGATCATTTAATCTTTGTCTCAAACTTCACTTTCCTGGAATACTTTGTAAATATTGTTATAATGTATATGTGTAAAAATAAAAGTATAGTTAGATGTAGTAATTTTACAAAAAAATTGAGTGGCATCAAAAATTATAGCAAAGAGGTAATTACTTATTGTAGTTCTTGTCTAGATGTGTTAAATGATTCAATTATATGCGCTTGGAAAAAGAAACAAATTAAATTTTATTTCAAAAATGAGTCTGGTTTTACTTACCAGTGGACTGCGTTTCAAACCCAGACAATCCATTAAATGTAGGCGAGTCTTTGTAGAGATCAACGATCTTCTCACTCACTACCGATAGTGGCTTTGCGCAAGGCTCTCCACCCGTCTTTCTCTGGGAAACCTTGTTGCTACTGAATTCCTTTTTTGCCGTCTGGTGGATATTGGTCCACTTTGTTTTGATTTGTTTTTTAGATCGATTTGCAATTCCCAAAGAATTAACCTGTGACGTGATGTTTTCCCAAATTTTCTTCTTTTTCTCGTTCGTGATGGTATTTGTAAATTTACTGTTAATTACATCGATATTTTTTTCCACTACGTCTGTAAGTAATTGGATTTCGCTAGTATCAAAATCCCCCCCCCCCCCTGTTTCTACCTGACTTTGTCTGAATGTCGGCTTCTGTCATCCTGGCAGAATGTTTACAAACAAAGCAGACGCCCCGGAAAGTTGCTGAGCATAGCATTATGGGTAATATTGAAAGAATAAGAACGCTTTAATGACTCATTTAATATTTTAATGCTGTATTAACTAATAAACCTTTAATAACGGCTTTGTACAACACACTTTAATGTGTTTATTAACTAATGATTTATTTAAATTTTAATGATTCATAAGGCTTAATAACACATTAAATTTAATGAACCGTTGATACAAGCGGATCCAGAACGCCAAAGGTTTTTATTGCAGAATTATTGATTTTTGTCTTCTGATGCATTAGCAGATACCGGAACTTTAAGTATTCTTATTACAATTTGTTTATTTTTATATCTAAGAAAAAAAGCATTACATATTTATGAAATATGCTCTATAGAGATACTAGTCAGCATTACTATTTCACTGTGTTGTAAAAATTGGAATATATTATGTGTTTAGATTGTTTGTGAGATAAAGTTTTAAAACCACAATTGTTAAATAAATGAATGCACATATGAGAGTCATGGATAACTTTGCATGGTTGGACTAACTTCCAATCAAACCCTTGAAAAGTTGGTTCTTTTTTTTATTTCGTTCCTTTTTGTGTCTTTGACTTTGTTTAAACGTTGTATTTTTGTATTTGGAAGTACGGGGGACTGATTATCGTCCCCGTTTAAAATCACTGCATAAAACTGACTGATTTTACTTGGGTTTTATTTGATAATTTACAGTACAAGTCATCAATAATAAAAAATAGATTCAATTCTGATTTATCATAGCAACTACAATAAATACAAAAGTCGTATACCGTATTATACCCAAATTGAACATGGAGCTATATTTTTTATATGTACCTTTAATAAAAAGGAAGATATTAGATATATATCTGATTCAATGGAACTTATGGCATAGAAGACAACCCGAATGTTGTAAAATCACAATCATGGCAATAAAATTTAATGATAAGAATTTTATATTATATTTCCTTATTTACTTTACATGTAGTTATATTGTTCATTCTAAGCAATTTCAAAGCATAATTTTTTTAAAAAAATGAAAATAATCTTACAATAACAAAGTAATATTTCCTGTCGAAAAATCAATCTACAAAAATGAAAATAATCTTACAATAACAAAGTAATATTTCCTGATGAAAAATCAATTTAAAAAAATGAAAATAATCTTTCAATAACAAAGTACTGTAATATTTCCTGTTGAAAAATCTCAGATAGTAAACAGCTGAAGTAAAGACATAAAGACACCCATTTATGGTTTGCTCAATAACTATACCACTTTAATCAAGTTTTGTTTGACTTTCTGCCTGCATGAATGCATTAAATGATCAATGGGAAACGAAAACATTGATGTGAAAGGATAGATGAATGGATGTCTTGTGTATTTTAATTGAATGGAAAAATCTTTTTTTAAATTGTTTGGTTACTGAGTTTAAAAAATATTTTTTTTCATCCTGGAAAACCAGGAAAACAAAAGACTAAAAATGCAATTTATATTTAATTTATTGTTGAGAACAACATAATAAAAATTGCATTTTAATATTCCCATAGCAAAAATGCTCTACACACGATATTCAGATTCGTTTTAATTAATTATCAACATTATTATTAACAGAAGTCAATCATAGTCAACAAGTTTTCTCACACTTTGAAGTTGTATGGACTTTGATAAGTACAAAAACTTGACACCATTTCAATTTTTGCTGTATGTTCAAATTGCCACGGTAACTAAGTCTAAAGATTGAATTAAATACATTTGAAAACTTTTTTGAGGACCTATTGTGAGTGATGATGGCATTACTCACAATAGGTCCTCAAAAAAGTTTTCAAAGTGTGAGAAAACTTGTTGACTATGATTGACTTCTGTCATTTAACATAATGAAATTGAAAAAAAAAACAGGCAAAAAATCAGAATTGCATGCTTTGCATTTGTTGTTGAGATTAATAAATAAAGGAAAAAAGATTATTAACGTAAGTCGGTTAGTTTGTGTACATAGAAAAAAGTAGTGACCCAGATTATTCATGCGCTACTGTGACCTCTTGACCCAGTCTTTGATGTTATGCAGTTTTATATAAGGAAAATCATTTGCAAGTGTAAATTAAAGACATGTCTTGTAAATATCAGTTGGAACGTGGTAGTTTGACGGTATATTTTTTATAAGATCAGTACATGTAAAACCGTCCAGCCAGTCATCACGTCTCTCTCTCTCTCTCTCTCTCTCTCTCTCTCTCTCTCTCTCTCTCTCTCTCTCTCTATATATATATATATATATATATACACACACACACAGGTGACACTCGATGGCTCGAACTTCGATCTCTCGAAGTTCTTGATCTCTCGAAGTGAAATCACGGTCCCGATTTTTTTCTCTATATAACTAAGCAAATTTACTCTTGATCTCTCGAACTCCGATCGCTCGAAGTTCTTGATCTCTCGAGTAAAAACCTGGGTCCCGTTATACATTTTTATTGTTTTTGACTCTTGATAACTCGAAGTGGTGGCTGTGTACACACGCCACCGATCAAGAGTATAATTAGCTCCGCGTGGACCTTACCTGGATGATCGAGTGAACCTCCTGGGGCTAGCGTGGAAGAGTTAATTGGTTGATTACGGAAGTGACACTACCCCTTGCTTCCTTCAAAGGGTAGATAGTTAATTTGTAACTGATCTATTAATTTCAACAACTTGTGAAATTTACGGTAAATTAAACCGGTCTTTATTTAAAATATTCTGTGATCAAGAAAACATAAAATACTTAATTTTTTTTCAAAGTTAACAAAAACAAAAAATAAATACAAAACTAATTTCTGTATTTTTGAAATTGATGTAAAGTAGCAGAAAATACATGAAACCATGTTAGACTATCCTTCTATGTGATGAATATAAACTTCTGGGTACTATAATTTTAGAACCAACATGACCGGAACAAAACTTTCCGGATTTTTTTAAACTTTCGATCTCTCGAACTCTTGATCTCTCGAAGTTTAATCATGGTCCTCTGAAGTTCGAGTTATCGAGATTCACCTATATATATGTGTGTGGGCGGGGGGTGGGGGTGGGGTGTATGTGTGTGTGATAAATGTGGAAACTCTTATTTTATTTTACATTGACTCAGATATCTATGTAATTTTAATATGTAGTTTCATAGATCACTCAAACATCATTGGAGGTTATGATTTTACTGGTAAATATTTTTGCTATGAGAATATGAGAACGAAGCACCGTGTAAATGTCGTAGAGATTTCGGAATAATGTTCATGTACCACTACCGGATAGCACAAAGTAGAATTTGCCCTTTGTTGTCTGTCTCGTTTCTTTTGCCAAAAAGCTTACACTTAAAGTTGATTAAGAGTCCCAGATGATTGTAAAGTTGTTACAAGACACGTTTAAAGGGCCTAGAAGCCAGAAATCTTATCTAACCCTGAGGCGCGTAACTGTAAGACACATGGCATTTTGCTTTCGGTGCGTTCAGTCTGCAGGGGTAGCTGTGTGCAATGTGATTCCGAGCGGAAATATACCAATAAAGGACAATTCATCTGCCAAGATGGACAGCAACAAGATATGCTAAGTGTTATGGTTACCAGAGAGTAAAGCATGCATAGATAAGATCGTTGATGTAGACAAGATAAAGAATAGCAGATATCATGGCGCTCTGTATGATACTTTGTTGTACCGGATATCTCTCTCACTATAGTGTTTTACTGACATTTGTTAATTGGAACCATAATTTGCTATTAATGCTAAGTTTTATATTTTAAACATGAAGACATGTTTTCACGCTATTTCAAATACATTACTTGTGTCAAGTAAACTTATGTTTAAATCGTTACCTTATTCTATATTGTGCATTATTGTTTCTTGGCGATCAAATGATCCTTTCAGACAAGCTTAATTATTCCTTTTGAAATTCCAGCTGTTGAGCATTAGGAACGCATTAAAATTGCGTTTTTTAATATGATGGTCATGAGATAAGTTTACAATATCTTAGGGTTTTTTTTTTAATGGAATACTAAAATGAGAAGGTATATTTATATTCAGTGTATATTTCATTTATGGTTGCATTGGAAATTTGTGATGTTCATATTTTACATTCATCAATAATTGCTTGTACTGTATTGTTTTCAATCGAAGTTCGCTAACAATCTTATTTCTATATCTATAATTTCATATAATAATTTGGTGTTTTATCGAATGTGAAAATTAAAGAATTGAAATTCTCCAGTAGTATCTGTCATAATAATGGACTGGAAATGACGTAAATCGACGAGGCGGAGAAGCGCATCTTTATTGTATATTGTTTTTAAGGCTGCGTTCAGGGAATCACAATTAAAAGGAATCATAACATATTTTCCTGAAATGGCATAGAATGACTTGAACTGATTTTGAATATCTGTGATGCTGGTTAGAACATTGCGAGTGTTTGTCTTGGACCTAGATGTGGATTGAATGAGTTATTATTTTTTAGATTGGGAGCCGAAAAGAAAAAGGAATAATAATGAAATTACAACACTGTGTCGGATAATTATGCCAGTGCCAAGGTGGCATTTTTGCACCCGTCTAAGCTGCATGTATCGAAAAATTCAAATATGCCATATGATAGATCACTGTTTAAAGAGTTTACCTTTAAGAAATAAATTCCTACGGGAAAATAAAATAAACGGAAAAAAACAATTAACCTATAGGATATTTGGAATTTCCTACCGGAATAAAGGAACTTCCTAAAGGAATTCAAATTCCGATAGGATTTGAGCAAAACTCTCATATGATTTTAAAATCCGATGGGAAATCTTAATTTCCTATAGGAAAACTGCCTGTCTGAATCAAATACTTTTTTCCCTTTGGAAATTTAATTTCTTTAGAATTTTTAGAAAATTCTATAGGATTTTCAATATTTTCTGTGCAAAAATTATTTATCCTGTGGGAATTATCATTTTCCTATGGGATATTAATTTTCAAAGGTAAATATCTCACCTGTCAGGTGAGACACACTAAAAACAAAAGTGGTTATATACTCTCTAGACAGTGGTCAATCATTTGGTGTATATGGATTTTTATAAAACTGCGTCTTAAGCGGGTGCAATAATGCCACCTTGGCACTGGCATAATTTCAAGTTGTTTACACATCAAAACAAAATGTTACCGATGATAGCTTTAAAAGGATTGCATGCAGAAATCTACCGTCACGACGGATCGTATGGTGTGACAAACATAACAAGTTTCAAGTTTGATTTTTAGACGGTGGCTATAAATTGCCACGGTCTATTGCTACGGTCCTGACCGGAAGAGTATTTCTCACGGGGACCCTAGCGGATAACGAATGATAACTCTGTTAGGCATGCAGTGTTACACGCAATGTTTATCCATGTGTCGATTTCAGTAATTTTAATCTTTTCAGATATTTTAAGCATTATAGCTGCTAATCATTTTGTACATATATTTAAATAATTTATGAAATTGTGTTTTATTTTAAATGAGCCGTTACCATGTCTGCTTACGCGGTATCGATAATTTATGCACCAACTGCCAGTTGTGACGTTAAACTGTGTATCAGGACTGCATAAACTATATCACTGCGATAATTGGCTAAGACATCTCACAATAATCGCTTCTTGTTTTTTTTATGATGTAAACAATTGTCAGAAACACACACAATTTAAAAAAGTTTGCCATTTCATATTTCAGCAAGTATGCTTCATCGATAAATTAATTCATTTTCAACGCATTAATTTTAGTTGAGGAAAAATATTTATTTTTTTGTAACTTATTCTAAAGAATTCACAACAGATACTGATAATGAATATTAGATTAATTACATTTCATTGAACTTCAACCGATCAATGGCACACTTTCTTCTACAAGTGTTCATGTGTTCTTTTAACACACAAAAAACTTGAAATTTACGATACAAATGTGTTTAATTTTGGACTATCCTGTGATTTACTTAATTTTGTAACCCACTCAGTCTGTAGGAACATTAATATTATTACAGGCACCTCAATATTCATCAGACAATATTTACTACTGATGTTGACGCTTTACTTGCTGCTGACTTTCTCTCAAACACGCTAATCGATAGACCTCGGATTGTAAAATTCACGTGCAAATCAAGTCGCCATTTTACATGTACATGTATAAACAAACAACATTTTACGATGTTTTAAAGATTTTCAGTTCAGATTTTTTGTAAGCAAATAAGGGATTAAAGACATGCTGTAAAACGTCTTATGGATTGCACGGCGTATCAGCTCGTGTATCTCTAATTTGCAGTAAACGCTAGCATTTTGTGAAAAAACAATCGGTTCAACTCATGCAATAGTCCATATACATTTATGGTACATTTTGAACGGTAATGTAAGATATAATAATTTTGTTCACTTAACAGTTTCTGACGAATTTTTCACATTTAACTGAAATAACGCAATTTGATGAGCGAAGTACAATCTGTGACTTTAATCCATATGCACCCGTCTCTGCTACTAGAGAACCTTTTCTTTGGTTTTGGGGGATTTTTTCGCAAACAGATAACATTATTTACACATGTACGTAAATATCACCCCTTTTGTTCTCAAATAATTTTTAACTAGCGAGTATGAGCTTTCTCCGACATTTGTTTCCATTTACAAATAGGCGGGCCTATACAAATGCGCCAGTTTGTTGCGACTCGCAATTGAAATAAGTGTCATCACTCAACGAAATGCTACATCGACCGTAGCGTATACATCCATGCTATATTTGCGATAAATAATGAAACATGAAGGTAAAAAATGTGCTTCATAGATAACTAGTATTCTGCTGAGCTACAGAACTTTAGCTTTCCGGAAATATTGCCGGGATTTGCGGACCGTAGATCTAATGTATATACTATAGTACATGCAAAGAATAAAATGAAATTTATATACACAGCTGTACGGTCAGAAAACACATGCGTTTAACTTGGATTTTGTTTGTTTGGTGTTTTTAAAAACTAATTTTGAATAATTAATCTATATTTCTTGTAAGTTTACTAGAAAAGTTTAATGTTGCAAGTAAATTATGCGTGTTAAAGTGTACTGAGAAGCGATAAAATATACATGTGACTTTCCCAAATTCATTCAAATGATTTGAATAAATCTATAGCTAAATACAATTAGACAAATGTACTTTAAAACGTTGATTAATGAAACTGCCGCGACTGAATATTGTATGATATTTTTTTTTCTCAAATTTTTATTCACTTTCGTTGTGAGCAAATGGAAATAATCCACTACAGTCGAAGATAAAATATTGATTGACTCTTCTGTTTCATGATGACGTGCATTCCAAAAGCAATATCAGTTTTATCAAACAGGTTCTTGCAAACCATTCTGTTTTCTGTACACCTAAATGTATAACTGACTATGAGGACAAAAGCAAGTGTGATGGTCCACAAGCAAGTGTGATGATGCAACTTTTTCCCCGTGAAAGTATTGAGGGAAAATGCTGTCGAGAGGGACAATAAACATACTACATGTATGCCCAAATAGTTAGTAAAAACCTGATAAGTATTTTATCATACTAAAGCTTTATTTGTTCTTGTTACTTTGAGAAATCTACAATATCTTTAAAGCACAAAAGTCCAATCCACACTTTTCAAAAGTTGTTCCCCATTTGCAGGGTCACCCCAAAGGTCAAAAGGGAAAAAACCAAAATTCCCCTTCTTTATACAATCAAATACATGTAGTTTGGCGTACTGTGATGAAATCGCTTTGGATTTGATTTATTCATTCAATATGTGGTGACAACCTACATATTTAATGAGTCATTCTGGGGCAATCAAAATACATTTGTGTAGTACATGTATTACCAAAAACGGAGTTTTAATATCAACTGATATAGATACAAAACATATAGATACAAACTTCTATACTACAAAGGCTACTGTGATAAATCTATGGATTTTCCCAAAAAGATGACGATAAAGAGACACAACATTTGTAAAGTGTGGATTGTGAACACAACTACGATTTCCACAGAATTATCCATGTAAGTAACTCACGACCAGTTGTGCGAGTAAGCGTTAGGTATTAGTACATGTATGAGACGCTGGCTGTGGATTTTCGACAACAATAATTTACATACATGTAATATTCCACTTTCAAATGGCGCCACCGTCTAACAGTACTTTCAGTACTTTGATTTATCAGACAGTGAGCCAGTAGCCGATACAAAAAGGGGATGGTTGCGTAAGCAATGGTCGTGCTATACATTTAGCTACGGTGCATGACACGGATATTGACTGAACAACAATTTGCTATGATGTAAATGTAAATGCAGATTAGATGTATGTGTTATGGTCAAATCTATAGGTCGAAATAAATAGTTGTCCGTAATTTTGTGTTAATTGTTTTGATTGACATGATACTGAATGGAGATTTTTATTGAATGAATGAAGTAATAGGATGATAACCAGCCTATATTTGGAGCTAAGCTTGTAACAATTGTGATTATTATTACTGTTAGGTGTCAGCATTATAACAACACTGGGATTTCCTTGACAGTGTGGAAAGTTTACAGTTGATATAGGTACACTAACGAGGAAATAGTTAAGATTATATTCCTCATTTGATTTGAACATATTTTATTGTGTACATTGCACAAAAGGATTGGAAACAAGTTCTTACAACTTACATGTTCCTCTTCTAATGATAATACATACAATTGTCATAGTGATATTACATGTTACTTATACTTATTGACTTTACAATGGTAATATTCATAAATATGCATTTACAAAGTATTTGCGAATATATAGTAAATAGTGTTGATATACAGTATAAAAATAGAAGAAAAAAACAAGAGATAATTAATTATTAAATCTTCCAGACTCTTTAATAAAGTTTTGAACTGCTGAAAAAATAAAGCAGTTTGTATTATAAGACAAATTGTCACTACCCCAAAGTAGCAAATGTGACTTAATTAAAATTGTTTCTTCAAGCCTATTAAAAAGTAATTCAAATAGATTGATTCTAGCATTTACATAATTCTTGCATACAAAGAAAAAGTGATAAACCTCCTCCTTTTGACCACAAATACAATAAGGTGATTCAATAGATAAATGTTTCTTCTGTACAGATCATAATTCAAAATACAACTGTGTCTCAATTTGGTATGCAAAATATTAATAGTGCGTTTACCAAATGAAAAATATTTCGGAGGTTGAGGAATACTTTCAGTAATATTTTTCTTGAATATGTTGAGAGACGTTGCTTCACTAACTTCTAAACTGAGAGAATTCCATTTCCGAATAGTGTCAGGTACAAAATTTTTTTGATAAAGTTCTAATCTGCTAATTGGAACAATATGATTTTCGCTATTTCTTGTGTGATATATTGAGACATTTTTTGTTACAGGAGGAATAATGTTGCTCAAATACTCAGGTACTTGTTTTGTATGAATTTTAAACATGGTTATTAATTTAGCCTTAATTGAACTTTTTCTAATCTCTCCATGTCAAACATATTACAACCGTCCCATACTACAGAAGCATAGAACTGGTCTAATAAATGTGATATACATTTTTGATAAATTAGTTCTACCTAGAGTAAACTTTAGTTTTTTCAAAAGTCCTAATTTTTTATATGCACTGTTTACTATATTATTAATATATTGAGACCAATTTAAATCATTAGAAAAAAGTAAACCAAGATGTCTGTGGGTTGAAACATAGTCCAGTTGACACCCTTGAAAAAATAATCTTGGAAATTCTTCTATTCGTTTCTTTGTGAAAAAACAGCTTTGTTTTAGACGAATTAAATTTCAATAACCACTTGTCAGGTCAGTCGCTGAGAATTTTCAGATCATGGTTCAATATAATTTCAATGTTTTTAGTGTATAAATCACAATGCTGTAAAGAATTATCATCAGCATAAAGTCTACAGAATGATAACATATTCGTTGCTACATCATTAATGTAAATAAGAAATAAAAGTGGTCCTAATACTGACCCTTGTGGAACACCAGCATTGATACATAAGTTTGATGATAACTTGTTTTTATACATGACCCTTTGTGATCTATTACTTAAATAACTGTTAAACCATTGTAAAAGATGTCCACTAATACCATTAGTTTGAAGTTTAAAAATTAAAGCTTCGTGCCACACCCTGTCAAAAGCTTTCGACAAATCACAAAAAATCATACAACACATTTTCCCATCTTCTATACTTTTGACAATGCTGTGATATGTTTCTAATAGTTGAAATACCGTGGAATGGCCAGGCAAAAAACCTGCCTGGTATTTATAGAATAAGTTATTTTCGTGAAAAAAATTGTAAACATGTTTAAAAATTATCCTTTCCATAATTTTGCTGACACAGCTTAGCAGGGACACCGGTCTGTAATTACTTTCAAAAGATGGATCATCTTTCTTAAAGAGCGGTAATACATGAGCTATTTTCCAATCATTTGGAAATGAATTTTGTACAAGTGATTTGTTAAAAAGCATACATAAAGGTTTTGAAATGGAGCATTTCGTATATTTCAACATTCTATGATTTATATTATCAGGGCCAATAGCCTTATTAACAGGCAAGATTGATATTATGTCAAAAACTTCTTGAACCTCTATGTGAATGTCTGAAATATCTTTATGACACATATAGTATAATTTCGGTAATGTACGATTCGCAGATTCAATATTTGAAATTGATGAAAAATATTTATTCAAAGTTTCTATTTTATCAATATCTGAGAAAGCTAATTTAGATTGTCCATTTTCAAAAAATTGCAATGGGGATATTTCAGTTGTTGCTTTAACATGGAATAAATCTTTCGTCAATTTGCAATATATTTTACCATTCCTACTACAGTCATGCAATGCAGATTCTATATTATCGTAATAATTAGCTATAGCGTATTTTTTCATATTGTTTACTTTATTGCGGACGTGTCGAAATTTTGTCCAGTTGGCATCATTATTGGTTCTTAAAGCTTTGTTGCGTAAGCGATCCCTAATCCTCATTGTTTTGCGAAGCAGCGAGTCGTACCACGGTTTATCGCGGGTACACATTCACGAACATATGACATAAACGTTGAAGTAAATTGTGCAACTGCCGCATCAATATTTGGAGCGCTGTTAATTATACTATCCCAATCGCAGTTGTAGAGTAGAGAGTTTAATTTTTCAAAATCTGCATCTTTATATACCCAAATATTACGCTTGTATGCACGATTAAGTTCAATGTCGATGGAAAGGGAAATATAAATAGCCTTGTGGTCGCTAACGGACGAGTCTATGTTAAATACGCCGGACTCGTGTACCTTTACAGTCGGTGTTGACAAAACTAGGTCAATGAGTGTGTTCGAAGTGTTTGTGACACGGGTGGGTTCATTGATATTGTTAACAAGGTTTCCGTTGGACATAATATCGTGAATTACATGTGTTTGTGGAATACTTAACAAGTCGACATTAAGATCGCCTATTATAATGATATTGTCTGTGATTTCACGACCTTTTCAATGCTTCAGGAAAGACTGGTCCAAAAATTGCCATCGGAATTTGGGGGTCGATACACACAACAGAGAAAATAACTACAGGTATGGCTTTCAATTTCTATCCATATACTTTCATTACGTGTTGTTTCGAATTCAGGACGCCTTATTGTTCGTTATAAATCTGATAATATTTCATTACCCCTCCCCCAAAACAATTTCTGTCCTTACGATAATATTAAATCCATCTAACATTAAGCTTTCGTTAGTAACATTACAATCGAGATGTGTTTCCGTAAAACAAAGTATATCAAAATCATGTACTATTGTATTAAGATGCGCTACCTTGTTTCTAATACTGCGAATGTTCAGATGTAAAATGTCAAGGACATTGGCCATAATAGGTCCCGGGTTGACCTCAATATCACCGCAAAGTAGTAAAAGAAACATGGAAAACTGTAAATAAAAATAATGAACAAACCCTGAATAAAAGTGTTTAAAAAGCCTATTTTGTTTCTAATACTGCTTATGTCTAAATGGATAATACCAAGGACATTTGTAATACAAGATCCGGGATTCATCTCAATATCTCCACAAAGTAGAAGAATGTAAGTAAAAAATTGGTAATAAAAATTCAAATAAAGTGAAAAACTGTTGACATACGATAAACAGTATGCGAATGCTTTGATTGTTAACATTAGCAAGATAGTGTCAAATATAGAAACATGAAAAACAGCTTGTTTAAATACACAACCGTTTGAGAAATAATAACTGCCGATTGCGGCTCGGTACTGTTCAAGTGTGTTACCCATTGTCGTACGTAAAATTAGTCATAATGAAGTGTTTACAAAAGTTACCGCAATCAGGTGAAAAATTGGGGGATGATAATGAATACCAGTCAGACAACGATAGATAATTGAAAAATATGCATATTACTAAAAGGTGACAATTGCGTATTAATTGTTCAATGGTTAATAAGAAAAAATAATACAAAAAACAAAATAATACTGAGAAAAAACAAACTGATGGTGTTTTACAAACATGACAAAAGGAATTTGTACAGAACAGGTAGAACAACTTGGGTGCAAGTTGATAAATCATCCATAAAAAATGGGGATGAAACAAAGAAAAAATAAAGACTATACATAACAAAGAAACATACATAATAAACGCTATGCAGAGTTGAGGTGTGATCATAGGGTGAATACATTATTCCTTATTTCAGCATTATATTATACGTTCTGTTGATGGCCCTCCTTTGGTGATGTTGCCGTGCAACTAAATTGAGCTATATTACACCACAATCCCTTCGCGTGAGTAATAAAGCAACATGTGCTAAGAGTCCCCTCTCGAATTGCATCGAGTTTGAGACACCTTTGCGAAAAATACCGCTGAAGAGCCGCGAACTGGTTTTTATGTGGAGGAATAGTCTTGAAACAGGCAGCGTTATGTATAATAGTTTATTTTAGGTTTAGTGTACTTTTGGTAATAACATAATTTAAACAATGAGATTAGGGAAATTGTTAAAGGTAAAGTTATATTTTCCTAGAGGATTTTTTGTGTTTCGCAATTTGAATCCACCTAAGCAATGAACAATTGTGGGCATATATCATAAATTGATGACCGTAAAGTGTTTTACATGTACAAAACATGAATAAAATTAATATAGGACATATTATATCAACTAAATTAAAGCATCTCCATAATGTATGTACTTACACAAGCGTTTGCTGCAATGCGAAATCAGTCCATGCAACATTTGCAGTAATAGCGCAAATTGTCTTGGAAATTATACCTCCTCAGACGTATACATGTGCATCATTTACATGTATATACACATGTACATCGATCGAATTCTGCCGGGTCGTAGCTATTAAGTACATGCTGTATCATTACAAAGTATGTGTATGGAATGTTTGAGTAATAAGTTATTTATACTTCATCAACATATCTGTCAAAACTCCTTCTGAATTTTAAAAGTTGATTTTTTGTTGTTGTTTTTCACATATCAGTTACTTTCTTTCATTTCATTAAAAACATTTTATTAATTTCCATTGATATACTATTACGAATTAAACAATATACTCGTGTGGGATAGTAAAATTCCTCCGAAGGGACAAGATTGATGGTCTTGGGCGAGGCCATACTGAGAGTATATGCCACTCAAAAGCAATAGTCGGCCATTGTCAGCCTGTTCGATCAATGCTAATGCTGACCATACAAACACCAACCAAATGTACATACTATTGACACCTTTAGTTCACCTTTTCATGATAGATTTTTCACAATTCAATCCAATACTAAAATACAGTACATATACTCCTGATCGCTGTTGAAACATCGCATTCAAATTTTGATTTATGACAAACTAAGAAGATTAGAAAAAAAATGTAATTATGCATAGATTTATTATTTGAATATGTTCTTTTATAATCTTATAATATATGTACGAAGTAAAACGTCTGTGTCATAACTTTCGCGAGATAAGCGATGACACTATAAGGGCGAGAGACTTCTACATGTAGTAGTGATCATGCGCATGCATAAATCATGAAGCCCCCGTGGTTTATGTACGTAAGGTAAGAATACATGTAACATATTTTCATGTAACAAAAAATGCGTAGATCATAAAATTTTAACGAAATGAATATGACGATAATCTAAAAAAAAAAAAAAAAGTAGCAAATAGTGTTTTCTATGATATCAGAAATAAAAATATTCTTAAAATAATAGTAATTATTATAATTGCTTTAGAAATGCTTTGCTCGCCCATCAACAATAAATTTCCCACCTATTCAAATATCTAGTGTTTTGTTGTTGTATAGATAACTATTGTTTTGTTACCTCTGTAACTAGTATTATATTATTTACACTTATAATTAATTATATAATTTAATGTAATGTTTGCAAATCGTGACTTTCCTGCCGGAAGAAATCAAAGATAACACTGAAAATGCAAGAAGGTAGAATTCTATGGTCCAAACAAAACCAGCTTGAGTCCATTTAGACATTTTGTTTTTCTCAAATAAAATTGACAACATGAAAAATTTTATATTCCAATGATTATAATATGAACAAAAAGTTAATATTACTGTAATTTAGTTTGTAACAATTTTTTTTTTTACTTTTTTTTCTTTGTAAATATACATTAACTTTTTTTTCATAATTATAGAAACGGATTAAATGAAATAGATTGGTTTATCTTAGCTTGTTCACCCGCAATAAATTGTGTTCTTACCATTCAATATATTGTCACTTTTGTTAGGATAAGTAAAATGTGTAAAATGATGGGTTTGTTTGATATAAATATCAAGCCGTGCAAAATCTCAGTTGATATTAAAACACCCCTTTCCCAACACAAATTTTTTATTATCAAATTTAGATATCTATCCTTTCCAACAAAACTTTTTGAAGAGCCAGGCTTTCAAAACCTGCAATTCTTTGATTTTTTAAAACTATATTTTAGGGGAGGGGGGGGGGGGGGGTAAGGGAAACAAACTAAAAATCCTTAGCCGGTGCTATTAAAATCCCGATATAGCGAAAATGTTATATATACAATGTAGCACATTAAGCTTTATTGATTACCGTCGTAAAATATTCCTTAAATCAAACCACCCCATGCATTGAAATTAGTTCTTTGATCCACTCACAAAGATTGCTGACCTAAATAGTGCACTCGGAAGGCCTCAGCTACTAAGTAATCAACGAATCGGGATCGATCTACCGAACTTGATCTGGAAAAAAAAATTAGGTTGTAAAAGAGTTTCGTCTGCATAAATAACATAACTAACAAAGCGTTAGTCGCTGTTTCTTGTCCGAAGTGTGTCGTGTAAGTTTGTTAGCTAAGAATCATGAATTCACATGGTGTGTGAGAAAATGGTTTTTGAATATACATGCATTACACACACTCTGTTGTTTTGGGTATTAAGAGCAGCGGAAGATCGAGTTTGTAAAATGGAAGTGACTTAATAATATGAATTGGATCTGATGCCTTTTTGCATTGTCAACATGTTTTATGAGTAAAGCAGAGATTGCATGAGAGAGAGAGAGAGAGAGAGAGAGAGAGAGAGAGAGAGAGAGAGAGAGAGAACCAAGTAAACGGAGCCAGGTCACATTGATTCAATCAGAACCCCCTGTTTTTTGCTGCCATTATTTCATGTGCACACTTGTAAGCGGGGATTAGAGTTATCGTCCCGGTTTCTGATCTGGTCCTATAGTATGTCCCAAGATATTTATGCAGGACGTTTGGACGATTTTTAATAAAAATACACAGGACTCCTCACATCGTGTGTGACAAGCTCAGCGGATCAGAAACCATAGGCTAGGAAAGATGGGGCTAGAATATTATATTGAGGAATATTGTATTATTCTTATTTCAACTTTATTTTTTTATTTATATACTAGTATCATACGCAAATTCCTGAGTATTGATGCTATATTTAGCCAGAATCGATAACAGATTTTCCACGCAGCTATTTATAGAACTGGAAAAGCCAGCAAAAATATTGAAAACAAAACAAAATCGTCGTTAAAACTAGTAGTGGAAGATCACCCCTGCATTCTACAAATATTCAGAATGGAATAATTAAACGTATAACGTACGTGTACATATAACACATACCGGTAAGTTACTTTTAAAATTTAATTAATAATATGTGTCGATGTCGGTGCATTGATTTTAATATTTTGAAATTTTAATATCTCTCTCTCTCTCTCTCTCTCTCTCTCTCTCTCTCTCTCTCTCTCTCTCTCACACTCTCTCTCTCTCTTAATCAATAATATTATAACTTAATGCGTACATGAATTGCAAAAGATGTAGATGGAGCAGGTGTAGTTAAATTCCAATTCTTAAACGATTTAAAAAACTGTTTTTGATAATTTGATGGATTACACCTATTTTGTTAGATTTTTTATTCTTTGTACTCATAACTATTTAGAAATGCATTATGGTTCAGCAATAAAACAAAGATGAGTTGATGGATGCGATATAATTATGTGCTAGTCATATTGTTAATTTTAAATTCACTGGGTTGGTGTATAATTCCAAAACTTACAATATGACAATGTAAAATTTTGTATTTACACCCAACCAGTAAATTTGACATCTGTAACATAACTCTTATACTTAATAAAAGTTTGTAGCGAAGCGAAACCCCCAGTTTTCCTTTTTCTTGTTTTATTATTTGGGGGTTTTAGATGTGAATTCGACCCCTTGTTTTGTGTACCCCCCCCCCTCCCCCCTGCATGTTTTGTGATCCCTGCCCTGTTTTGTATTTGTAACTACGATGTATAAGGAAATGAAACATAACAAAACTGAAACCTATTTATGTAAAAAGATAGAAGAGAAAGAGAAATTGCAATATATCGATCATGCATTTTACATTTTACATTGCAACTTGTAGGTTATTATCAGATGTTTATTTAACTTTCTTTTTGTTTCCTTAATGTACATAATGAACTGGAATTTTCATCAGTCTACATATCTAATGTTTTTTTTATTTTTTGTTCATTACAGAACGCAGCAAAATGAGGTTTGGCGAGTTCAGAGCCCCGTGAAGCAAACATCACATATGTACCAGTTTTGAACAAAAGATGGTATTTTTATACAAGCTTTGAAAGGTACGATTTTTTCCACATGCTATAAAGCAAAACATTGATGTAATTCTTTTTGTTTTAAAACGCAAAAGTAAAAGTTTATTCTGTAGCTGTTTTTTTTAAATTTAGGAATGGATAATATTACAAAGGAAAGATTGGTAAAAGAGCTACGCGTGCTCTTTGCGAATGGCAACACTGAGAAATTAGTGAAAGAAGCTGTAAAAGAGCTGAGTGACTTCACTGGAACAGACTTTACAGACATTTTCCAGAAACTTACATATGTAGTTGATTTGCTGTCGAAATTGACTGAAGGCTCTACAGTTACACCTAATGCCTTTACTGTGTCCCTTTCAGCTATATTGACAGTGTTTAAGATATTAGGCACAAAACTGAAATCTTCTTCTCCCCCTGTAGAGAAAGACGCTACCTATTTAGCCTTGTTGCGCTATCAAGATTCAGAGCTAAAGGCGAAGGCAGTAGGCTTAGAAGATTTGCTTTTCACAACTCATGCCTACTTGAACGAGATCGACGAACAAGCCCACGAAAGTGTTGTCATCAGATTGGAAGAAAGGTTTCCAACCAACGACACCGTGAGATTCCTGGGAAAATTAAAAGCTAAAGCACACGAACTACTGACGAAGTCGGAGATACAGTCTGCCCTTCGGGCATCAGTCTATATCAATCTGTATTTTCGACTGGCGATATTGCGTACGATGGTGTTGTGGCAGCTTTACTGCATCAAAGAGCGAAGTGGCTATGACGAAGCAAGTACTAGAGCGGTTCTCGCCATGATAAATGAAGGTCAAAAGTTAGACCTGGAAGTTGTCAATTATGTAACAGAAACAAGTTTCCAAAAGGTAGTGTTTCATACAATATTCCATCCGACAGAAAACGAGAATTTCTTGCACTTTCTTCAAATTCAACAATACTGGATTCCAAATTTAGGACAAGATCGAAGCTTCTGTTTTCGAACACATTGTATTCGCTCGTCAAAAATGCCGGAGATCAAATTCGAAAGAACGTCACTGTTTTGGGGTCGTATTCGTGGAGGTAGCTATATGTCCTCTGACTGTAAGTTTCAACTGGAACCTTTAATGAAACGGAAAGTGGACAATGTATTTTATATAAGATCAGTAAATTCGCCCAACCATTACGTTTATATGCACGAGGGTGGAAACTGTTTTTCCGTTTCACACAGGCCAGGACCTGAGGGACAGTGGAAGATCGTCCAGTTTGAGAATGACGAAAGTCCCCCGAAGTATGTGTTGTCTCCCCTTAAATGGCCATGTCGATTTTTATTCATGAAATCATTTTTGAGAAGTATTTCCATAGCGGGCACTTACAATTTCAAAGAAACTAAGGATAAAGGTCTGTGGGAAATCCTGGATTTATAGAGGAGGACTTTCATTTAATATAGTTATGCACTGTTTTGAACGTTTTTAACGACTGACAGAAGAATTTTGCGTTACTATCATAGAGCATTATTGCCTTAATATTAATGTCACTCTATATATGCGAATTTCTTGAAGTTGCAAGGCGTTCTAGATCTATTAAAAAATAGTAAATCAAAAATTAAATGGCAATGCATATATATATATATATATATATATATATATATATATATATATATATATATATATATATATAATATTTGATAGCAATAAATTACTCGATTTTTTCCTTGTTATCTTTAATATATGATGTGTAAATAATTCCTTTTCTTTGTATATTTCCCTGTTTTTTATTTACACAGATTTTGAGTGTTATTTGCTTTACGAATATCTTATGTAAAATTGTTGTCTTTTAAAATGATTGTTTTTGTGTCCGTTATATTTTACAATATGGGGTAGTTCTGTTGACTTTTCAAATAAATTTCTTTAATAAATAGTGATACCTCTTTTTCTTTATTATGAAATCCACAATGAGATTTATATTCCTTACTCCAAAAGCACACCATATATTTTTCATAATCTGATTTTTATTTTGAACGTTTACATTTGAATTTTTAAGGAACAGTTTCATTTAGCCTTTGGTGTTTCATACACTGCACATTAAATTTGGACAATGTAACGTTAAAGTTATAGGACTTATCTTTGATTTGAAATTATGGTGTAACTATAATGTATTTGTTGAGGTAATAAGAGTCATCCGTTGGTCTACAGAATTTCATTGAAACCCCGTAGAAAATGGGAACAAAGAAAATATATAAGTTCATGAGTGATATATAAAACATTGTTATAATTGTTCAATCTATACTTATAAATTAAGATATTTTGCAAATAAACTACAAATTGCCTGCAACAGAGTCACTGCTTACACCGTTGGTATATCAACACATGTGATATGATGTCCGTAAGCTATAATTGAATTTTAACTGATCAGTAATTATTGTGAAATAAATCAAAAACCTACTTTCATTTTCGATAAATAAGCCCAAAATAGCAAAAATGAGAGTAAGGTGGTGGACACGCATTGGCGGATCCAAGTCAGGGGTAGTTTGCATCAAAATATATACTTACAATGAAATAATATTGAATGATTACGTAAAGAACGAATACATTTACTGGTAACTAATTTAGAGTATACATGGAAGTTAAGATTTGACAAATGTTGAACAAATAAAATGAGCCAATTCGTTTCTTGAATGCGCGATTTCAGTTTTGATTGATGGAACTTTCCAGAACGGGGTAACCAAGAACGCGGGTTAACTAGTTAACGTCATGGCGAAAAGTGTAGGACGAGTTTATCATGAAAAATGACAATAACAAACAGTCAACCATCTCAAAAATGCATCGCGGGCAGATACCTTGGATCTCTGGTTAATACAAAAAGTCAATAAATAAAATGGAATAATTTAAAGCGATTTTAGTTTTGATGGAAGAAAAAATCTTTTCAGAACGGGTGCCCCAGGAACGCGGGTTGACTAATTAACGTCATGGCGGAAAGTGTAGGGAGAGTTAACCATCGGGTACATATACTTTGGATCTGACAACGTATATCTTTGGTTTAAATTGTGCAAATAAATATGCCTACACTAGCGTTTTTTTTAAATTTCATACATTTTCATACCACGACAGATTGGTAATAAACCTTAGACATTAATTTGTAAACAATGAACAGATTGTTTATGCATAAAACGGGGAAGTTGAATAAAGGGGGTATTTGGGACAGTGATGAAAATCATAATGTAATTTGACCTAAAGAACAAAATTTAGATATACGAAGCACTAAATACCTACTCATTAGTTTGAAATAAAATAAAAAAAAGTTTTTTTCAATACAGCAACAAAAAGAATTAAGGTCACGTACATGTATATAACATTAATTTCAGTTTATATTTTTTCACCCCTTCCACTCCTCTAAATATCCAGTCATGCACTTAGTTTTTTTATCTTTATTTTAAAGAATATCTTAAGAAAGCAATTAAGAAAAAAATCGGACACAGTATATACAACAATGAACAGAAAAATATGGTTCAACATATTAACATGGTATTATATTAATGTGTAAAGTGTTAATTCCCGCGCTTGAGCGGGATATCATCTAGTGTTTACAGAAAAATAAGAGTCACCACTGCTCATATAAGTGGCTCAAGAATTTTTTACCTTGATGTTTTTTGATTATTTATGGTTCTATATTTAGCAAGAATTTCACAATGATATCTTATGCAAAACGAAACTAAATCATCGTTGCTAAGGTAGATTTTCTATTGTTTGTTAATGTTTTGAAAACAGTGTAATGTGGAGTAGTTTTACTATTAAATAGACGGGTATGTTTAAATTTTTTTTTTATATTGGTGTGAATAAAATACATAATTGTTATCATTTACTTAAATGTACAAGGCTTATCAACTGTCATTTACAAACATTTTGATTATTGAGAATCAAAATTTGTACATAACAACTTAAAATTGTCATGTACAAATTTTAACATTTTTTTCTCGACTTCCATCTGTATCTAAACATTTATCCTTCCTGATAACAGCGACCAAATAGACACAAAACTGTTTATCGACATTTAGTCCAAGCTTACATGTTAAATGTCTTTATAATATAAACAACGTTTTGTTTTAAAGGTAGCATTCTGTTGGTTCAATTGTATTTTCTCCAAAACGTTTTTTTACTGACCATGGAACATTGCAATTAAAAGTCAAACCTATATCTTTTTCGACATGAATCGATATCTTAACCAAGAATTTTTTTTCTCGCAACCAATTTATTATTATCAGTTGAATTTTTGTCTTTCTTTGTAGCAGAATACCTAGCAAAAAATAAACAGAGACTTTTGAAGTTATTATTTAGAAATGGCAACATTTAGAATGCAAGATATGGAAGAAGAAATAAGATTGGCGTTTGGGAATGGTAAAACCGCATGTTCTGTTAAAGTTGAAATACGAGAATTGAACCAATCACTGGAGGTTGGAGCTGGGGATATTTTCCTTAAAATGTCAAAAGCTATTGCATTGTTGTCCAGTATTACTGGATACCATTCATTTCCGGTGCATCAATTTACAATATCCTTTTCAGTCCTGTCGAACATTTTACAGAAGCTTGGCACACAACTCAAATCCTCTACTCCTCAAGTAGAAGAAGATAAAGTATATTCAGCGTTGCTACGCTACCAAGACTCAGAGTTAAGGTCAGAAGCAGTAGGTGTGGAAGACTTACTGTTCACCGCCCACGCCTACTTAACAGAGATCGACGATCAAGCACATAAAAGTGTTGTGATAAAATTGGAGGACAGGTTTCCAAATGACGATACTGTGAGATTCCTTGGAAAATTAAAAGCAAAAGCGTACGAACTACTGACGAATTCAGACAGGGAGTCTGCTCATCGGGCATCAGTTTATATCAATCTGTATTTCCGACTGGCAATTCTTCGTACCCTGGTGTTATGGCAAGTTTTCTGCATCAAGCAGCGAAGTGGCCATGACAAAGCAAGTACTCAAGGTGTTCTCGCTATGTTGACAGAAAGTAAAACCTCGGATATGGAAGTTGTCAGATATGTCACCGAAACCAATCATCAAAAGGCAGTTTTTCTAACTGTCTTCAATCCAACAGAAAACGAGAACTTTGTTAACTTTCTTCGCATACATCAAATCAAAATTCCTAGCATAGGTCAAAATAAACGCTTCTATGATCCAACACGTTATATTTGTTCTTCTCATTCGCCGGAAATCAAATTAGAAATGTCGTCATGGTACAAGGGTCGGATTTGTGGAAGTAAACGCAAATCAGCTGCTTGTGAATTTAAATTGGAACCTGTAGAAAATCTAAATTTGGACAGTATATTCTTTATCAGGTCAAGGAAGTGGTCTGACCATTACGTTTATATGGAAGAAGGGGGAAAATGTTTTTCTGTTTCCGGCCAACCAGGGCCTGAAGGGCAATGGAAGGTCGTCCAATTTGAAAATGACGGAAGCCCTCCAAAGTACATCATGTCCCCCGTTAAATGGCCATGTCAATTCTTAGTCATGAAGTCCTTTCTGGGGTTTGTTAGCATAGGAGGGACGGACAATCTGAAGAAGGTAAAGGACAGAGGATTGTGGGATATTCTGGACGTGAAGAGTAGTTCGCCAAAATAGAACCGCTAACAAATACTAGGGAAAAATGTACGCGAGCTGGTATTCTCTAATGCAATTAAGAGAATTTTTAGAAAGGAGACTCTTTCTAGTAAGTTATATTTTGAAAGTTAAAAATAGATCCAAGCAATTTTTAAAGTGTGTTTTGTAAATTAACTTTAGAATTGAACACGTGTACAAGCTGTGTGTCGAACAATAGTCATATCATACAAAGACTTCAGGGATTTGAGTGCGATTGTATTTGTGAACTGTACATAAAAAACAAAGAAAAAGGAACATCTTTTAACTTCCACACATTCACCGCATTCATATATAACTTTTGAGAATGTAATTGATGGGTTGTTGAATCAGCAAAAAGTAGAGAAAGAAAGAAATGGTTTCGGTTAATATTTTTGTCTCTGTGTTAGCATTGTCATATGAATGCAATATATATTTTTATGGAAAAATGAACAATTGTGAATAATTAATAACCTGTTATTTTGGATTGTTAAATTATTATGAGTGAAATAAACATGACTGTTAGGATTAAGGAAACTTAACTTCTTGCCTTTGAGATTTTCCAAACAATTTATTTGCCTTGTTTAAAACATAAACTCATAATCTTTTAATATGCATGGTAAAATATCATCGGTTTCGTATATAAAAAAAGACCAGCAGCTTTTTAACCAAGAGATATAAGCATGGAAATGTAATAAACTAAAGAGATACAAAAACATGAAAAAAATAATTATAATTGGTACCAAAAAACTTGAACTTTCAATTTATTTAAATATCAAAACTGAATATCATAACATGCACAAGTTTTTTACTGTTTTTACTTTAAAGAAAAAAATCTGGTATAACAAAGATAGATATAAATAACAAAGGGGGGGGGGGGGGTATTGTAGTATCCATACTTTAAGAGGGCTCGATGGTCGTGGTCATTTTAGACTGTATTGATATCCTTTAGAAGAAGAGCTCTATATAAAAATATAGGAAAATACCCAAATTTTAAAGATAAAATATATGGATTTTTTCTTTACTAAATAATTGTTTATAGCTACACTAATCATATTTTTAAAAATTAGGATTAATTTGTTGACCATCCAGCCTCCTTAAGTGCCTAGTATGGGTACACATATTGGCAGATAATGATAAAACATTCTATTTAGATTTGTTCATGCATAGTTTATTAATTAAATACAAGTAACTTTAACACATTGGGCGGGATACACATTTCTCCTTTCACAGGTAGACGATTATAATAAATAAATCCGAAAGAAGGAAAAATGTACATAATTGCAATAGTGTTTTTTAAGAGGGCTGGATGGTCATGGCCATTTTTAGGCTATATATACCTCCTTTAAATGAAGAACTCTATATAAAGATATAGGAAAATGTTCAAAGCTAAGGTATTCGGATTTTTCCTTTACTAAATAATTGTTTATGGCCCAAAATATCATATGTAAAAGTTAAGACAAATCTGATGGTTAATTTGTTGACCATCCAGCCTCCTTAATGACTTTCAAAAGAGGATGGTGCTAAAGATAATTTTACTCAATGGAATAAGTTTAAAATACATATTTAACATTATTTTGATAAGACAAGTTTTTAGCAATGTATAGAAAGATAGAAATATCTGGCAAGAATTCAAAACAGAAATTGGCAGAGATCAAACAACCTCTCAGTAAATTATGATAAAATTTATCAAAATATCAAAGAATGTATCAAGAAATGTTAGGTAAAAAATGCACCTTGATATGAAAAGCTTAAAATATTTGGCTAGTATTTTTTATAATTGTTCATATTTCCCATGCATGCATATGTAAATAAAATCATCCTTATTTAAATTTAACAAAGGTCAATCATTCCGTTCTTTCAATCAAGCCTTATATTATAAATATCATATTAACAGCAATATGAATAATATTCATAAGCTTATTGTTCCATAATTCATTAGGATGTGAATTAAACACAAGCCTAATGATGGATACATGTACATATATTTCGTTAAGATGTGAATCCTTAAAAATGAAAGTCTGTAATTAAGAATAATTATTCATATTCCATTAAACAGTCTCATTGTTGGATATCTCGATGACAATGCTAATACAAGGTTCATCAAAAGTCACAAAATACATCAACCAATCAAATTTTGAAGATTCACCGTTGCGTTGGACCAATATTGGAAGACAATTGCAAAATGTTTTTAGCTTGTAACACTGAAGGCATGTCTATCATCTTTCCATGGAAAGTGAAAGCTCCCTATAATGAATAAAAATATATTTGTTGATGAACAATTTAGTTGACCAATAGTTTTGAATAAGATGAAACATTTCAAAATTCAAAATACAAACTTAATTTCAATAAAGCTTTCTTGACTCTGTGTTTCTACAGGTAATATCAACTCTTTCTCTCTCATCTTTCTGAACACTGTGTTTGTTGAATGTGTCATGGTGTGTTATTTTGTGTAAATATGTTTAAGAGTTTACTCATGCCAAATGACAAGTAATTAGCTAGAGTCAGTCTGCTCTGCTAATTATCCCCAATTACCGGTAGTCTATATAATTGTTCTGAGTTGTTCTTAAGCTTTTTGAGTAATTATCATGAGTAATGTACCGCACTTTTATTATTTACCTTTTAGAATATAAATACAGTTAGAAATTTATTCAATTCAGTCAGACTCTTTCGGCCACTATCTCATGTTGCTTATGTCTTCACACTGACTATCTAGTTGACTGACCACCAGTCTGTCAGTAGACTAAGCAACATTGAGTTAAATTCATTCTGACTCATTTGGCTTTTTAAGAAATAATCATTTTTATCCTGTTCTATTTTGACTTTATTTTATTTGATTATTGTTGATATTTTATAAGTTAATTAAAATCACTTGATCAATAAATTGTGAAACCTGCCTTCGAGTTATAGCTCTATGCATATTCGACTTAAAGGTCAATTTAAGCCTATTGACTAGGCTGACCCCCTGTCTCTTGGGTTGGGCCTATACAAGTTAATTCCCCTTATTCTATAGTGCCCTTTCCCCTCGGTGACAGATGTGGTGGAGAATCCGGGTATGCATAGTTGCATTATGCTATAGCTAGAAGGCACAGTCAATAGGCAGGATAATTTTAGTACTTCCATGATTGAGATGAAATAGAGCCAGACCTATCCAAACGGGAGCTACACTACTGAAAGATAAGTACAATTTTGTTGATATTTTCCACTTTCAGTTGTGTGAGAAATAAAAAAGTACACTGTGTAGATAATTCAAGTTCATTTTGTCTCTGACTTCTATGTTAATTGCTTAGAGAAATGTAAATGAAGTGCAAATTTCAGTCCAACTTGGCTTCCATGATACTGACTACTCTCTTATAGTTTTAGACTAGTTCTAAAAAACTTGAAGTCAGTCATGGGACGAAGAAAGGTTTCCCAGGGATGGTACTGTCAGAAGAAGAGATGTTCTCAACTTTCCTGCATGACCCAAGGGACACCCGAATTACAGTTCACTGCAGCCATGGAAAGGAACTTTGTTGAAGCCAAACTACAGAATACACCCATCAAGTGCTTGGTTGACAGTGGAGCTTCCATTAGCTGTATAAGTCAACACCAATTACAGCGATTACAATATAATGCAGACATACGAGAATCCTCCATAACTAGTGCTGTTGGTGTCTGTGGAGAAGTTCATCCCGTTCTTGGAGAAGTTATGCTGGAAGTAACTATTGGACACATTACAGTGAAGCAAAAATTCAAAGTGTTCGAAACCCTACATTCAAAAGTTATATTTGGACTTGATTTCCTGCAAGAAAACAAAATTAGGACTGATTTTGAAAATATGACATTAACAATTCCATTTCCAAAGAAAAATCTTAACTACATTAGTGATTCCGGAAGTGCTGATCATGTAACTGTCTCCACAATTCGTGACCAAAGAACATTTACTACAATGGCTGAGACCGTCAATCACATCATTCTTGAACCCCATTCAGAAACAATTCTGCCTGTCAAAATTCCCAACTACTCACCTGGAGCAAATGTGATTTTAGAACCTAGTCCCACTCTTCAATCAAGATTCTCTGTAGCTGGAGGAAGAGCAGTCACCTACCTAGATGATAACCAAATCGGCATCTACAGAGTCTTAAATCCAACCAACCTTCCTGTCTATTTAAAATCTAACCTCCAAATCGCTGCCGCACAACCTGTAAATTTTGAAGATGTCCATTGTCTCCAACAGCAGGAACCAGCCTTTCTGTGTAGTCTCTCAGAAAACATTGAACAGTTTGATAAAGACTGTGCGAGCATCTTGTCTGACATAGGAATTGATTTAGACTCTTGTGATTTGGACAGTGTTCAGCGACAACAACTTTGTAAGTTTCTAGCACAGAACAGAAACATTTTTGCAAAGGACCTGTCAGAACTCGGGAAAACAGACATGCACTATCACACCATCCATACAAAAGGTGACAAAGTGGTCAGTTCTGCGCCGTATCGCCAGTCTCCGCAGATGCGAGCCGAGTTAGAACGACAACTTGATGAAATGGAAGCACATGGCATCATTGAAGAATCCACTTCACCATTTCATAGTCCTGTAGTGCTAGTTAAGAAACGAAACAACGAATATCGTTTCTGTGTTGACTTTCGTGCATTGAACAGAATCACAGAGCCTATGTCCTTCACGATTCCTCACATGTCGGATATTCTTGACACTTTAGCTGATGCCAAGCCAGAAATTTACTCAACACTCGATCTGCGTTCTGGATTTTGGCAAGTGCCTTTGGACCCTGCTACCAAACACAAGAGTGCTTTCATTACCCACAAAGGAGTGTATGAATTTAATAGACTGGCCTTTGGAATGATGAACTCACCAATGGCCTTCCAATGCCTGATGACAAAGGTGCTCCGAAATCTGAATTTCAAAGTTGCTCTTGTATACATTGATGATGTGCTAATATTCTCAAAGAACTTTCAGGAACACTTACAACATCTTCATCTAGCGTTTTCAAGCTTACGTAGTGCAAATCTAAAATTACATCCATCCAAGTGCATCTTCGCAAAGAAAGAAGTCAAATATTTAGGACATATTATTTCAAAACATGGAGTAAGAGTAAATCCAGAAAATACAGGAAAAGTTAAAACTTTCCCAGTTCCGAGAAATACCAAACAAGTGAAGAGTTTCCTTGGCATGGCAAATTATTACAGAAAATTCGTCAAAGACTTTGCCCAAATTGCTTCTCCATTAACATCCCTACTAAAGAAGAATGTGAAGTTTCAATGGACTTTAAGTTGTCAGAAAGCATATGACACATTGAAAAATGCACTCGTTACTGCTCCAATCCTTGCTTTTCCAGACTTCGACAAGCCATTTATTCTCTCAACAGATGCCTCTGAATACTCCATGGGATATGTGCTCAGTCAAATTCAGAATGGACGCGAACATGCAATCGCTTATGGAGGTAGATCCCTTCATGGTGCTGAATTAAAATGGCATATAACAGACAAAGAAGCTTTGGCTCTTGTTGAGGGAATCCAGCACTTCAAACATTATTTGGCAAACCAGGAATTCACTGTGTTTACTGACAATGTGTCTGTCAAATATCTACAGAAGATCAGAGATTGTCAAGGTCGCCTTGGAAGATGGAGCCTTCTACTTCAAGGTTACAACTTCAAGATTATTCACCGTGATGGAAGCAAAAATCCAGCTGACTGCTTATCCAGACAACAGCATGACAATTCTACATCTACAGATTCACCTGACCTCAGCGAACATCTTTACTATGTCAATCACAAGGAACACACAGAAACTGTTCTAGTCTATCCAGGGGAAGAAGAAGAACATGTAATTGCCAGTTTACAAGATGGGCCGTCTCCAGAACTTATTTTACAGAACATGGCAAACTTGCAACAACAGTGCCCTGACTTTCAAGGAATCTATGAGTACAAACTAAACCAAGAACTTCCCAATGATCCAGCGATTGCCAGAACTATCGTGGCTGAATCCTACAACTTCGAACTTGAAGATGGAATCTTGAAACATTTCTACTCAAAACGATGCAAGAAAGTCCCAAAACAAGAACGTTTAGTGAAACAAGTTGCAGTTCCAAGAATTCTCCGTGATGATGTACTGCGATCATACCACGACTGTATTCTTGGTGGTGGTCATCAAGGATTTGAAAGAACATATGCTGCACTACGCAACAAATACTTCTGGCCCTCAATGTATGATGATATAAAACGCTATGTTCAGACTTGTGAAACTTGTCAACAAAGTAAACGCAATTACGGTGCTAAGCGTCCACCTCTGAAGCCCCAAATAAGTGATGATATATTTGGAAGGTGGCATATGGACATTTTAAGTGGAGTTCCAACTACTCCAAACAAACACAAACATATTCTTTTGGTAGTGGACAGTTATTCCAAATGGTGTGAAGCATTTCCATTACGAACTCAAGAAGCCAGTGAAGTTGCAAGAGTTTTATACAAGGAGATAATAACTAGGTACGGAGCACCAAGAACACTTATATCAGATCGCGGAAGGAATTTTGTCTCCAATCTTGTAAAGGCACTCTCAGAGATGTTCCAAATAACAAGGCATTTAACGAGCTCCTATCATCCGCAAACCAATGGATCTGTTGAAAGGATGAACTCCGTCATTCTCCAAGCTATACGCTGCTATGCTAAAGGACAGCAAGATGACTGGGATGATCTTCTACTCCCAGGGATCCTTATGGCATACCGAGCAACTCCTGCAACTCAGTCAACTGATTTCTCACCATACTTCATGCTCTATGGAAGAGAGATGTGCCTCCCTATTGATTCCTCCTTAGTCCCAAAAGAACACTTGGCTCAGGACCACAAAATATTCCTTGGACGAATTTTACAAAATTTAGAAAGAACACGAAAGATTGCTTCCGAGAATATTAAACTTGCCCAAGAAAGAAATAAACAACGATATGATCAGACAGCTAAGGAACCAGACTTCTTCCCAACTCAACGTGTTTGGTTATATTGCACCAAAGTTCCAGTAGGTAACGCTCCAAAACTACATCGCCAGTGGGTTGGTCCATATTACATCACCATGGTGAACAGACAAAATCACACATACAAAATCAGGAATTGTGCAAACAACAAAGAGGTAAAGTCCCTGGTAAGTGCCCATCGTTTAAAACCATACCATGATCCTCTCACCAGGCCGACTAACCCTCCTCCAGAACATGCTAATGACGACGCTCAACTGGATCCTGATGAACTTGACCAGAACATAGGCAGACCTACTGTCCAGCCAGCAAGACAGAATGCACCAGCAGTACCCAATCAAGCAAACAACCCAACAAGAGTGCAAAATAGACCTCCAAGGCAGAACAGACGACAAAATCAGCGGCCACAGCAACGTAATCATCAGCCACACCAACATAATCTGCCTCCTCAACAACAGAATTGGCAACAACAGAATCGGCAGACCCAGCAACAGAATCAGCAGCCACAACGAAGGAATCAGCTGCAACAAAATCAACCCCAGCAACACAATCAGCCTTTACAACAACACAGTAGGCAGCCACAGAAACCCAACCAACAGCAAAGCAATGGGAGACCACAGAAACAGAAAACACAACTAGAACAACAAAATCAGCCCAAGAACAACAACCACCTAAATCAACCTAGAAATCCACCTATTGCTGATACCAGACCTTCATGCAGAGACTGCAAACGAAACTCCTGCACACCATTCAAGGAGGACATGATTGACCGCCTCTTAGCGTCTAACAGAGGAAATGGGACACTCTACTATAAAGTTAAGTTCTCGACTGGAAATACAGAATGGCATTTTCCATGCAAAATTCCTTCTCATTTAGTACGCCAATTTCATGCAGACAGAACTATGAGCGGAAAGAAGAGGAAGAGACCTCTGCATCAGACCAAACACAAGTTCTTCAACAAACAAGACCCACAGCCCCAGGAAGAAAAGTCATCCCAAAACAAAAATTCCAAGACAAATTCTGTTAACGTTTTAAGTGGAACAACATTCAACTGTAAAGAAGAATTACGTGCCATACGCATGATGAACGGACGAGCCTACTTTCTGATTCAGACTGGTTCCTCAGATTCCAAATGGAAACCACTTACATCAGCAAGTTCCCATGCTTGTAAATTTATTTCGTCCGTGTCCAAACAACTCGATGAAGAAATACTACAAAATGACATACAACAACTTCATAATCAACGCCTTAAGATACCGGAACAGAACCACGAGCCTTGGCAAATGGTCAAGGGACACAAAATTCACGAAGTACAATTCAGCCGACACAGTGAACCCCAGTATTTAATGAGTTTTGCAAATCCTTATGTGCCACCAAAGTGGATTCCATTCAATGATCTACCATTTGGCCTTGTCACATTTCTCCTGGAGGATTTGAGAAGTGAATATTGTGAACAGATGCACTAATCAGTAGTTCTTAAAATTTGTGTCAATGTGGAACTTCAAATATTATGTCATGTTTTGATATCTGTGTGATGTAATTTTAATCATGCCTGACCATTTGTAAAGAAATTCATCTGCTTTAATTTTATTTTGATTTTTTGAACCAAACTTTTGTTTAATACAAAGTAGATCCAAGGAATGGTATGAGTGCACGCATACTATTTCTTATATCTACATTATTTTAGGCTTAAGTAACAATTATTTATCTCTTTCATGCCATGAATTTCTTTCAAAAGGTACCATTAACCAATATTTTGTATGCCATGTAGTACTATTTTTTTTTTTGTATTGCATACTAGAATTTTTTTCAGCTAGACTATACTACTGTATATACTATCACTTGTAAATATTATGTTTGAGGACAAACATATTCGAGCAGGGGGGAATATGTCATGGTGTGTTATTTTGTGTAAATATGTTTAAGAGTTTACTCATGCCAAATGACAAGTAATTAGCTAGAGTCAGTCTGCTCTGCTAATTATCCCCAATTACCGGTAGTCTATATAATTGTTCTGAGTTGTTCTTAAGCTTTTTGAGTAATTATCATGAGTAATGTACCGCACTTTTATTAATTACCTTTTAGAATATAAATACAGTTAGAAATTTATTCAATTCAGTCAGACTCTTTCGGCCACTATCTCATGTTGCTTATGTCTTCACACTGACTATCTAGTTGACTGTCCACCAGTCTGTCAGTAGACTAAGCAACATTGAGTTAAATTCATTCTGACTTATTTGGCTTTTTTAAGAAATAATCATTTTTATCCTGATCTATTTTGACTTTATTTTATTTGATTATTGTTGATATTTTATAAGTTAATTAAAATCACTTGATCAATAAATTGTGAAAACTGCCTTCGAGTTATAGCTCTATGCATATTCGACTTAGAGGTCAATTTAAGCCTATTGACTAGGCTGACCCCCTGTCTCTTGGGTTGGGCCTATACAAGTTAATTCCCCTTATTCTATAGTGCCCTTTCCCCTCGGTGACAGATGCCTCTACCATCTCTCTCTCTCCTCTCTCTCTCTCTGTCTCTCTCTGTCTCTCTCTCTCTCTCTCTCTCTGTCTCTCTCTCTCTCACCTTTCCTGACTTGGTGTGTTTACTGAATGCCTCCACTAACTCTGTGGCCCAGGCCACCTGTTCCTGGGTCGGGGAGAAGGCTCTCTGGACAGTGGGGACATGTGAGGGGTGGATGACCTGTTTCCCCGTAAACCCCATCCTTGCCCCCTCCAGCGACTGCTTCTCTATACCCTCCAAATCTAAAATAATTACAAAGCACAGATTGGGATGAATTAAGAGTGTACCATTCAAGCATAAAAATCAAATTCAATTAAATGGAATATTGAGCTTAAATTTTTTGGCACTAACAGAAATACCAACCAATAGAGAAAACAACCTATACATTACTGATTTGAACAGTATGTTTCTGAAATCGAATGAAGGATTCAGACCAATATCAAAGAGGAGAAACGAACCTTTCAGATCAATATGCACCATGTCTATGGCTTGCAGTTTGAAGGCTTTGGCACATGTTACAATTTTCTGTCTGGCATACAATAATTCTTTTGCATCAGCAGTTCTGGTTGCTCCTGTACAAATCAATGGAAACATCAGCCATGATTTCTCTTACATTTCTAATATAATCGAAATCTTTCTACATGTACAATCTATATATATATTATGTCATTTCCTTTTATTTTATTATAGGGAATTTGTGAAAACTTTTTTTGCACATGTTTTTACAAAGATATAAAACTATAATTGCTGGTAGTCATTAAGTACTTGACGTGTAAAATAAGGAATCTATAGTAAACTGACCTATGTCGGCACAGAAGTCGTCCGATCCGAACACGACGCCATCCAGGACGTAGAGCTGTTCCTTCAGCTGTAGATCGATCGTCTTCTTAAACACGTCCCTTAGGTTCATCAGACCCATAGCACTCTCTACGTAAGTTATGAGGAATGGGCGGGTCTCAAGTTGTCTCCCTTGCAATACTTCTTTCAATCGTTTAGTAAACTGTTAAAAGGAAAAATCAACGTTGCCATAAAAGTTATAATTACGTTCAAGGTTCATGTTAATTTGCAACAAAAAATCTGAAATAACTGTTTTAAATTTCTAATTATTGTGATAAAATACAGAGTTCTCTACAGACTTGTAGCAGAATTGCTAGTGTAACAAAATGAAAAAGAAAAGATATAAAGATATCAAACACAGTAACACTGCTAAGGCAAGTTATTTACATTTTTTAATAGCATTTCAAAAGACATCAAAAATCACCTTCATTGCAAGTAAACATTGATTTGAAAATCATATCATCATATTGTCAGTCTTAAAAGATGAATAATATGTGCATTATTTTACAGAATGATATAAAAACACAAACATACAAGACCACACAAACACAACCTTTATACCATGTCAATGTCCTGTGGACGCTCGACTTTAGGCAGCATCAGGGTATCTGGCATTCTTCTTGCCCCCAACACCTCCCCGAGATCATCCTCCATGAGTCCACTTGTAACCGAGTTCACTCGTACAACACACTCCGTGCGACCAAAGTCACACTCGTCCAGCGCACGTCTTATTGTAGAGCGAGCTTCTTCCTTAAGATAAAGACAGAAAATGTTTTCAATTAATAACCTGGTAATTAGTTTCAATCATGCAGGAGTATAATGTAAAAGTTTGTGGGCAATGAATATCTCCATGGTAGAACATCTTACTAGAGAACCAGGAGTCTGCGTTTTGTTTCTCAGTCAAACCATAACATTTTCATTTAATACATGTAATACATTAATATAATATTGAAATAAAAAGACAGGAATAATTAAAACACAAAAACATTCAGAAATCTAATATCAAATGATTCAATTCTTCTTTGTATCCTTGATAAGCCAGTAAATAATTCAAGAATAGGTTGAATTAAGGTAATACAAATTTTTATTATCCTTCACTATTTTTATGTATGAGATGATAATGCAAGATTTGGCAAAGAAAATAGCATCCTGCAGCAAAATGTAGAACGTTTATATGCATATGGTTAAACATAAATAATAATAAATTGACTGTAATCACCACCTTTTTGTTTGCTGCGACACCATCTTCACAGTCCAGAACTGCACAGTCTAGGTCAAGGGAAGTAACCTTCTGAATTTTTTTCTGATCATTCCCAGGGACGTACATCACGGCTCTTCTGGGGGTGTAGGGCTTGGACTGGGGTTCTGTCTGACCTCCATAGACCCCCGCCACTGAAAGATATTAACCACAAGACCATTATTAGAGGTCAATGACTGGTTTTATATACATGTATATACATGTATATTTATGTACCATCTCCTCGAAAATACCCTCTTCTTCAGCTAGTTGAGATGATTAATATTGATGGTAATTATATTAGATACAGTTAATACTGATCCAACAAGATGGAGATTAAATCATACCTGGCACCCCTCACCCAATTACTAATCATGTGCTGTCAAATAGAGCTAACACTTGATCCAAATGAAGATCAAAAGTAAAAGAGAGAGAGAGACTCAGAGAGTAGTTGACATAAGGGGTATATTGTTTGAAATTGGTATTTAGAGCTTTATATAATCTCCTTTTGAAAACTATTAACAATTCATTTAATTCATATAGTACGTTATATCCGACTAAAGGTCTCAGACCCCCCCCCCCCCGACAAAAATTATCTATCGGCCGGATCCCCATCCCAGGAAAATCTTATTGATTCCCACATGAGCAAGAAAAAAGCATTTGACAATGGACCATCAGTACATCCCAATACACTCTTACCCTTTATAAATGCATGTACTACAAGTGCTTTATGCCTCATGAATGCTTTGAAATTCAATTTGTTAAGTACAAGTACAATGCTGATCACCAGGTGCTCAGTCTTATTTATCGAGATATAATTAAGATTGTTTTTGTTTATATACAATGATACTTCACCTGCAATTTGCCTTATGAAAGTCCTAAGGCATAGCAAACTATTTTTATATTTCCAAAGCAACATATTGTATTGTCTCCTATGGAAAAATCAGCTCAACGGATTCCCATCAGACGTCTGTAAAAAAAAAATTACACTATTACACAGGTGTTTGGGTCTATTTATTGGTATATTAGGTTTCATACATACATGTGTGCATTCATGTATAACGATCGACACCCAAGCACCTGCGCATGCTGTGCACTATAAAAAAATTAATAGGTTGGATAACAAGTATTAAAATAAATAAAATATACGTGAAAACTTTTTGTTGCATACAATGTGTTCCAGCAAATGACATTTGTAGCATGCTAAAGTATTCCCTGTCGAAATCAGTTTAACATGAAATTCATTTTTTTTAGTTTACATGGTTAATGTTATAAATTGAGTAAATTCGGGTAGAACAGTTTTATTACCAAAGTCCATTCATTCTCAGCCGAAGAAAATGTGATTTCTTTTGCGCACGATTTAATCTGAGATATGTCTTACACTTTTTAACTGCTTATTTATCCCAAAATTCTCGATTATTAATCTGTGTCCAGTTCTTTCATTCCGTCTCTGATGGTTAGTATTGGTTCTAAAATTGCGAACTCCAAAAACGGTGTCAGCTGTGTTCGTGCTGCCTATAAATCATACACGGGAATAAACATGAATAGCATAGGAGATACAATCTCTGTAATGATTTACTTATTTCTTTAATGAAAAATATTGTTTCGTGTCCATTGATATTTTATTGCAATGAAACAGGCGCCTGTTTCTGCGTTCAAGTTTACCAGGTATGCTTATATTTCATTTATTACCCTTGAGCACCCCCCCCCCCCCAAAAAAAATAAAAACCAAACAAACAAACAAACAAAACAAAACAAAACCCAAAACAAAACAAAATCCAACATCCTGTGTTGCTCTGTTAATTTATTTTTGTTCCATTTGCTATCCCTTACTATGACCTGAAACATTGAATTTAAAAAAAAACATATCAGGATTAAGATTTTTATTAAACTAAAAGCTGAATACAATGCCTAATATCAATACGTATCATCATATCAATACGTATCATCATATCAATACGTATCATCATATCAATATAATAAATCTAACTCCGTCACCCTTAAGATAGTACACTGTTTATTGGCAAAAACATCATATTCAAAATGTTAATGTATGGTAATTGGGTAATTTGTTGACCATCCAGACTTCTTTCATCTTCGCTAGCCAAGGATGAATAGAGAAACACCGTGGGTCGTCACCCTTGGCTAGCGAAGATGGACTTCTTTAACATCAACCATTGAAATTTTTCACAGAAACTACTTGTTAGACCAGCTTAATTTTGTTGCATTGTGAAATCCTCTTACATCAATTCGGGATTTGGGTAGATTTTTTTTGTCTCTACCATTTAAGATATTTCAGTTTGAAGTATACAAAGACTCTTTGAGTATAGATTTTTTTTTAAAATCAAGATTACGATACTAGGCATTATAGTACTTTGCGGCATATTTCCAGTAAACCCCGATTTTGCTGTCAATTTTAAGTTAGTGAGGTACATGTACGTTACACTAGAGATATACAAACGTTTTTTTGTAATAAAGAAATTGCACACACGTGAAACTTTTCTGAATGCTTGATTAAAGCATCGCTTTCTCCTTACATTTAATTTGCAAAAACTAATCAAACATATATTATGATAACTATGATTTTGAATATATGGTTTAAGTATTTTAGCAATAATGATCAACAAAATGTTATCCACCAAAACTTTGAAGGCCCTAAAATGCCGGAAAGTATTCTGCAAAAAGAAAAAAAAACCCCCAAAACCCCAAGACAAAGGTAGGCCAAATTCACATAAATGAGTTAAACATGGTTTTACAGTTAATAAACTAGGTTTATCAACTTATATATATATATATATATATATATATATATATATATATATATATATATATATATATATAAAAGCATTGACTGCTTATTTTTGGATGTCGTCGGTCCTATAACACATACCGTTAGCACGGTATGATAATTTGTCTGCATCGCTTGATGTGTTATAGGACCGACGACATCCAAAAATAAGCAGTCAATGCTTATATTTATATTTTCATACTGATGTCTATTTGTATGAAATATTGTGTATCGTCGCTATAAATCCATTATATGCGCTCTTAGTCAGGGATATGAAACATACATGGAACAGCCATATTAACTTGCTATTTAGATCGCTTCCGCAACTTTAAACATAGTCCTGTGCCAGAAACTTCGTCATTATAAAATTCTTTTTTAATGACAAAATGATATGATTTGACGAATATTTTCCATTAGTACATATCAAATTGGTTATGAAAGTTTAAACGTTTCAATTAATCTTACATTAAAAACTCAAAACTCGTGATGACGTTATATTTGTGCTCCTGGCGCATGATATATATATATATATATATATATATATATATATATATATATATATATATATATATAAAATTTTCATCTGTATAACCAATAACCATATTTAACGGTTGTAAACCATAGGCTATATAGTTAATTAACGAATGTTAATCTAAGTTTGTCTGACGGTAACAATCCTTTACAAATCAATAGATTTTGCAATAGATATAGACTCGCATCTGAAAACTATGATTTGTATTTGTTAACAATAAATCTAATAAATAAATGTAAAATATTGTCGTTAACTATAAGTTCCTGTCTGTAAACTACAGTATACACCCGATCAATCTGCCTAGTTTATCGACTCATCTTTAGCTCATTTCTGTTAATTTTGCATGCCATAGAGAAGGTGGGGAGGGGGGGGGGGGACCATAAACCGTTTTTGATCAGTCTGTATATGCATGGTTTGTAATGAAGTTTTCTCTTACAAATTCACTTAGTTTACAATGTTTTTTCCCCAATTCGTGCTTAATTACAGACAAAACAAACTAAATAAAACGAGACATTTGAATTGATTCTATATTTCATTTTGAGAGAATTGTGTCTTTCACACTTCATATGAAAAACATATGGTTTCAATTTATACTTGGAAAATTTATAATAAAAGATTAAATAACGCATAATTTTGGCGTAACCTTATGAATTACAAAGTCACTGCTGTTCACTCTGACAATACAGCCCGACACTCCACTCAGGCGGTGAGAGTCCAGATAGAGATGAGGGTATGAAAGAAGCTCCTTCCTTTCATTTTGATCTCTATCGTGTCCCCTTCCCAGAGCCTCTTGACCAGTACCACTTTACTGTCGTTAATGAAAAAGTCAGTGTCCGGCCCGTCACTTTGCAACGTGTCCACGACATTCCCGTTTACGACAATCTGATACATGGTGTCCACTTGCATTCCGAATAGATTAGCGGAAATGACGTAGGTATCAGAGCGTTTGAGCGTGAAAACTCCAGTTGTAACGTCGAAACTAGAATCGATGTCAAGAAAGACCTTCCCTCCGACTAATGGGTTGCAGAAGTCGGCACAGTCTTTTCGTGTCTGGTCCTGTCGCACTGTCACTGCTGTTATGTCTGGTTCTGTAACAAGAAAAAGTAATGCCTAGTAAAACAATTGTAACTACTACTTAACGATAAACTGTAAGGAGGCTGAATGGTCTACAAATTGCCCATCAGATCTAGCACAAACTTTTTATAATTAAAAAAATATTATTGTTTTCCAATATCTTTACACAAAATAATTCCTCTTAAGATTTCTGTATAAATCTAAAAAATGTCGCCGTAAATAACGTTTAATAGTTAATATCCAGCTAAAAAGAAGCAAACCCACCCAAAATGGCATAATAAATACGCATATTATCAATTAAATCGAAAATGCATTCAAGCATGCGTAAGTCACTTTGAAATAACCATTGGAAATATTTAAATCAGATAATGATTCTAGATTTATGAACAAACCGTCATTTCTGAAGTACTTGAACACAGCAATGGACGTCTCACTCGACAGATGGGTCTCGTTTTCAGCGTAAAATTTGTTGGAGATTACTTCACTCTCATTAAAACTCATGATAAAGGTAAAGGAGTTGGTGCTCCGAGCGGGCGTTTTTACGGTTGTGTACCGCATGATTTTAAAATTCATGTTAATGAAGGATGCATGGACGGGGTCATTATGGGTTGCTGACGTCAGCGTGACCACGTAGATACCGTCACTAGGAATGGTGTAGTTTGTTTTGCCCACGAATGCCCCAGCCGTGTCTAAATGGACGTGGTCATAGGACAGGAGCTGGTAACTACCGTAGGGAAGGACCTTGTTGTCTTGAACTGTGGCGTATAATACAGCAGGGGGCTCGTCCATTAGCGCTGAAAAGTAATGACAAGAACTTGCAAATTTCAAGTTAACATAATCTTGCCGAATGCCAAGGGGACAAATACATTGAGAATCCATACTTTTAATTTCTGATATTTGCAAACTTTTGATTTAAGAAAACTTAAGATTTTCCTAGAACTTATTAAATTGTTATTTACATGATGAGTTCTGTATCATATATGTTTGATTCTGAATGTGCTATTCTCATTTTTAGTGTAGCTTTTCTTTTCAAAGACTAAGTTTGCAGTATTTATTGATTAGCTTATGAATGAAATAAACATTGCTTTTTAAAATCAACAAAACATATTTGTTTATACCTATTGACTTAAATTGCATCTGAAATCAAGTTCATTATGTTAACAAAGCATACACTTGCATAAAAATCAAAAGTGCGAATAACTTCTGAAATCTCCTTACTTCGCAGAGAAAAACAAGACAATGAAGAGCCACTCTGAAGAGTTCCATTTGAGTACACGCTGATTTCGTCCCCCAAATTCAGCTTCAACACGATGGCGGTGGCACCGTCCTCGAATTCCCATCCATGCTCCACTAGGACATCGTTTGTAATGGAGGCTACAGTGACGCCGTTTTTCATGAGCTCCATTTTGGTGTATCGATCGGTCTTGGTCCGAGCCATCATGTAGAAGGTGTAGTAGGCCTCTCTTTGGGGTTTAAATAACCCTTGTGTTTGGTTATAAGAAAGCATTATGTTTGAGTTGATTTTGTCGAACCGGATATGGCCTGGTCCGGCGGGTACCTCAAGACTTCCGGAAAAACTTTCCATCACTTAAAATTATATGAAATAACCCAAATGAATCATAGTTTATGATAAAACCATTGGATGAAATGTATTACCATATGAAATAATTGTTCTTGTGAATAAAAAAACCCTCATGTTTTCGATATGATCTAATATCCCGGTATCACACCGTCATTTAATTCTTGGGACTTTCTGATCAAATATTATTAAGAAGGAGATTTTAAAAACCTTGCTAAGGTTTAATCTCCTCTAAGTTTTTTTTTAAAAATAAAAAAGATTCCACTATTCATAATTTAAATAAAAGTTGTATAATTTCCAAAGCAAATAATTAAGAATGCATGTACCAAATATGATAGCGTTCTATCTGATATCTCGGGTAGATGAGACTAAGAACATCCGGGATACCCATGTCTGGATAGTGTTATTTCCAGTTCTTTTCGTAGAAATAAGATTAATTAAGCTACTACAGGATAAAGCTACGCCAAATCTTTTCAGATGAGTGAATGGCAGAGCTGTGTAATTCTTCCTCATTCAGTTGACTGCATGACAGAGCTATGTAATTTAGTCCCCTTACAGTCATCTAACAGTTGACTGAATGACAGATCTTCATGTAAATTTTACTCACTCTCGGTCATGACAGCAATTGTGGAGTACCCTTTGTGCCCCTCCTCCGTGGAGACCTCAATCTCGTACAACTTATTGTCAACAAGGCCCCCTTGACAGAAGATTACTTGAGTTTGGAACTGGTCTTTGATGCCGCCAAGTGTTGAGTTGCAGCCTCTGCATAGAACGTTGTAACTTACGTCAGTTGCCCCGTTGCGAGGCTGTATTTTGTAGGTTAGCGTCACGTTTCGAAACAACGGGCATTTCACCGTGCACATTGCTGGTTTGTTGGTTAGGGAAATCTGTTGATCTTTTCTGTCTAGAACGATTTTTGGAGCGACTACAAAACATAAAAAACAAGATATACATATAAAAGTTGACAATTTCATTTTGTGGAGTTTTGGGGGGGGGGGGGGGTGTGAATAAAATCACTTAGAAAGTATCTTTGGTATACACGAGTACGCATTATGAATTTAACAAAATATATAGTGCATTTCGTAATAAATTAATCTAGATTTATCATGTCAAAGACATAAATTGAAACGTTTTGAAATATAAGTCATATAAAAGACATTCTATCAGTGGAACATAAGGACCTATTATGACTCACGTGGGTAATCATTTTTAAACAGGAAGCAGTCCTTGGGTGGACTGTAATTATCCTACAATAAACACAAAACGAAATTGTATATTATTTTTAAAAAATGGGAAACTAAGAAAAAAAAGAAACCCATGCTGTAGTTGATAATGAACCATGATCTCAAATTATGATTTACAGCTGTTTCATTTTAAGCACACGTACTAGTTTGCGGTTGACAATATTTAAATATTTGAAAAAAAAATTAAATACAAATAATCGGTATTATAATTGAAAAGGATGCAATAGCATATGATAACACAATTCTATAAACTTATATAATATAAATTGATTAAGAAAAAAATAGGTTTTTAGACAATAACGTGTTGCGTTTTGGTAATTGCTTTTAACTCAAAATTAAATAATGATACATACAATCATATTAAGACCGTCGTTTATCCCCATTTGAAAGGATCTCAGAGTCAGTAGTATGTTCACAATCGTCGTCATGTTGGCTTCTGATGATTTGGACATTGCATCCATCAGTTATATAGTGCGTTAAAGTACCACGTGATCACGCCGATGTATCACGTGACTATCTAACATGATATGAGATTATAGATACAGCCAAAGTGCATTACCAGTAGACCGTATTTTTTAAGTCGTTTTTCAGAAGTTTAAGTCAATGTTAAGATCACAATTATTGATAATTAAGGGTTCATTGTTTCTTTCAACTAAGTTCAGCATCGGTGGTATTGCTCTCAGATTCCTAATTAATATTTATGTGATAACTACAAAGCTGTTTATACATACTTGACGATTATACATTGGATGTATATTTTTCCTCTAAAACCAGATAAGGCAAAATGTGTTGTAATGTATCGCACTGAGGAAAAGAAACCACAAGTCCTAAGGCTTTTAAATATTCATGTTTAACCTTACTTTTTCAAAAATAATTTTTTTACATGACTCGAGTGATTGAGGTACATTTACCCCCCCCCCCCCCCCCCGAAAAAAAGAGAAAAAGAATATTCATGCTTTTGTAAATAATCTTTTTTTTTGTTGCATCTTAAAAGATTGAACCATGTCAGTGAAAAATCGACTAAATTCAAGGTTTGAATAGGAATGAATTAAAGGACAATGGACTGCATTTTACAGTTGTTAAAGAAAAGATGGAATATCAATTTACATTTATGTAGGGCATATTATATATGAAAAGAAAAAAATGTGTCGTTTTGTTTCCTTTTCTTTATTGAATTTTCCATAACCTTCTATAGCACAAACCCAGCAATTACATTTTGAATATTATACTTTAAAAAAAAACCGCATAAGTTAATTAAAAAATAGATTTTTTAAAACAAAATCAAGATGAATTTTCAAATAAAATTACAAATACTTGCAATTTAAAAAAATCATATGTTATACTTTAATATTGACCAAAATGCCAAGTTTCAACAATATTCGAATGCTACAAAAATTTAATGAATGCAGTAAGGATTTAAAATGAATTGGGCAAAAACTGGAATGTATTATGCAGGTAAAGTTGACCACAAGTGGTAACATTTTTATCATTGAAGATAAACGATGTTAACACAATAGGTCAAAAATTCTCAATGTCCAGAACAATAATTTCTAGATTTTTGCAGACAATTTATTCGATAAAATATATAAAATATACAAATGTCTGACCTCTTTGTTAATTTCAGGGATCAGTATTCATATGCTGTTTGATATAATAATGACTTTTATGCAGACAAATGTTGGCAAAATCATACAATACATAATCAAGATATCTACAAATATAATCTGTTTTTCTTTCCAATTATATAAACAAATCTACTTCTGCTTGCTTTTATACAATTTATTGTTTGGACTTCCTTAGCAAATTCAAAATATTAAAAATAAATCAGTATTATCATCTAGTTGGGAAGTTTGTGAAACCTGTACATTAGTAAATTAATATGTTTTAATATTTTGTATACGAAAACAATACTCGAATAGGGTAAAGATAACAGGTGTCGCCTTTACGATGTTATAAAACTACTGAAAAATTAATTCACTTCATGTTAATTTGATAGCATATTTTAATGAAATTGTACGTTGTCAGCTTAACTTAATAAGCCAAACATCGTTGTGCCGGACCTGTTAGAGTGCATACTTACAAAACATGCTTACAAAACAAGCTACAAATGACAAATGGACAAATGGACCAGAACGCAATCTTCTTCAAGGCCAACCGATACAAATCTTCAAAACTAGCACTCTAAACAAGGGATGCAGGATTCAGGACTATAGTTCTTCCATCTGATAAAGTGGTTACCTGTTCTAAATGATGTTCGTTTTAAGCAAACAAATCTCAATTTCAATACGTTATTACATTAAACATAATTACAATATTGCTATCATCAGATAGTACGTTCTAAATAAGGTAATAAATTTTCTACTTATTTTTGTTTTTGAAAAGATGAAGATGAAATCGCTTAATACATAAGAACTGCTTTGCATTGATACAATCAATCACATGTCATTTATCTTGTATAGTAGGAAATAAGACTCCTATATCTAAAACTGACTTCAGTGATTAGAATTTGTGAAAGTATAACAAAATAAATTGGATTAAAATCGGTTTGTTGATTAAAAATCAATCCCAACAACAACCAATGGGTTTTTATAACTACACAAAAGTACAAGGTACATTATATTAATAAAGAGGACTTTTTAAAACAATTTCTGCCTATTCATACTTAATTAAATAAAAAGAAACAAAGTGTGTTATTTTTATGCTCTATAATAATGCATTTTTCTTAATTGCATTTAAAAGTTTATTTCGTTGTAATCTTTTAAGCTGAAATAAAAAATATGATGAATATTGGCGGTGGAAGACGCAATAATACAAATTTAAACAAGACATACACTTAGTATTGATTCTTTTGCTACTCTTTTCTTTATGTAACATCAAGAGGTCATAATGGATGAAATATTACTAAAATATGCAGGCAAAATTTAATGTAATTTCATGGACAGCTAGCGAACAAACTACGCTTCATGGTATGTCGGATGTGCAAAACGAACTAAGACTAGTAGCTATTACACATACTTCGGACAAAGAATCAAATACTACGACATTAACCTTAAAGGATCAAAACCATGATACTTATATTTATAAAGGTTCATCAAAGTTAACGTTTAATAATCTTTCATACATATTTAATGTTATGAATGGTAAATTAAGGCATCTTTAATGGTCAAGAATTATTTGGATATGTCGATTGTCAGCACTTTTTGAGAGCACAGAGCTGGGAATTCTTTACAAGGCTCGCACTAATTAAGTTTTGATTAGATATACATTGGTAAATATAGAAAATTACATTTAAAACAATTATGTTTTATGTTATGTGAGTATGTAAATATGTTACACTTGCAAATGGTATGATTTTTTTTTACAGAGTGTGATGAAGTTGAATTCAGTTTATTTCAGTTTTGTATTTTGTTTGTGTAAATAGTTGTAATTTTGGACCAAGTTGTGTTCCATATTTGTCAATCGAGAGTGTTCGGTATTAGGGCTATTTTTAGTATAACCGGTTTGGTGAGTTAGAGCCGTGGCTGCTTGTCAAGTGTGCGGCCACGTTGTTGAATTCGTCCTCCAGTTTGTTAATTTTGGTGAATTCCAGAAGTTATAGTCTGGTAGACTGGTAGCCATAAATTACTGTGAATCTGTTTGGGCATTTGCTTTTCTCCAGCCGTGCAGGGATAGTTATGTTTAAGCTGGTGGGTCAATGGTGAAACGTCAGCGAAGGCTTAGCGTAGCATATGTGGGTCAGGACTAGGACCGAGAACCAATAACGGAGCAGCGCGTGACGCAAGTGGGACGCACGGGAGCTCGTGTTTGACGAACGTTTATGGTTAGGAGGCCCTGTGTGGATAGTTTTCCAGTGAGTGACCTTCGAGTCCGGGACTGGAGACAGGATATTTTGTTTATGTGTTTTGTGTGCTATGGAGGCCCAGTGGTGACTATTTTAGGGTGGCTGTTGCAATTATTTGAAGCCAAACTTTCAATTCTATTTTATGATTAAATGATTTATCAGTTTACCCAGTGATAAAAATTGATTGTGTAATTACAGATAACATTCCAATTTACTTTTTCTGTGAAATTACATATAACAGTATTGGTAATTTTGATTTGTTGGTTTATTCCTTTACATACTGTTATAGCTATATTTAGCCAGCGTTTAAAGCATTTATTTGTTTCATATAGATACTGACAATTGAATGTGTTAAAAATTAATTCACTGTTGTTTCATTGTCAGTGTTGATTGATTAACTTTTTAAAGTTATATTTTCTTTCTTAGTGGGAGAGTGAGGGTGTGTGTTAGTGAGTGTGTTAGTGAGTGTGAGTCTCTTCATATTCTATTATTTTAATTTGTTTTGTTAATAAATAAATTCATTTTGTTTTGTTTATTTTACTGTTTGACGTTTTCGCTATCACCCCCACAAAATCCAAAAAGAACTTCATTACACAGAGCAAACATTTAAACAATTTTCAACCTTTAATTGTCACCCAAACCATGACACGATTCTTCCTTATATACAATACATTAATTTTTTATCTCTGTATCTCGCTCCTAACTTGACACTTGACTTTGAATTTTAGATATTTTTTATCAATACCGTTGTAGACTAATTACGGAAACCCACGATAAAAACTGGGAAAAAAGAATATAACGCAATGCCTCATAATTGTATTTAAATACAATCATGTAAATGTTAATCCCAGTAACTTATTCTAAACAATATAAATGGACAAAATTAGTTCTTGACTTAAATCTTGACCATGTCCTTTTAACTTTATTCAAATTTAGATTTATTATTTTAGACTGGTAAAGTGCAAATTTTATGATATACATGTATTAACTTGTACAGATTCCGTCTTAAAGAGAGATTTAAAGCGCAGGGACCATAGAAGGATAGTCATTGTTCACAACATACATTAATCTTTTTTTCGTTTATCTACAAACGGTATCATAAGTGTCTACATTTTTACTGTTTGTCTCTGTATCCTTTCGTCTCAAAAACCGAGCTGTTTTTCATCAGATAAAACCTTACCGAGCTGATTAATATCTCATCAATAGTAATAATTATGTTCTAAAAATAAAATATTGGGCGCTGTTCGCTCCTTTCTGAATGGTATAAGAGTAAAACTCTCGTGCGTTATTGTATCAGACTTTGTCGAGACCCTGACAAGATGCTGCCCATTTTGGCGGAGAACTTTGCCTCTTCGGTTTACTTTATGTCAGTAACCACCATGGTCCTCAATCACCCGTATATCAGCAAGGTATGTCAGTTTCATCTGTTAATACATTGATTTTATTTTCTCAGTTCATACATTTAACTTGTATGTTAAAAGTTCAATCGGTTTCAATTGAACGAGATTTCTGACAAATACAATTTTTTTTTCTTTAATCATGAGCTCACGAGATAATTATTACTTAAACACAATACATGTTCTTGCATTGTTTAGTTTAATTTTCTGATATGAATTTTTAAAAATACTTTTGTTTTTGTTCTCTCTCTCTCTCTTTTTCTTTTATTCATTTTTAACTGACTATGTAGGTCTTATCTTTAAATTGTACTTTAACTAGAATATGATGAACGACGACTTTTGCTTTGAAGACATGACAAAGACCAACTATCCGTGTATGTATGACATAACTTTACCTTAGTTAGATGCATCTCATGGCATCTCTAACACTTTCCATGTTGCTAATTTCTTCATTTTCTTCTGAATAATGAATACTAGCAATAAATATAGTAGGTAAATGCTTTCCCTTGGCTTTTAAGGAGGTTGGGTAGTGGACAAATTAATCATCAGATCTGCCCTAAACTTTGATATATGATAATTTGGACCATAAACTAACACTGAGTAAAGAAATAGTCCAAATATTTTAAGTATTTTCTATATCTTTATACAGACCTCTTCTTCATAAGAAAGTGAATATAGCATAAAAATGACCACGATCATCCCGTCCTCTTCCCAGATAGCAAACTTATATTGGCCCAGATAGCAAGCTTATATTGGCCCAGATAGCAAGCTTATATTGGCCCAGCGTTGGCCCGATGTTATCATTTATGTTGGCCCAATGTCGTAAAACAACATCGGCCCAATGCAATTTTGCTCATCGGAGCAACATTGCACCAACACGTTGGCGTGACGTTGGCCCATTGTCAGTAGACTCATAGTTTTAATGTTGGCCCAGTGTCATCAACAATGTTTATTTTTGTATTGTGTTCTCTATATTTTTTTCCTCTATAAATCAACCAATCATCACTTCCGTTACAGTGCTGCCACTTATTACACTGAGACAACCAATATCATTTCTCGATCAAGGCCACAGCTGTCAGGTCTGCTGTCAGTCCGACAATACCGCGACGCTTAACTTCCGCTATTACGATCCCTTAATGGAGAACAAGATTACCCTACACCTGAGTTTTAATGGCCTATCCCTGCCTTTCCATTCCTGGAAGACTCGCTACTACTTTGGAAGCATGTTCCATATCCACTTTTCGTACCCGGACTTTTACCCCAATGTTTACGAACTTCGCATTGAGAATCGGTACGGGACCACGAGGGTCAAGTTTGAAGTCCTGAATCAACCCAAAACCATAGGTAATTAACAAATCAATAACATGGACTCTTTAATTTTGCTAACATAAATTCACATTGCCAGATTAAAAACGTAAAGGGACACTTGGTAATTATAATCTTGTTGCAAATTATAAACTATTTGCTATAGCCAAACTTATCAAAACAAGCCAAAATCGTAGATGTTTTTCTCTTTTTTATAACTCATCCAAACTATATGAAGCTAAGTTGAGAGAGAATGGTTTAACAAAGCTACTGGTTATTTGATCTTTTGCAATATGTTCCAATTCCTACTTGCCTTTTGGTAAATCGACTATCATCATCTTTATAATGACGATTTACATTTGTTTCATCAGATTTTACGAATGTCATTAAGGTTAATTTTACTGGCCTTTAACTTAAAACAACAATTACGACAATTTTGATTAATTTCAGCCACAACTAAGGCCCCGTGTACATCACTGGGGTGTAAGTTGGGGAGATCGGTCAGGAACGACCTCAATGGTGTTCCAAGAAATCTGACCACAAGCGTCTAGTCTACTGGAGTCTTCCAGGTAAAATAAAGGGAAGAAAAACTGCAGTTACTTTCTCAAGAATAGATCTAATTTATAACAGATGCGTCTATCTAATGTTGATCTGGTTTGCCTTTTAATAATTAATAAATGTGCCATATTGTTAAATTCACATATTTTAACACATTACATATTATCCATGTAGGGCTGTGTTTTGTTTCAGTGTTTTTGGCTTGAAAGCATTTTCCCTAGAACATACGCAGTAAAGCATTCATCTGATAATAGTATTTACGATTTCCTGTGATATATTCACCAATCCTTAATTGTTTCTTTTAATGTTTGTTTGCAGGAAATGAAGCACGAATGGTTTACCGGTATATTGGACCATTGGATCACAGAATCTTCTGATTAATGAAATATATAAATAATAACTATTTGTTTGATTAAATCACGTATATTGTTAAGCTTGATTATTTTTTGTCGAAATGTATAATTAACTATTTTTTTCATTAAATATATAATTACTAAAAATCATATATTCTATATTTTGTTACACTGGTCAATACATTGATAAAGTATCCCATCAAGAATATTGCACTTTTCAATTCTGGTGTAGATACAATAATTTTGCCTGAAAGTATTTATCATGCTAAATGTACATGTAGCCAATGATTCGACAAGTTAACGTTATTTTGCAAATAACATGTCACGACTTGACAGCTGTAGTTAAAATAAAAGCGAGGTAATGTTTTATTTATCCCTGTCAAGGGGGAATTTTTTTATCGCAAACAATTATTAAGCGATGTAAGCACGCACGCACGGTGGTTGTTGGACATGGACAACAATCACCACAGTTTCCTTGCGAGGTCTGAAAACTTACACTACAGTTTCGCTTCGCTCAAGAAACCCGTAAGATAACTGTTCGATTTGACACGCACAAATGATGTAACGAGGTCTCACTTGTCCCTTGCGTCACATGTACTTGACCGCAAGTCACTTGTGCTCACAATCAATATATAAATCGAACGAACAGTGAACGTACAGTAAACGTAAGTCATACTTACGTCATGCGTACACCAATTGCTTGTGGTGCGTGCGGATTCTATCTAAACAAGATATGTGTAAAATAAATGACTATGAAAATAAAATCATATGGAAAGTTTCATCATTCATCAAAATGCCACCGCAAAAAAAAAAGATTTAGGAAAAGTTTCTAGGAATCCCCCTATAAAAACAAAAACTAAACAAATACGTTCTTTTTAACAAAAAGGTATGAGGCAAAGAAAATAAAGGAGGAGGAGGAGGAATTAGGAATTTAGAGAAAAGACAGAAAATTCACCCTTCGACTTGCATCCGCGCTAACTAAGATAAAATCATATTATATATTTTCTACGGATCCTGAGAATTGGGAGAAGACGAATGATATTTACACACATAACGATTTTTTCAAGTAAAAGCTCCCACACAATACCCCAACACATCCTACAAGAAGAAAATATTGTAGGACTTATCGCAATAAACTATCATTATTTTATAATAATATCGATCAAAAACAAAGAACCAGAAAGAAAGGAATTTTAGACTACATGTAAATTAAGTGTGAGTTATGTTACTTTGTTTTGAATAATAGCATTAAATATTTATGTAAAAGCAAAGAAATTCGATGTGGGTTTTGACTTTTATTTGAAATTTTGTCAAAGCTACTTCGATGATATTGTTCAAGTTCAGTAAATAGTTAACGAACAAAATGTAACAGCATTCAGAGTTACAACATTGGCCAGGGAAATTATCATTTGATAGTTCGCCAAATTTAAATTTTTACTCAGACTTTGGATCCTATTATCAAAAGTCTCTTAAGATTTTTTCTTAAGTATTTTTTTAAATTTCTACACTCACAGCTTAACCAAAATTCGTAACAAAAATTGGGGGTCTATACGCTTCTTTGGGTACTACAGTGCATTTAACATGACTTTTCTGACTGAAAGTGCAATTTACAGATGAATCACTTTTCCGTCTATCATTTTCTGTCGAAATGAACCATGTCATCAAATACATATTTATTCTATTTAAAATAAATAAAATTAAAACTATTATAAAGAAAATGTTCACAATTTCATCTTTTTGCGTTTTGACCTTTTTGCACTAATAAAACGCTGTTTTTCGTCGATACCACTTGAACAAGTAAAAGAATAATTTTAAAGTCTCAAATTTTAATCAAATCATAAGAGATCTGTTGGAAAAATCTTATTTATTCAGAATATAAAACCAAAAATATGGGTCTATTATGTAAATTTGTAGATATGGCATAAAATAAATTAATTTTAGGCAAAAATTGTAGTTAATATTTTCTTGATCTTTATGAAATATAAGTTAAATATGTCAATATATGTTGTTAAAATTTTTAAATATTGTTCAAATAGTTTTTTTTTCGAAAAAAGTGAAGATATCCCAAAGCACAAACTATCTAAAAGTTTGTTCTCTATGAAAAATTAGGAAGCTAAAGTTAAAGTATTCTGAACCAATTGAGACAAGAAAAATGGTCATTTTCTTCTTGAAAACCTTCCACCAAAAAATATAGTCCCTTACTAAACTGCAAGTTTTGCCTAATGGTTTTATTCAGTATAAGGCGTTATAGGTAGATCGCGATACGGGAGCCAGGACTGGCAAAACTCTAAAACCTAAGGCGTTATAGGTAGACCGGGATACGGGAGCAAGGACTGGCAAAACTCTAAAACCTAAAGCGTTATATGTAGACCGCGATACGGGAGCCAGGACTGGCCAAACTTTAAAACCTAAGACGTTATAGGTAGACCGCGATACGGGAGCCAGGACTGGCAAAACTCTAAAGCCTAAGGCGTTATATGTAGACCGCGATACGGGAGCCAGGACTGGCCAAACTCTAAAGCCTAAGGCTTTATAGGTAGACCGCGATACGGGAGCCAGGACTGGCCAAACTCTTAAACCTAAGGCGTTATAGGTAGACCGCGATACGGGAGCCAGGACTGGCCAAACTCTAAAACCTAAGGCGTTATAGGTAGACCGCGATACGGGAGCCAGGACTGGCCAAACTTTAAAACCTAAGGCGTTATAGGTAGACCGCGATACGGGAGCCAGGACTGGCCAAACTCTAAAACCTAAGGCGTTATAGGTAGACCGCGATACGGGAGCAAGGACTGGCCAAACTTTAAAACCTAAGGCGTTATAGGTAGACCGGGATACGGGAGCCAGGACTGGCCAAACTCTAAAGCCTAAGGCGTTATAGGTAGACCGCGATACTGGAGCCAGGACTGGCCAAACTCTAAAACCTAAGACGTTATAGGTAGACCGCGATACGGGAGCCAGGACTGGCCAAACTCTAAAACCTAAGGCGTTATAGGTAGACCGCGATACTGGAGCCAGGACTGGCCATACTCTAAAACCTAAGGCGTTATAGGTAGACCGCGATAAGGGAGCCAGGACTGGCCAAACTCTAAAACCTAAGGCGTTATAGGTAGATCAAGATACACTGTATCTAATGCTTTGTGTCTGTTAGATTACCAAACTGGGAAATGATATGTATTTTAAGATTTGCATTATCACAATATGGATGATTTAAGCAACACTCAAAGGAAGAAGACTGTTATATTATCTGACGTCATTTATCATAACGAAAAAAAATGCCTATATAGTTACTGTATCACCAACAAAATTATTTAAGGAATAATGAAATCATTCTTTGAGTATTATGAGGTGATAATTTTCGGGCGGGGCGTGATCAAATCAAATAAAGCCCGAAGGGCTTTATGATAGATTTGATCACGCCCTGACCGAAATTATCACCTCAAAATATTCAAAGAATGATTCCTTATAATTACTTATACATGTATTTATATAATTCTCAGCAGTTATACGATCAAATATTATAATATTAATTATGCAAACCCGCTTGCACCCCCAACAATACGTCTTTTGAATTTATTGGGCTGTATAGTACAAAATCGATTCGTAGTGATATCACAGACAGAGACACTGGAAAATGTAGATATTTACGTATCATTCTCCTACATATGAATAGAATAACAATGGTACAGCGTTTACAAGACTTACGTTTACATTTATTTCATTAAGTGAATTTACAGCGTATATCACGAAGAATCTACGTCAATAACATGACCCTGACCTTTCTTCTTGTGAATCCACTTAATCAGAACAATGGCACCACTTGTGGCCAGAACCAACGCACCCGCACCCACCCCAATGTACACATACGTCATCGTGTTATTCACCGTTTTCGACTGTGAGCTGCTCCTTTGTTGGTTTGTGGTAATGGCAATCGTTACCGTTGTTTTTCTACCTTGAACTGTGTTAGATATTAAAGATCCTCTGCAGGCAGCGAAAAAACAATCGACAGCGTCAGTTTTTGGTACCAATATAGGGTGTCCGAACTGTTCCGTGGGTCGGATAAACTCGTCATTTAATGACTGACGATGTTTTAAATTATTCATGGAAATGATACCGATTTTTTTCAGTCGTAATTCATCGACAATTGGCTTTGACCTCCATGTTTTAATTGGCCTCGTGAGTACTTGCGCCAGTTCACCTTTTCAAAAGACAGAACGCCTATTAGTATTTGTGACACAATTTCCTGTTTGCTTTTAAATAACTTAGAAAACCGAAATTAAGGAGGCTCACTTTAGTTTTCATTGCGCATGTTTTTGCTTATTCTATTATAATACAGTGTATTTATACTTCTTATGATTTTTTTCGATATCAATAATCATTATAAAATTGAACACAATAAACAAAATACAGATAAAAATATTTAGATTTTTCAAGGGAAGGTTTATTTTTTAAAACGATTTTTCCGTTGTACAGTACGGAAGCGTTACCATTGTGCTTTTATGACGTTATGATAAAATGAACTTTTTAAGAGTATGTTATAAGAAATAACATAAAAGAAAAAAAATTGTACGCCGTTGAAATTTTATACACAGAATAATGCTATCCTCGAGGGCATTTTTCTTATCTTTTTTAATGAATCCTCGTACCAATCTTCATTTGAGTGTAATGCTCCAAATATATAGCAAAATTTGGTCCATTTTAATATTCTGAGATGACCCCCACTAAAAACCAGACGGTAGAATTTAGTATGTTTTACATATCAGGTAGAAAGTGATATTACTAATCATATATAACACTTTGAGAAAAAAGCTATTGCAGTTATTTTTTAATCTGCTTCGAAGTGCGGAAAATGACAGTTTCTATATATTCCTATAGTAAATGTACCTCTTTTTTGAGATGGGCCCTAAAAAGAACAAGATGGTCGATTTTCTTGAAACTTCGCAAATTAACTAGAGTTGGTGTAAATGACATATGGTTCAAAAATAAGGAGTTTTGCCATTGTACTTCTTCCGCAAAACAAAAACCTCAAATCGGCCTCCTTAAATTGACATAACAAATTGACAAAACGAATTATAACCATATAAACAACCCGAAGACAAGAGAAAACGTTTTACAAATGATGAGCGACATGAAACTTGTGGATTATTAAAGAGTTCTTAACTGAATACTGTTAAGATATTATTTGAAAATTTATATAAAAATTTTGATCATGAACAAGATGATATCGACATTCAGAGTGTGATCTCTTCTCCCAGTATACCATGTTTAGATGATAAGGTCTCAAAAGGTCCGAAAATACTAGATTAAAACAAAGTTTTACAATTTTTTGGATTTGGTAAATATATAATTGACTGGATGTAAGTTTAAATACCAATTTTAAATCTGCAATTCTGCAAAGTGGTTACTTATCGGATCAATTTAGTATTCAACGTGGTTGTCAACAAGGTGACCCAGTTGCCCCTTATCTATTTATTCTTTGTGCAAAAAAAACTTTCTATTTTGATCAAACAAAACAAAGAAATAAAAGGTAGAATTATTAATACATGTAATAAGGAATATAACTATCACAGTATGCCGATGGCACTAGTACTTCACCAACCCTTGATGGTTCTGAACAGTCCAATTTTGCTGCTCTTGATACTTTAGAATATTTTGCAAGTTTATCTGGTTTAAATATTAACAGTTCAAAATCAAAAATTATTTGGATTGGCTCAAGAAAATTTTCTAGTCAAGTTTTCCATCATACTAGGTGGAAATTAGATTGGGGATCAACAGAATTCAATTTATTAGGTATTTATTTTTCAGTTGATCTCAATAAAAATATTGACTTTAATTATGACATACAATTACCAAAGATACTGGCATTGATTAAGCAATGTACTAGACGAATTCTCACTCCTATTGGAAGAGTAACCGTAATTAAAACTCTTATATAGCCAAAGCTCAATCATTTTTTTTTATCTCTTTACATGTACCAAACCGCAATAATGAATTTTTTAAGATCTCAATGGAATGCCAAATGTGATAAAATCAAATGAGAGGTTGTTACCCAAAAATATTTTAACGTTGGACTTAATATGGTTAATATTGATAACTTTTTAGTATCTTTAAAAAGTTCTTGGATTCAAAAGCTCCTTAGAGGAGAGCAATCATGGATTCATATTTTTTATGCAATATATGGTGACACTGTTGTCAGCAAAATTCTGGATTTTGGTGATGATTTTATAAAGAAACATTTAGAAAAGACAACAAATAACTTCTGGGTTGATGTTTAAAAATCATGGTTGAATGTACTTGCATCATATTTTGGTAACTTAAAAATTTCTCACAAGGTTATTTCATCTCCTGTATGGTACACTTCTAAGATAATGGTTGGTAAAAAAAAAGTTTGTTTATAAAATACTTTGATGAAAAAGGTGTAAAAACTGTTAATAGAAGCAGGAGTTTTGTCTTTAGTGTTAACATTTTTATAAAGAATATTTGTACATTTTTAAGAAAAGAACAATGGCTCAAAGTATAACGATACGGTTCTTTATTGAAACTAGAAAGTCTTAAAAACTTTGTAATGGCACTTATAATTAATGCTATTATATTGCATTGTACATGCATGATTAATGTTAAATTTGTTTTCAAACATCTCTTTTGATAGAAAAGATCCATTATCATCTAGGAAATTATTAACAGTTTTTACATAAACTGTTAATAATTTCCTAGATGATAATGGAAATATTGTTATTCTGGTTAAAAAGGCGGCTCATACTGGCCTATCGTGTTTGAAATTACCCCCCCCCCCCCCCCACCCCGAGTGACCAAACGAATTATTGAAAGACAAAATTATATCCCGAAAATCTTGTAACGTCTAGCAAAGCAAAACAAAAATATTTACTGAATGCCCAAGTTCTTTATATAATTTCCCATGGAATGTATATTTCAGTGTATTTCACTCATTTCAAATGTCTTCAATGTAACAGCATTTAAAAGACGAATGTGAATTTAAAGATGCCAACAACCAAGCTATAATTTTAAAATATTTTGACGTATACTTACAGTCGATGATAAATTGCTAGTATACTTACGCTAATCTCTCTCTCTCTCTCTCTCTCTCTCTCTCTCTCTCTCTCTCTCTCTCTCTCTCTCTCTCTCTCTCTCTCTCACGTTCTAAACTTTGTTACAATAAAATAGTTTCAGTTTTAAGTTGAAACCCTTTGCTTCGCTATGAAGATCGAAAGATGTGATGGATGGGATATCATTTTATTTCTGAAGTACTATTTTTAAAGTGCTTCTAATAAAAGTGATTCACAAACGTGCCAAACTAACAATGAATTCAATTTTGTCATTAATTAACCCACGCGCAGTTTAGTGTCCTAATTGAATTGAAATGAAATAAATTGGACAGGTATTGAATTTTCTATTTACTCAAACTTTACACAAAAGGTACGACTTCATTGCTAAAACTCATTTTAAGGATCTACATTTTAAACCGACAAACATTGCCTTACTTTTTAGCGATTCGTTCCAAGATAATTTAAAAAATTTTACCAACGTTTTCATCAAATCTATAAGATATCATCAAGTTAAATAACACTGAAATCTTATTTATATGCGTTTTTCTCCAAGCAACTTGAAAGTTGACGGATAGAAATATAAATTGTACCTTATATATTGGTTAAGTGTCTTGTCGTGGAAGATAAATAAGCCAACTTCAGTTTTAAGTTAACCGTTACGGTAATGCACTACGCAAAATAAGATATGCCATTAGTTTTACACGTACAAGTATATTCATTGTGCAAGATCCTTGAAAAAATTATATTAAACATATCCACAACTATCTCTTTGAAAATCAAATTATTTACAAATACCAGTCTGGGTTTCAACCTGGAGATTCTACCAATAACCAATTAGTCGAAATTTATAATACTATAATATCCAGTCTTGATAAAGGTAAAGATGTGAGATTTATTTTTTGTGATATCAGTAAAGCCTTTGACAGGGTATGGCACAAAGGTGTATTATATAAATTAAAACTATATGGCATTTGCAATCAAATTACTGACTGGGTTGAGAACTATTTAGTAGAAAGAAAGCAAAAAGTCTTTCTAGATAGTTTTTCCTCATCACTCAGACATACTACCTCAGGTGTTCCCCAAGGATCTGCTCTTGGACCATTTCTATTTTTATTATATTTCAATGACATGTCTTATGATATATCAAACAATCTTCGACTTTTTGCTGATGACACCTCTTTATATGTTATTGTTGACAACGACACACAGGCTGTAACAAATTCACTAGTTTCTGATCTAGACAAAATATGTAAATGGTCTGACATATGGGCAGTTGATTTTAATCCCAGTAAAACTAAAAACCTTGATTTTAGTAGGAAAAATATATCTCATCCTCCTGTACAGTTTGGTGTCCATGGTCCATTTATACAAAAAGTTGATTGTCACATCCATCTAGGTGTAAATCCCCAATATGATGGAGGTTGGAAACAACATATTGATTCTATTCATGAAAAAGCTTGTAAAAGGTTAAACCTATCGAAACTTGTTAAATATAAGCTAAGTAGATGCTCTCTTAAGAAAATATACTTCTCATTTATAAGACCGGCCTTAGAATATGCTCACATAGTTTGGGACAATTGTACAGATAGGGAAGTTAAAGTTTTAGAAGATATTCAAGTAACTGCTGCAAGGTTTATATCAGGTCTGAGAATTAACTCATCCAGGTCTGCTCGGTATGATGAATTGGGTATTGATCTAATATCAGATAAAAGAAAGGTTCACAAACTCGCACTATTTTATATAATGGTCCATAGACTTGCCCCCAAATACCTACAGGATTTACTTATACCATGTGTATTACCACAAAACAATTACTCACTAAGACACCAAGATGATTTTAAATTTGTTTTACCTCAGATAAAAATAACTGCTTTCATGAACAGTTTTTTACCTTCAACCATAAAATTATGGAATGAATTACCTCTTCAAATTAGAATTTTACCAACTGTGTCTTCATTTAAAAAAGCCATAAAAAACATATTTTTTATAAACTTTATGACTTTGGAAACAGAAAAGCAAATACTATACATTGTCAGTTAAGAAATAATGCTAGCAATTTAAATGCCGACCTTTTCAACCATTTTTTGTGTGAAAATTCCATTTGTGATATGTGTGGTTATGTATCTGAAAATGCTTATCATTATTTCTTTGTCTGTCCAATGATTTACAGAGGCAAGTTTTTATACAGTCAATAATAAGCAACATACATTTAAATATCCCCATTTCCTTGGACTTATTGTTATATGGGGACTGTAGTTTGTCTTATAATAAAACTGTTGCTTTATTCAAGATTGTTCATGATTATATATTAGCTACCAAAAGATTTAAGTCTTAATATATTCTTCATAGTGTCATCCAAACAGCTGATCTGCTAGCTTACTTAATTTTTTTTTTTGTTTTGTACATAAATAATACCCGGTACCAATCTTAAAATTCCAGTTATTTTTCTTTTGTTTTTTCTCACTTATATTTTGTTGTTACATTGTACCATCACTGTTTGTCAAATTGACTGTTTAAGGAGAGGGCTCAAATAGGCAGATTGCCTGCTGCCCAATCCTCATCATGTAATATTTTTACATAATAAAATATTGTTTAAATAAATACAAGTATATTCTAAACCAATTGCTTGGTTGTTTTGGTTTCTGCATAAAATCAATGCATTTCAAGGTATACATGTAACAAAGACTAAGGTGTTTTAAAATCTTGTCAAAGGAAACAAACTCATTACAATTCAAAATTACAATGGATAACGTTTGAAATCTCTAGCTTTTAAAAGAATTTAATACACGTTTTAATACACGTCCCCGACAAAAATATATCTCTTAAAGCTTGTAAAAGATAACACCTAAGTTAAAACGTTAACAATATTTTGGTAAGCTTTGTGTAAACCCATGACTGTTTTGAGGCGCGTGACAATACACAGTATATTGCATTTCATGAATACGCCAAATGACGTACACTGCTAAGGTGATGAGGGGGGCGTGCATTATTTACATTATATTTCATTATATCAGTTGGTATTTGTCAAAAAAGATACAAGATAAATTGTTTTGTTTTCCTTGTTTAATTAATGGCTTTCTTATAATAACAGGAATTATAACAACATAAATACCACTAGCTTACATGTACAATGTCAACATAACTAAAACAACAACTTATAAAAAACAAATCAACCCATTCAATATCCGCTAACAAAATTATGTGTACATAATTCTATAACATCCAGCTATCGCCTATTATATTGTCACAGCAATGGCAAGGCTTGTAAGTCATACAAAGTCTCTCTAAGTTTATGGACAAAGAAGTGCTATCATGTTTTTCCTCATAGTAAAATGTATTAGTAATACAATTTATCTTTAAGAATTCAATATACTAATATGTAATTAAAAACGAATTTTCAGTTGTCAGTATAGATTAACAAAATTGTTAAGAAATTGTGTCAGTATCTTATTATGCGCGGATCTAGAAAATTTGTCCAAGGGGGGGGGGGGGGGGGGGGTTCCGAAGGATAATTTTGTTATTTTGTTTGCCAAAGGGGGTCCAAGGCATATTTGAGCTAATTTAACTAATATGTTAATTTTAATTTTCCAGGAGGGTCTGGACCCCCCCCCCCCCTACTTCTAGATCTGCGCATGCTTATAAAAGCCAAAGAGCACAAAAAAAATTTCAATGGTTCAAATGTCATTGATGATGTCTCATTTTTAGTTTAAGACTATGAAGAATGTCATTTCTAAGTACATGTTGTACCCTATTAAAATGAAACTCTAACAATTGTTCAGAACATTATTTCTCTAATGGATTAATTCTCCATATCATTCAGAGAAATTTATATTGCTAACATTGATAAATCATCTTAATTTTCTAAAATTCTTTGGCCAATTATACATTCAGTTTGCACCATTTTCTTGCTCTTTTTCTCCTTGAAATCAATAAATCAATATTGTAAAATACAAAATTACAGAACTTTTATGGGTGTTAAAATATATTTAAAATAGCAGCGAGAATCAATGATTTCTTTTTAAAAATGAAAACCGAAATAATTGAATTCTCAAGATAAAGACAACACTAGAAGGAAGAGTATATAAACTATTATGTGAAAATAGAACTCAAAAGTTTGCTTATCTTGGGAATAATTAATAATTTGCTTATCTCTGATATACATTGTCAACTTATTTTGAAAAAACTAATAAAAAAAATCCAAAATACATTGGACATGCTGTTAAAGATAATTCCAAGCCCTGTCATAATGCCATAAAAATCAAATTATCCTATCTAAGAATAATTCAATAACACAAACATTACCCTGGCTCACTCTTTCAAAAATCAAATCTCTATAATGAAAATAACGATAAAAATTTTCAATTATATTTCTTTAGTACATGCATTATATGGCTTTTATTTTGTGGCATTTATGTGACTAGGTTTAATTATATAAGTAAAATGTAGTTACAGCATTGAACACCAACCATCATATCTAACTATTAATCAACAGATCAGTATATACACTCAGCAATTTTAATGTCTACATAGTGTTCTACCTGCATTTGTTTCTACTAAATGCAACAAAAGGAAATCTAAAGAGGTTCCTGGACATATTTTTACAAACTTTTTAAAATTTCATAATTTATCAGTTGATGATCCATTCACGTGATAAAAATAATTTTATTTTAGGATTATGCATATAGGATTGTTCTTCATATACTGAAATGTCATGTTGATAACATCATATTAGCAAACTACTGAATGCAGATACTTATATATAAAGTATTTTCAGAATATTACACATGTATCGCTAGACTTGTTTAATATACAAATGACGAATCTTTAACAGGTGATAGAAGAATGATTGCTTGCAACATACAAAAAACAGAACTGGAATGTGTGTTGCTAGAATCTATTAAAGAGTCTAACCATCATCATTACCACAGTGAGAGTATACTTCAATGTACAGTAAAACACGGTTATAGCGAACACGCTAATAATGAATTGAGGCTTGCAGCAAAGTGACTTTCATTCCCCGTGACATTCTTACATGTTGTAAACTTGACGGATATAACGAATTACGCTTATAATGAAGTAAAATCACCCGTCCTTCGCACTTCGTTATAAGCATGTTTTACTGTATACAGTTTACAAGATAACAATCAAAACAAAACAAGAAATAGAGATCAAAAAGTAATAACACATCAGAAAAACCAACAAATATTAAAAAAAAACAAGTTTAAAAAGGTATATTGCACAGGAATAATATCATAAAAATAAAATGACACTTACTGACTTAGTGTTATATCAAGTAAACCATGCGCACAAGCCTTTGAGTGAACATGTCATTGCTGGATTACTTGAAAACATGGCATTGTATGCAGCACTAGTCTAAGAATTCTCTTTGAAATGGCAGTAAGCAACTATCACATTCAACTGTTAATGAAGTGACTTATGGCAACATCAGACTCCTTTATTATTTCATGGAAAATTCACAGATATTGCCCAGTCCCTCTAGTTGGTTTAATAAGAATCCTATTTCTCTATGGAATCCATGATCATACAGATCAGCTGTAAAATAAAGGAGTTGTTTGTAAAGAATGTAGAATTGATTTATGGTCACTGATAGTGTGTTGGGCTTTTTCAAATCAAGACAACACCATTTTCGTTTTTTGACAAAATTTTTGGTGTTTACGTTAGGGTGGGAACATTATTGTCTTTGCACATACAGTACTCTAATACAAGATCTTATTTCCAATTCCCCCCAAAAATGATGAGAATTGAAATTGCACTTTTAGTATCATGGTAGGCCGGTAAACAAGTGATAAAAAATTACCTATTAAGTTGTCATTGACATATTTACTCAGCCCTTTTATTACTAACTCAAACCACTTGAATTCCAACCAAAATACCTTTCACATTCATTTTTGTACATGTCTATAAATGTTAGAAATACAAAAATCAGTCAGAAATTTACACTGACTTTCTGCAAGTTAACAATCTATGATCAATAATCCTGATATTTACATACACACGCTCCAGGCGTTCCTGAACCCATTTCAAAATCTCTGGACTGGAGCTAGATATCTCTATCACATTCCCTGAAAACATGGAACCCTTTTTATCCTGGAAGGAAAAATAATGACATGGTTCAGCTAGTTTCTGACTCGGAGATTTATTCAATATTGCTATTAAACATTCACAAAGGTCTATAATATTTGAGATTCCAAGCATTTAACCACATATTTTATGTAATTTGACTATACCTTTAGAGTGAAGACTAGTTTAGTGTCCGTTACTTCCGGAATTCCCATGATCCTCTCTCTCTCCACCTCCCACTTGACGTCATACCCAGGAGAGAAGCGATTTTTTGACAAACACAAAATGGTTCTGAAATATTAGGCAATAAATCAATGAACACATTTTACCAGTAAAATTGGTCTGGTATTAAATTAGAGAATTAATCAAATAGCAAATTTCTTATTACATGGTGATGTTAAGATTAACTGAATGCAAGTTCTTTTATTAAAAGAGCTGGATTCATGGTCATTTCTTGACTATTTATTCCAACATTACATTCCAACCTCCTTGAAAAGTATGGCAATGTATGAAATATAGGATAATATTCAAATTTTTAAGCTAAAACATTAGGGATATTTTTTACTTGATTATTTCATGGCCTGAAGAATCATATATTATTAATTATAAGATTTTCAATTTGACTTCCCAACATTCAAAGAGTATCCATGTACTGTGGAAGCAAACTTAATCGGGGGGGGGGGGGGGGTTCAACGTTTGTGGATAGCCAAAATTTCCCTGAATCATGGGGATGTAATTTCGTTAGTAGCAGGTTCGGGATAATTTTAATTAATATCAAACAAATGCTTGTATTACGTTCATGGGGATCTAAATTCGTGGGCAAAGATGACAGTAAATGAATAATGATGATGTTAGGTGAAGGATTAGTCTACTAAACTGTACATGTAATATATACTAATTCATGTGTTCTATTTAGACACCATTAATGTATCATGCAAGACATTCAAATTATAAAGTTGTCTAGTAATTGCAATACAGTTTTATTTTTTCTTTAGAAGTTCACCTGTCTGTGATAAAAAGCAGGTCGGCCCTGTCGTCGTAGCTGAGGGGGGCAAAATCCACAAAAATACTGGGGGCTCTCTGTTCCTCCCTCAGACTGGTCAGGATAAAGTTCCCCTGGGACCGGTACCAGGAGTAGGGCTCCAGACCCTTCAATACAGAAACCTTGACATTGTGAAGATGGAACATAGTTGTGATGAGACAGTTACAAAACGATCCTGAAACCTTAAGTTTGCATTATTACAATACTACATTGAAATATTTTACGTACTCTTGTAGTAAGTAAATAAGACTTTCTGCTCTTAAGAAATGAAACTGAAAGAGTTTCATCTTCAGAAATAAGAAATGTTAAAGCTGTGGACTTACATTGTAAGGATTGATGAACCGAGGCAGTCTCATACGTATGGCAACAACATCATTCTCTGCTGATCTGTAACAAAGAGGTGAATGTACAGACAGATTTTGAAATTAATAGAAAAAGGGGTATTATCATGTATATGATATGCTTATTGTGCATGCTTCATAAATACATGTACTAATTTATAGAATCTGGCTCTAAGAATAAATTTTTTATGAATGACTGTACAAAGGTTAAAAATTCTATCCCGGTATTGTTATTTTGTCAGCTGTGACTGTCAGCTGTCACTACTTTCATCGGCTACATAACTGTGACCTTTTAAACTAAAGCTTATATTGGGACAGTGACAGACTTTTGATCTCAACCAGCTTGCTCTTGTTCCTGTACATTATTCAGGGATGTTGTGACTTATACAAATTACCTGCGGAGACCATCGAACGCCATGCTGACCATGTCCATCACTCCCCCAAGGGGCTGGGTGATCAGCCCCAGCAGACCTTTACCTATCCCCTTAAAGAATCCCTCCACTCCCTCCTCAGAGGCACCTGCAAATACATGAAAATGATAGAATACAACACATTGACTCCAAAACATATTGCTTGAAATCAAAGTTCTTGGACTACAGAATATTTCTTATGATAGAGAGACAATTATAGTATATAGATTACTGCATAATCATCATTACTTGTTCAAGTTAACTTGAATAAGAGTAGAAGACAACTACATGTAGGCAATGTGGTAGAGAGAGCCCCCTCCCCCACCCCACCCCCACCCCACTTGAGTGACCTTGACCTACCATGTATAGGGTCAAGCACCACCCCCAGGAGTCCAAACTTCATCCCCGACAAGAATCCTTTCCCTGCCATTGCCATGCTGTGGGGCAGATTTCTGGGCTGCTGCTGGATCCTACGAGCTCTCCTCTACAATGTCAAGGGCACAAGGTAACAGTCAAAGCCAATTCACTGAACAAAGACATGGGAAATACATGTAAATATTCCACTGGAAGATGTTTTATTATCTGACGAGTTAACTTTGCTAAAATCCTTTGAACCCTGTAAAATCTATCAACACTGCAACACAGAATAATACATCATTTACCGTCCTCCCAGCTTGTCATAGCATGACTAAATAAGTATTCAAATATCTAGTATATACTAGTTACTGTGCAGTTCTAGTATTAAAATAATAATATTAAGGTTTTGCAGTTGGACACAAGGCTCCTCATGCATGGAACACCATAGGTTTCTGGACTGTGGTTGTACATGTATCGTACAAGCTTTGTATTGTACGTACATCATGATACAGACACTCAGTACTTTTACTAAGGAGAAGAGGCACCCACCTTTTGGAAGTCATCGTCCAAGGACAGATACGCCAGGGTGTTTCCAAGGGTTCCCGAGATCCGAGCCACCGAGTTAGCGGGTCCCCCTACAAGTGAACGCTAGTGTCTTGATCAGTTTGTAGACATCCATGTTAAAATATTAAACAACCTCATAAACAACTTCAGGAATTACAGCTAGAGGACTTATTTCTTTTAATTACTAAATTATTAATTAATAATTTTATTTTTTGCTGGCCAGATAAACATACTATGCCTGGAGATAATTAAATGCAATGGAAATCCATTTAAGAGAAAAATATAACATTTTTCAAACTTTTATTTTGCATTTCAATTTTTAAGAATCATCCTTGAAAGGTCTCTTACCCACAATGTGGCCCATTGCATTCTGGAATCCCCTGATCATGTTACTGGAGAAAGCGTCTTCTCCTTGAATTGTGTCCTGTTGTTGGACAAAGCATACATACTCTAAATACAGTGGTACAACTTTGTGCTAATACATTTAATATCCGTTACATGTAGGGGTATATATTTAACACCATAATGCAATGACTCTTAGAAAGAAATCACAAGAATTAAATTGCTAGAATAGAAATCAAAGAAGAAATTAATCAATTACTTTCTTTAATAATTAACATGACATTCTGTAACTTTTTTTAAAAGGAGAAAAATAATTGTCAATAGGCTACCATTAAATAAGTTAATACGCAAAAAATTTCAAATTCTATCAATCAGGGATACATATTGCTTTTAGCTCTACAATAAAACTGAGGGGTGGGTGGGGTATGGTACAGATTGACTGACCAGCAGAGGCTCATAGAACCATTAAATTGTCCTTATTTCTAGCATGTTAATACTTTACAACAACAACTGAGGAGTTTGGTAGAAAGAATTACAGATTGACTGACCAGCAGAGGTTCATAGAACAACTCCCCTAGTCCCTCTGTGATGTCCTTGATGAGTCCATAGGGATTCCCCAGAACATCCAGCCCAAAAATAACCACATAGATCTGAAGCATCAGCTGCTGCCGGTAGTGGGAGACAGCCTGGGTCTGCATCTGTGCCGAGGAAAGAAGGACGCCCCGCCTTTCAAAGAATCCCAGCCTGTCAATCATAATATATATTTATACATAGCTCTGCCTCTCAAAGAATCCTGTCAATCATAATTATATATATTTATACATAGATCTGCCTCTCAAATAATCCTAGCCTGTCAATCATAATATATACTGTAGATTCCTTATTTTATGCGAGTACATAATTCTGCGATTCAACGTTTTGCATCAAATCACAAGAATATGAAATCATGAAGGCCGAATTATCATAGTTTCCTTTAATTTGTTTACATCTGTCTGAGCAATAAAATCGAGATTTTAGAATCAGCGAGATGTGTTTCTCACAATTTTACATGGATATTAATTCCTTGCACTAAATTAGGAATCTACAGTATTTATACATAGCTCTGCCTCTCAAGGAAACCAAGCCTGTTAACCACCAAAGAAAAAAAATGCAGCTAACAGCCCATCAATATAGAGACTACAAGAGAAGGATCCCGACAGATGTGAACTGAGAAAATCATGTCAAGTTCTGACCTGAGCTCTATGTTCTTCACCTCGGTGAAGGTCGCACCAATTGAGTTCCGCAGGAATTCCTTAATGTCAGATGCCACGCTTGGTTGAACATCACGGGTCAGGTGAGGGTTGCCCCTCAGAGAGAAACTGACATGGACCTATGAAATATCACAAACAGAAACTCACTCAGAATGCTGCTTTTAAAAAATATAAAAAGTATAATTTCCGTTGATGTATGATCTAAATATTTTCTGCATTAAACATCCAATGTATTTTATCAAGTAACAAAAGGGACCCAAAATTTGTTTGTATTTTAATACAAAATTTCCACAAAAACTACAGCATAACATGAAATAAATAAATCGTTAACTGCTGTATATCTACTTGATCTGGGAAGACATCTAAAATTAGTTTTCTGTAAATTATTTTCAGCCAGTTTATAAAATCAGTTTAACATACAAAATACTAAATATTAAAATACAATTTAATTAATAAGTTTCAAAAAATGTATTTCCTTAAATCCTATACTTTTGTAACAAACAAAACTAGATGCTGTCATTAGACAGTAATACCCGCACCAAGTGTTTGCCTCTAAATAACACTCTCTTGTACTAGTTATAGTCAAAAAGAAGGCCACATGCAATATGTTACAATTAAATGATCTTTGTCTGAAGTTACGTACACAACACAGGTGTACAGGTTGCATCGGATACTAGTTTTACCCAGCTCTTTGGTTAGATGGGTTTCACGTGGTGTACATGCATATGTTTTCTTGATATGCAGAATAGGATTAATTAACATGAATAAACGTTTCTTTTGTGGTGATCAGCTAAAGGAATTCGTATTGTGCTAATTGGATTATCATTATGATGTTGACCAATATAGGTAAGTATAATACATGTAGTAGCGCAATATTATGAGACACTGGTATACAAAACAGTTAAGTTTTACTCTCACTTTCTAAAATGTGATCTCCATTTTCCAGCATACTGTATCATCATCTGTATTTAAATAAGCTTATCTACAGTTTCTGTCATTTTAATTGCAGAATTTTTTTTATTTTTTCATTATATGAGTTATAATAGGGAGGAAGGGGAAGGGGCCTTAACTGTTCCCCATCCCCAGGATGTGTGGATTAGATATACATTTTTAGTGAGAATGAAGGCATGCTGCAGCTTTTTTCCCCATTATACCCCTACCCCATCATCATACACCAGTAATAGAAAAAGAGTTAATGACTAATTTTCTTTTATTTTAAATTGCTTATTCTTTTTTGTCAAGAGATATGTGGTATGTCAAGATTTCTGACTCATGAAAATTTGTGCATTTTAATCCTGATTGTTAACATACATGTATACCGGGTAATTATATATAAAAAAATACATGTGATATTATACTAGGGATCTTGCAATCAATTGCAAAATTGCCAATCGGTTATTTATAACTCATTTTGAATGATTAATTTGTTAATCATTTTGAAAATAAAGACATTTCTAAATACATGTATAACATATTATCAATATTTTTCGTAGATTGATTTTGTAACTATTTAGGGCCCAACTCTGCAGATGCCCTATAGTGATAATTCTGTCCAATTCTGCTGATCATGTCAAGATACATTTAAGACAAATTGGCCCCTGCCCCTTGGGTCATTCCCCCACCCTCCGGAGTTGTTTTTAAACAACCACCCCCCCCCCCCCTTAAATAGAAAACATGAATAGTTGAATATTTTTAAAATATCCTCAAAATCATCGAAATCCCCACTACTAAACCATACATATTTTTGTTTCTTGAACCATGACCATGTCAAGGCAAATCTTTTTGTGGTATTAGTAGGTCATGGCATCTGGGGGTCACCTTAACCCCACCCCACCCTCCCAAAATCAAAAATGATCAAATAACTTGAAAAAAATGCTTGTGATCCCCACCCCTAAAGCATATATATTCTTCCTCCTTATGCATCTTATGGTACGTTATTTCAGTCACAAGAGATAAGAGGAGGTCCAGGAATTAGGTTTTTTTTGGGACGGAACATCATTTTGCAGATAGCATTGACCCTCAGAAGCAAATTTATATTTCTAAAACCTTATTGCAATCTATAGCTCAGCCTCTGTTATATCCCTATAAATGATGTGGCTATTCATTAAATCATGAGAGGAGTTCTGGGAAGTAGGTTTTTTCAGGAGTGATAAACATCAATTTTCAGCTTCTATTTGACTCCCTGGATGAAATTTAAATTTTTAAAACCTTATTGCATGACTATATGACAGCCCCTATCATACCCCAAGATATGATGTGGCTATTCATTAAATCATGAGAGGAGTTCTGGGAAGTAGGTTTTTTTAGGAGTGATAAACGTCAATTTTCAGCTACTATTTGACTCCCTGGATGAAATTTAAATTTTTAAAACCTTATTGCACATCTATAGGACAGTCCCTATCATATCTTAAGAGATGACATAGCTACTGCATAAATTGTAAGAGGAGTTCTGGGAACCATATTTTTTTGGCAAAAAATCGTCATTTTTTGATGCCCACAGATCCCCATGAACAAAACAAAAATTCTGAAACATGATTACACGTCAACATGACACCCCGAAGCATATCCTATTAGATCATTAGGCTACTGCAAAAAGAAATTGACGTTTTTTGAAACCAGACTTTTTGTAATAAAAAACGTCATTTTTCAGCCATTTAATGACCCCCAGGACAAAATTGAAATTTCCAAAACCTTATTGCGCATCTATAGGACACCCGAAAACATATTCCAAGAGATGATTTGTCTACTGTTGAAAATGTAAAAGAAGTTCGAGGAAGAAGGTTTTTTGTCAAAAAACGTCATTTTTTACCAATTATTTGACCCCCAGGACTACCAGAGAATTTTTGAAACCTTTTTACAAAACAACATGACACCCCAAATCATACTCCAAGAGTTCAGTTTGCTGGTTTATAAGATGTAAGAGCAGTTTGAGAAAGTAAAACGTGACAGACGGACGGACGGACGGACGGACGGACGGACGGACAGACGGACAGACGGAACAGGGTAACAACAATATACCCGAACTTTCTTTAGAAAGTGCGGGTATAATGATATCCTTCATTGAATATGATAATCCAGTAGACACATCAATGAAAAGTTATACCTTTATTGGGGAAATCTTCAGCATTTCAAAGAATATCTTGTGTGGTCTCTTGTCAGCCTGTAACACAAACACGTACACTGTAACTCATGTGTTTTAAACTTTATCTCAAGAAATAATTTAATAGCTTAAGTTTGGAAATAAGTAATTCAAGGTTCAACTTATTACATCACAATGGAATTACTAATTGAAAGTTAATTGATTCTGGGTGCTAGCTTGGGTTCCCTTTTAATCTTGTTCACACATAATCACATATCCACATATGCAAAGTATGTAAATTATGTAACGTAAGTTAAATCTCTTTTGCAACATGTTGCAAGAGGGGATAATCAATTGACGGGCGGGGATAGGAGACGATGGAGCGTGACGAGGCAGAATACAGGCGGATTACTTAATAAAGTAAATCATCCTAGTAAAAACAATTCCATTACCGAATCATTCTAAGAATAAAGGTGTTAGAGTAGAATAAGGTAAATAAACCCAGTAAACATGATTCCATTACTGAATCATTCTAAGAATAGAAATGTCTCAGTAGAATAGGGTAAATAAACGTAGTTAACACAATTCCATTACTGAACCATTGTAAGAATAGAGATGTCTCAGTAGAACTGTGATTTACCATGACTTCAGCCACTTCTTCCAGGGGGCGCTGTGATACCAAGATGTCGGACTGTAACTTGTCGCTCTGAAAGTAAAGACAAAGAATACTTTACATAAAAGACCTGCATCATAGCATTCAGGTACCATGCAAATGTTTGAACGACTCCTAAGTAAAGTTATCAAAATACCATCACCTATGATGTAATACTTAATATAAAGTTCAAAGTACTGGTAATCATGCAGATGTACAGGATGACATACATAATTTAAACAGTAGGTAATCAAAGATTGCAGAGTTCACCGAGATGAGGCATCACCTTCATGAGACCACCTTTATCATATTATATGAAAATCATAGTAAATAATCTTTATCAAAAATTGTATATTGTAGTGTGGTATGACAAAATATCATAAAATATCATGTGATACAACATTGTATAATATTATATGTAAATTTCATATTGTATTGTATGATACAATACTCATCAATACACTACTAAACAATACAATTTTGTATCAAATGCTATAATTGTATAATATCATGACACAATGATATTATATTATAAAATATGGCATTGTATCAAGATAATTATGCTATTGTTTTATATTATATGATATTGTATCACAAGATATGATATTGTACAAGATATTGTATCATGTGATGATATGGTAATGTATCATATGATACAATATTGTGTCATATCACAGCTTTATGAGACCACCTTAATCATATTATATAAAATCATATTTAATTATTCTAATTGAAATATTGTATTTTGTAGTGTGTTATGACACACAATTGTATAACAGAATATAATATTGTATCATTAATATGTTTTAAATTTGTAAATCTTGCAATGTTTCAAGTGTACATGATCACTTACTTCTGTGGCTTCCTTTGGCATCAGGTCAGCAAACGTGTCTTGTATGGACTCAATAAATCCCCAGTCTACGGCCAACCGCTGCTCCTGTATGATCAACTGGAACTGCCTGAAAACCAACAAAACCACTGTACATATTTAAACATAATGAAATATTACCAAATGCATGTACATGAAGGCAGTATGGGCATCATCTATAAATTGCCTGAAAAACAATGAACTAATAATAATAAGTCTGATGCATCAAAACTTTTCTCGAGTACTAAGGGACAATTGATTTATTCTAGACTCATCTGAATCTATCCTCTTAGATTCTTTCTATGCTCACCTAAATGTATCCACATTGTTCTCGGGTACAACTCTCCGAATCATTCCAAACTCAATGCATGGTTTGGGTCCCTTCTTCTTGACTAGGTAGGCGGGGGTAGGAACACAGCTCAGTACTGTCTGGTGGTAGGCATCTAGCAGCTGATTGTCAATCTGAAGGTGTTATAAAATACCGTTAATACTATGTGTCCAGCAGAATTGTCTAGGTTTACAAGAAACAAAGACATAAATTGCTAGATACTATCCGAGTACGGCCCAGAGTGTGGAATCAATGAAGAGCTGCCAAGTAAAGATCAATAAGGTCAGTTTGATCTTGAACCTGTACAGTGATTTACCCTTTTACATCAACTTTGACCTTCAAAGCCATTTTAAAAGTATATTAGACGGTGGTTTAAATTCTATTAAAAATTCTATACAAAGAGTCAGACCAAAAGTTATATGTGCTCCCAATTTTAAGATGTTAACAATACATGTAAATCATGTGTAATGCAGTTGATGCTTTATAGCTGAAGTCACCAGGACTTACTTGAATTTTGTAGATTCTCGCATGGAACAGGGTCTGGTGCTCAGAGATGCGATGCTGGAAATACAGGCCAGGGTAGGCCACTCTCCTCAGATCTCCAATGTATGGCTTGGTCATCCGCATGCTTCTAAAGTCCACCTGCAATGTAGAGACAGTGAACTTCAAGATAATGGATGACCTAGAAAGAGGTATCCAATGACAGTCTCTTTGGAAATGGTTTTCTTGCCTGATCTGAAATTTTACTTGAAATTGACAACCCTTCAAGTCAATCAGTGGAAGTCCAATTTTTACCAATGCCTCGTTTTAGCAGATCTAGAAACCAACATTAACTTGATTTACACCTTTACCCCTTACTGATAATCCCTAGATTAACACAGTTATTTATCTATAGTTTACATTGGTACTTGTGAAATTCATCTTTACCTCTGACTGACTGTACCCTAATATTCACATATTACATGCACTTGTGATTTACACCTGTAACTTTAATTTATACCTGTACCTTTGATTTAAAACATCATCTTTGACCATCCCCAGATTCACACCTGAACCTAATATTTTCTCCTCATATTCACACCTGTACCTCAGATTTTCTCCTTATAGATTTACATCTGTACCTCAGACAACCCCAAGGTGTACACCAGTACCTATAATATTTACACCGGTACCTCAGATTTCCACCTGTACCTCAGATTTACACCTAACACCTCATATTTACACCTGTACCTCAATCCTGTTGTCCCAGCTGGCCTGGTCCACACCATTCTTCCACTTGTCTTCCAGCCAAGTCACCAAGGTGATATCTTCCAGCATCTTCCACTTGTTTTTGACCTCGATTTCCCAGCTGGCTGGAAGGCTGGTTAAGCTGACCAATGCCACTTCTTCATACGCTTCATTGATGACCGAAAGCGATATACCGTCCAATGAAATCAGAGAGAACCAGGTCACATGCTCTCCCTCGTACATCTGTAATGCATTATGGAGATCATTAAATGCAATGTAATATTGTAATTTTTTTCTGATCATCATATAATTCATAAAATATTTGAATATTAAATAATAACTATGTAAAAAGCTATCATACAGGACAACACAGGTATGGTGTAACAAGTACTATATGTAATTTTTGTGGTTTTTAAAGTAATTTAAAAATATCATTATAAAAATTAAGAAATAAAAATCTATGAATATCAAAATAACTAAATTTAATCAATATATTTAAACATTTATATATGAATCACCTCCACTTTTAGCCCAGAAAATATCTTTACATTTAAATGTTTACCATTGAAAGGAACTAGCCTGTCTAGTGCATATACACACAACATCAGCATAACATTGAAAGCATACATATACTACAAACTCTGAACAACTGACACAACATCCTTTAAAACCATGCAGTCTAGCAAAAAATTCTGTAAAGTCATACCCTTTTTCTCTAATTTTACTCATAATTATAGATTCATCAGTTTGTTGTGTTGATTATTTGTGCAACGGAATAAATACCAGTTCCATTAAGGAGCCAAGATTGCTCCCATTATAATGGGATGTTGTGTCTTCAGCTTCACTGCTACAGATACATTGTAATCTATTAGTTAGTGCAGTAATGTGTGTACTTGCTAATTATAATCTATCTATCAGTAGCCGGTGCGGTGATGAGCTTTGGACTGGCTATTACAATTACGACAATGTCCTAATGAGAGAGAGAGGAAAAGAGATAGAGAGAGAAAATGTACTTATTAATAAGTGCTGTGAGATAGAAACACATTTTTATAAGGAGGCCGACCTTACTTTTTATTGCTCATGTTTTTGCCCATTCTAGTAAACAAAGTAAACCCTGAGTGGACGCAAATTTTTAGAAAGTACACGCCAAGTAAACCCCAAGTAAACCCCAATAGTAAACCCCGAGTAAACCCCAAGTAAACCCCGAAAGTGAACCCAGAGAAAACCCCAAGTAAACCCCGATAGTAAACACAGAGTAAACCCCAAGTAAACCCCGAAAGTGAACCCAGAGTAAACCCCAAGTAAACCCAATAGTAAACCCAGAGTAAACCCCGAAAGTGAACCCTGAGTAAACCCCAAGTAAACCCCGAAAGTGAACCCAGAGTAAACCCCAAGTAAACCCCAATAGTAAACCCAGAGTAAACCCCAAGTAAACCCCGAAAGTGAACCCTGAGTAAACCCCAAGTAAAACCCGAAAGTGAACCCAGAGTAAACCCCAAGTAAACCCAATAGTAAACCCAGAGTAAACCCCGAAAGTGAACCCTGAGTAAACCCCAAGTAAACCCTGAAAGTGAACCCAGAGTAAACCACAAGTAAACCCCAATAGTAAACCCAGAGTAAACCCCAAGTAAACCCCGAAAGTGAACCCTGAGTAAACCCCAAGTAAACCCCGAAAGTGAACCCAGAGTAAACCCCAAGTAAACCCCGATAGTAAACCCAGAGTAAACCCCAAGTAAACCCCAAAAGTAAACCCAGAGTAAACCACGAAAGTGAACCCAGAGTAAACCCCAAGTAAACCCCAATAGTAAACCCCAAGTAAATCCCGAAAGTGAACCCTGAGTAAACCCCAAGTAAACCCCGAAAGCACACCCAGAGTAAACCCCAAGTAAACCCCGAAAGTGAACCCAGAGTAAACCCCAATAGTAAACCCAGAGTAAACCCCAAGTAAACCCCGAAAGTGAACCCTGAGTAAACCCCAAGTAAACCCCGAAAGTGAACCCAGAGTAAACTCCAAGTAAACCCCAATAGTAAACCCAGAGTAAACCCCAAGTAAACCCCGAAAGTGAACCCAGAGTAAACCCCAAGTAAACCCCAATAGTAAACCCAGAGTAAACCCCAAGTAAACCCCAATAGTAAACCCAGATTAAACCCCGAAAGCACACCCAGAGTAAACCCCAAGTAAACCCCGAAAGTGAACCCAGAGTAAACCCCTAGTAAACCCCGAAAGTGAACCCAGAGTAAACCCCAATAGTAAACCCAGAGTAAACCCCAAGTAAACCCCGAAAGTGAACCCTGAGTAAACCCCAAGTAAACCCCGAAAGTGAACCCAGAGTAAACCCCAAGTAAACCCCGATAGTAAACCCAGAGTAAACCCCAAGTAAACCCCAAAAGTAAACCCAGAGTAAACCCCGAAAGTGAACCCAGAGTAAACCCCAAGTAAACCCCAATAGTAAACCCAGAGTAAACCCCAAGTAAACCCCGAAAGTGAACCCAGAGTAAACCCCAAGTAAACCCCAATAGTAAACCCAGAGTAAACCCCAAGTAAACCCCAATAGTAAACCCAGAGTAAACCCCAAGTAAACCCCGAAAGCACACCCAGAGTAAACCCCAAGTAAACCCCGAAAGTGAACTCAGGGTTTAGAGTCAGAGTAGACTCTGGTGTTATGTTGGGTCTGGTCAGTACTGTACATGTACCTGATTGTAAATATTAAGTAATAATTGTAGTCAAATGCCAGTGTGTTTAACTATTACATAAATTCAATCAGTCTATATATAATCATATATCATAACTCATGGTCAATTAGTTTTCATTCATCAAAACCCTGAGCACAAGCTACATGTAAAAATTGATTTAAATATACATTCTTGAAGACATTCACAAAAACTATATAATCAAATGCAATGTAAATAAATATCTACTACAAAATCCTAAAATCTCTGTGACAGTACAATCAAAAATGCACCATCATTTGAAATTAAAACAATCTCATAATTAATTTCTATATATTGCCGAAACATGTAATTAAAACAATAAGGTACTAAGTTTTTAGGTCATTCCTATACATGGTTTAGTATCTGACATTAATTTTCTTGTTTACAGGAAGATTATCTTTGGATACCGGAAGTTAAAGCAAAAGGCAAGAAATTAGGCAAAGGCAGTAACAAGCAATTGCGTCACGAAGACGAGAAAGAGTTACCAATGGCAACAGCCGGTGTGAATGTGGAGAATCTACCCCAGAGCAGTGTGCCTTAAATAAAACCAGCGGACATACTTATTACAACCAAAAGCAAAACTTTATGATTAATGATATATTGCCTGCAACAAATTCTACAAAGGAAACATATTAAGAATAAGATGCAGCCCAAAATAATTAACTGCAAACATCACAAGTTCTATGTGCATGCTCACAAAAAAAGCTCAATTTTAAAAAATCTATTTTAAGCTTGTTAATGAATAAAGTCATTTCATACACATGCAAACATGTTTTGCAAATATCACTGCATGAATGAGTGAATGCAAAATGGAAAAATGGTAAACAATTATCTAAATGTTAGAGAGGATCGAGCTCAATTTATTGACACACCAAAATCACTTTGCTTAAGAAAGTCACTCAAAAGTATAGAATGAAATGACTCACATTTAAGTTTTTCATGTAAGTCGTTTGCTGGATAAATCAAATAATGCAACACCCATTTATGCTATATATGATACATATAAATAAAGCAAATAAATAAATAATAATAATAAGCCCTCAGCATAAAGGAAGTTCAATACAGAAAAAAACATTAAAAGTAAAGACATGCACAGTTTTAATGTAATGTATTGGGTCAAATTTTACTAATAAAAGAATAATTTGTTTGCACAATTATTTTCCAGAAAACTGACTTATTAATAACATGTTTTATAATTTGGGTATATTAATCATACTGAAAAAAACCCTAAAAATTTAAATACACATTACAAATTGATTCAAATAATGTAATTCACAAGTGTGAAATTATCGATGGTTACAGTAAAACCAACTGAAAGACGACAATATAAAATTAAATAATTGTACATTCAAAGCTGACATTGTATCATGCATTGCATAGTAAATTAATTGGTTGAATTAATTAAGTGCATTCTGTCAAGTTGCAAAATTAATAACTTGAAAATGAACTCCTGACCAATAGCTTCTTCATGGAACTCATTCAAAATATCTTAAAGGTATCTAACCAATTGTCTTATGTCTTGTTCTTGAATTCCTCTTTATTTAAATATTAAATAATAATCTTAGGCTTACACTTTTTTTCAATATTCTGCAGCGTCCATTGAAAAGAAAACTTAGAATTAATTCAAAATCCTTAATTCTAAATCTTACCATCCTTGCAGCCTCTGCCACCCGAGGGTCTTGGGTAAATAGCACCACCCTCTGCTGCTGGTCCAGGAAGGACACCCAGTATATGGTCATTTTGTAGGCCTTGGTCTTCAATCTGGACCGGAGGCCCAACCCCCCGTCAACACTGTCCCCACCCCCCTCCTCCTCCTCCCCGGGATCAGTCTCATCTGAAGACAAACAAAATTGTAATTGCTGATTAAAAATCCTGAAAGATACATATACATGTACTAAGTGAATATAGTTATGTACTAATAGAAATTTAAATATACATGAGGGATATATCTTCAATACATTTATAAATGATTTATAGTGTATATGTAAAATAAATATTATATGTCACTGAGAAGTTTGAATGTTATCTATCATTGTAGTGTCAACAGAGCTATAATATATCCAAATATTCATAAATTCTAAGTAATATCGATTAGATATTTAAGATTTAGAGAAACGTGAAATGATTCAAAGACCAAAACTTAACATAAAAGTACATTAAATAACTAGACACACCCTCAGGGCTGGAGTCCACTCGTCCGTCCACTGCGTCATTATAGTTGTATGTACTAGAGGACTGTACTAACTTCACAGTCAGCCGCTTTGGGTTGTAGCTATCCTGTTAGTACACAATCAGAAATTCCTCTGTTATTGTATGGCTAGTGATTCACTGTGGTCTCCAAAACATTCATGTATAAGGATAAAGAAATAAGAAAAACCAGTGATGCACAGAACTGTACTGAATTTCCCAAATCAATTTCTTTTAATGAGTGATTTATTCTTCATATACTGATTTTAGGATATCAACTTTACTAATGAATGACTTGAGGATATCAACTTAGTTATTGTAGTAGAATACTTAATTACTTTTTTCATTGACCTGCATGATATCAATTCACTGACCTTAGAGATGTCAATTCTACCTATGAAACCTTTGTGTTATTCAATAAACTTGACTTTGGTGATATCAATTCAATTCACCTTTGTGATATCAGTTATATCAAACTAATGGTTACTTCATTAAATCTTACATTTCATATTAAAATATATGTCTTACCTTTATGATACATGTATTGATTATTGCATACCTTTGTGATATCAATTAAATTTGACCTTGGAGATATCAATTTAATGAACCTTTGAAATATCAGGAATATCAAACTGTGGTGATATCAATAATCTGACCTTAGTGATATTATTTACATTTGACTGTGTCATCTTTTCAATGACCTAGGAGATATCATTTATATTTGACCCTGAGTTTGTGATATTAATTATTACTGACCTTGGAGATATCAGTCAAATCAAACCATGGTGATACATGTATCAATTAAATCTAATCTGACACGGTAATATCATTTATATCAAACCTAACAGAGTGATAATCATATCAATTGTAACAGACATTGGTGATAAAAATCCTGACCAACGTTGGTGAAATCAATTGCAATAGACCTTGGTGATACATGTATCAATTGTAGCAGACCTTGGTGATATCAATTGTAACAGGCCTTGGTGATATCAATTGTAGCAGACCTTTGTGGTATCAATTGTAGCAGACCTTTGTGATATCAATTGTAGCAGACCTTTGTGATATCAATTTTAGCAGACCTTTGGGATATCAATTTTAGCAGACCTTGATGATATCATTTGTAACACGCCTTGATGATATCAATAATATTGTAACCGACCTTGATGATATCAATAATATTGTAACCGACCTTGGTGATATCGATCTCTGACTCCTGACTCTTCTTTCCGTTGTACACGTTCCAGAGCAGTGTTCGGTTCCCTGTGGGGTTGTCCCAGGTGTACAGTATAGACTGGTCCTGTCCCAACACCGTCATCTGGTGCTGACCCCTGAAAGGCAAGTGTCAAAATATTTTGAGAATAAATCACTTTAATTATTTTATCACAAAATATGAACATTTTCTACTTAATTTGCCTCGGTAGAACAAAACATGTGTCATTGAGCTCAAAATTCCTTAATGTACATGAACATTAACATTACAAAGTCCTTTTATAATTAAGACTTTGCTATAAATCATTCTGAGTTTAACACCTATGCTATTATAGTATTGTCAATCCATTGAAATATGATAAGATATAAATTTAAATCAATCATATAATTCTATACTAGATCTTACTTTTGTCGGATGACAATGAAGACGTCCTCACACAGGTTTTCTATCTGCACGGGGGCATCGCCGACGTCATAGTCTGTGAAGGAAATGGTGCGTGACGTCTCCAGGCCCCCAGTTACCTCCACACAGACTGCAGTCTGATAAAAGCAAAAACTCATTCATCCAATACTCTACTGAACTACATAATTAATAATTATGTAACTTTTATACACAAAAATTTGACCATTAAAGAATACCATAATCAACTGTCATACTTGATAAACTTTGAATTGTAACACCTTCTCCCAATTTTCAATAATCAAAATCTAATCTATAATCATTATCTACCACCCCAACTTTTAGTGATCAAGTGCCTAATCTTATCACGTGATCTTGATCTTTTAAACCATTTTTAACTCTCATTCTTAACTTTCCATCTACCACCCCCATCTAGTTTTCAATGATCAAGGTCTATTTGTGTCCCCTATAATCCTGATATTCTACCCCTTTTTAACTTTCATACTCAACTTTCCTTTCAACACCCATTCATATTTACTCGATGTTCAATGATCTGCAAGGTTTATTTGAATCTCTCGTTTTGCTCTCTTACCCCGTTCTCCATTCTGAGCACTGTGTTATGTAGACTGTTGACTGGGAAATGCTCCGATGTGATACTGCTGTCACTGTATCTGATAAACATCTTATCACTTGATGTAACAGGCCAGTATGGTTTACACTGAAAACATAGAATTTACATTATCTGCAGGAAAGGCTCACTCTATGAACCACACAGAAATAGGCATCATTTGACTAGCAGTGTGTTTGTGTCCATGCATTTATAAAAACCAGAAAATACATTCATTTGAAGTATCATCCACCTATATATTAAACACATCTCAAAATATGAACTACAAAAAGTACACATTGTTTTAATGTCTTAAACTTATCATTCAATCTACTGCTTTAGTCTACAATGGCAAACTCAGATCACCTGATTTCAATGAGACAGTATCAACATCTCCCTCACCTCTCCCACCGAGATGTCCATCCAGAGGTCAGTTGTCTCGTTCTCCTCCATGTATCTCAGTGCTCGAGATGTTTTATTGACCACAAGGAAGAATGGAGTAATCGTCAAGATCCGGGTCAACTTCAGATCGGACCAATTAAACTGCAGCATCAGCTACCAAATTGATATTGAAGTGATATAACATTGGGAAGCTTTCCATGTAACTATTACTATAATTATAAACACATAAAGATTAGTTCATTTAATTAAGAAATGAAGTTCATTTTCAAAAATTCATGAGATAATTATGATCTATGATACTTCAGAGGGCATATCAAAATAAAATGCAAGCATGTTCCCTTAATTTTGTTTTATGAATTACTTATTATTATTTGAAGAAATTTAAAGAACAATCATGTAAGTTAAATATAAACAGTAAAATGCTCCCTTTGGTTTTTCATATAAACTATTAAGGTGAAGATCACTGCAGAAAAATATACATTTAACTTGTTGGCAATGTTTTTATCCTGCAATCATTATGCTCAAGCATGCAGTACCTTCAGTCAATTAAACCAAAAACAGCATCAATCCACAATGTTTTAAAATTCTCAGTAACATGACAACATAGTATACATGTACATTTGCAAGTAAAACCAAGTAAAACATTACAAAAGAATGCACGACTTATGAGCCATATACATGAATGCTAATTAATCACAAACTAATCAATATTTAAATTTAATGGATGTAAAGTATAATTCTAGAAATTTTTGCAATAAGGTTAAATCAATGGTTAAATATAAATTTTGTTTGTCATAGATCATTCAACGAGACTGAAAATATTTACAACTTTGTTGTAAGTTCTTTAATTTGTAAAACGCAGCCCTGTACACTGAAAATGAAAACTAAGATTTTCTGAGGGTGCAATTCACTGCATATTTTATCTCATATCTCTGTAACATTTCATCTGCAGAACTACACGTATTAGAAATGATTTTACCATGTGATAATTCTAACTGCATTTGTATCAGATCAACTTTCATATGATTGTCTGAAATTTTGAACAACTGGAGGAAAATGTCAATACAAAATTAGCAAGTGCTCCCAAATAGTACAATATGTTTTTACAGTTGATGTGCATATGTACAGTGATTTTATATATTTTTATTCATTTTCAGAATGAGAATATTAGCATGTGGCTACAATTACATCATATAACATGTAACAGTCAGTATTGTTTTTCCTTACAGAACTCAAAATAACCTGGAAAATTATTCAAATATTGTGACAGAAATTGAAACAATCATCAAGAAATTCAGAGTTATAATTTTTTAACTTTCAGACTATATATTAAATGGTCAATAATAATTTTGCATTTATTTAATTGTTCAAGCAACTTTTTTTTATATATCCCAGTACTAGTGATCTGTAATACACTGCGGCCAACTTTTCATAATTTTCTATTGTAATGTTATTTAATCATTTACATGAGATTATCTCATATTCATTTTAATAAATTAAATCTGTAATATTAAAACACCTGCTGATTGTTATGGCATTTCAAAACCATTCAGATACGATTCATCTGTAAAACTGATTTCCTGCCTGTGAACGATTCATCTGTAAAACTGATTTCCTGCCTGTGAAAGATCTTTTTGTTATACTCCTTGTTTTATGGTACTCCTTTAAACCATTAATATGAAGAACGTCTGTGTACCTCAGCTATTAATTAACACCCACCCTATACTTGGTCTTCCGCTCCTTGTCGTTACAGATGACCACGCCCGAATTCCCCACGGTATCCAGGGAGAAGGACTGGGACCAGCGGGAGTTATACACCTTGATTTTGGCCTGAAAAAAAAGAAATCAAGATTTAATCTCAGTACACATCACTCGCCACAAAACATGTAGACCATTTTTTAATTATACACAATTTTATATATTATTCATATGTACTATATATTAGGATTTACCCCAACTAAGAAGTCGATAGTGAAGATATATAGTTAATAAAGATTTGAAAGGGGGGCTAAACAATTCATGACAGAAAAATACTCTGAACCAAGTTTAATTTGTGATAACTTTATCATGCATAAATTCTTTGCTTACTTAATCACATTAATCACATTAAGACATATTTATAGAATTGTTGTCAGTAAAAAATACTTTGACTTAGAGGTTCCGCCTAACCTTTTGTCAAACACTGAACATAGTTCTACTCTCAGTTATTACTTTACATAGATTACCTTTTTAGGTCTGTTTTTCTTGAATCTGAATAAAACTGGTGAAGTCAAGTTTGGAGGACAGTCAAATACTGCTTCTGATTTTGATCCCTTAAAAGACAGCAAATAATTAATTCCAGTAAAATTTAAATCATCTAAAATATAACGGTAACTATGTGAACACCATTGCCAGCTTGTGACATAGTTTCTTTGATAAATCTCTGATCATGATTCAGTAAATCTTCACCAGATCCCCTTACCTTGACTTGAATGTCCAGATCTGTTTTGTTGATCAGCCAATAGGGGCTGTACACATAAAGGTCAACAGTGGGCTGCTGGGTCGCATGAACTGTCAAGGTCAAATGCTTATTGTTGCTCCCTTCAAATCCAAAGTCATAGGGTGACATGGAAACGGCCTTGAACTCCTCAAGACTCTGTATGATCTCATAGACCCCAGTCCAGTCCACACCCTGGTAGTCTTGTATCTGTAATAGAGAACAAGGTCAAGTCAAGGTCAAAAGAGGTCAGCCAAGGTCAATGCTACCAAAATGTATTAATATCACTGAACAAAGTTCAGTCAGAGAGAGAGAGAGAGAGAGAGAGAGAGAGAGAGAGAGAGAGAGAGAGAGAGAGAGAGAGAGAGAGAGAAGAAAGGGATGGAGAAGAGAAAGAGAAGACTTAGACATAAAGAGAGAGAGAGAGAGGAAAAGAAAGGGATGGAGAAGAGAAGACTCAGACATAGGGAAGGGAGGAGAGAGAGAAAGTTTTCTTGGTTACTGTACAGACTAGCATACCTGTAGGTGTAGCTTGTAGCTCTCTTTCAGGTTGACATTGTGAAGGTGACAGGAGTCTCCCATCTTTAACATCACAAAGGCAGACCGGGTTCCCTGTGTGAAAAAAGGCATTCAAATGTTTCATTGACAGTCATAGATAAAAATCATAGGATGTGTTTCCAACACACAGTGATGACTTTGTACTCAGAATGTTTGGTGTAATAATCTATATAAGGTTTTAAATAACTTAGTTCCAAATCAGTGAAAACACTATTCCATTCCTTCAGGAATGTTATGAGGAGCATTACATGGTCATATGATAAACACTTCATAATTAAAAATGTCATGTACAGTTTCACATGTACCAATAGCTTTGATAATATTTCAATGCACCATGCCTGACAAGACAAACCGTTACCCTAAGATGCACCAATTAACTAACTATTAATAAGTACTTTAAAAATAAAGGTCAAGGAATGCCCATAAGGTGACCCTTACAGATTGTCTGCCAGAGAAACCTTTCAAAATGTGGCTCCTAAAGAAGTTTTCCTCATGAACAGAACAACATTTTTTTTTTTATCATATAACAGTTTTTTGCAGAACAGCTGAGTTAATAAAAGTGCTCAAAGTACAGGTCGATAATCCAAACCAAAACGTGATATGTTATTTATGTGTCATGTGACAATGCACATGTATAGATGAAGCGTGTCTGAGCATATTCATACAGAATACTGCAGCTGATACCGAGTGAATATGTGGATGGGAGAAGGGGGACACTTTGTTTTACCGCTATTGACTATTACTTTAATTGCTACAATATCCGTTTATTAAAACATGATCAACTGATAAATTAAACAAAATGATTTAATATATATTCTACTTTTTTTGAACATATAATTTGCAAACTTTGTAAATTAACTAGACTTAAAATCAGTTGGGGAAATCTAGATTCCTTTACCAAGAATATATCTTTACCAAAAATTACAAAAATTGTGTTCACTTCGTAAAAAAACAAAACAAAAACAGATAGAATTAAACATGCTCATTCCTTTAAATGTATTCAGAAAAAATATTCTAGAAATACTTAACACCAATGCAGTAGAATGATTGATACATAAGTTTTCTTTATCATAATGATCCTTCTAAGTCTAAAATGACTACTGTGGAATCATTTTTGTTCGTGGGGGTCAATGTATGTGGGTTGCCAAAATTTTCCTGGTTCATGGGGACGTAATTTCGTTGGTAGTGTAATCAGGATAATATTAATAAATGTTTAAAAAAATGATTGTGTATAGGTTCGTCGGGATGTAAATTCATGGGCAAGGGTTACCCACGAAAGCCACGAACATTGGTCCCCCACGAACAATGATGATTCCACAGTATATAGTGTCTATAAAAGCCGTGAAAATAAGCACAGGGAAATGTTGGCCTACATTCACTCCTCTACACAGATTTTTTTCATACTTACAGCTGTCTGAAAACAAGTACAGACAAAATAAAATTGTATCAATTAAATAATTATATACTAGTATATTATGAAGAAAATATGATTCTGTAATCATTTATTTCACTTCAAAAGTGTACTTCATTTCATAACATAAACTAAAATCTTCAGTGACAGTCTATTGGCTAGACTGATGTTGAACATCCCTCTTATGATGTACATGATGTACATCATCACAAAACTATAATACAACTTTTCTAAATCTCTAAACAAGGTCTACTTTTGACTATACTGGTCAGGTACTGTTTGACCGAGGCCAAAGTTCGAGGTCAAAGATTAATATAATCTTTGTAATCTTTATAATAATAATAGTCTTAAGTAACACTTTTAATGAGATTACAAATTTAAAAAAAAAAATTAAATTAAAAATGACCATTTTTATTGTTTAAATACTGCATCATTACTGTAAACTAAGTTGTAACTGCCTAAAATACATGACTTTATAATTACGATAATTAAAATTGAATATTAATAAATATAATTTCACTTATAAGTCTTTTAGTTTATGACAAAATTCTGAAGTCAATATCTGCTTTTTTGAATAATCAGGAATGAAAACTAGACAAATAAACCATAGCAATAGTGCAGGATTTAATTGTTTCCTCCAGTCTAGCTATGCAAAAAAAATCTCTTAATCCAAAAAGCTTAATAAGCAACTACATGCTACTGTGATCATTAAACACATTTTTCTTTGCATGTGTTAATTTTGCTTTTGTCTAATTAATTTCATTTGTGTATCCTTAATAAATTGTCATTAGAGACTATATATACATATATAGTTACATGAAACTATACATTTTAAAATCGAAGTGAAAATAAATAGTGTGCATTGCTACCTCCTTTTGGGTTTAAATCTCAAAGTTCCTATTTTCACCACAAAAAGTTAACATAATCATGTATTGAAAGCATCAAAATTCCTGATCATTTCCTAACTTATAATAAATCATGTACTACAATTATATCAATGTAATGTACAACTTAGTATTTGTGTTGTGTTTAATAGTTATAATACATTATAATATATCCCTTTGCTTTCCTCTTAAATAAGGCCATGCATGAGCTCTGTCTATGCTGTTAAACGGAGAGACAACTTACCTCCAGGGAATACTGTATGTTGTAGGGGAGGTAATTGTGAAGGATGACCGGAGGACTTAGGGTTAGCTGGTAGTAGGGGACACCTGCAGGAACAGTTTGTGGGGGAACCAGTTTACTGCCCTCTGCCCAAATGACCTTCAGGTAGAAATTTATTTTAAAAATGATACCAAAAAAAAAAAAATAATCATGAATAAAAAAAACATTATCAGTAGGCTTGAATATTCAAAGTATATTAACTATACTAGGTTTTTAAATCTTGATTGCTTTACTTCAATGAAATAGATTTGGACTTCTATTCATATTATTATTCACAAGAAGAAAAAACTATCCGCATTGTATTTAAACTTTCAATTAAAAACCACTGTTGTGATTATACATGTTCAACAGTTCATGTAGTATTTAACCCTTTTTTCTTTTTCATTCCAATGTGAAGAATTGTTTATTTTATAAACAACAATTGTCCTCACCATGAAATAGAATGGCTCAGTGTCAGCCTCTGCTAAAGGACAGCTGAAGACCTTGGATTTCTCCTTACTCTGGAAGTCCTTCCACCAAATCCCGTCACTAGTCATCTTGTAACTGCAACATCATCATAAACAATATCAAAACTGAGTAGGCAAAATTCAAATTTTACACTTACTCAGAAAGAAGAATAAATATTTAAAGATTCCACATTAGATTAAATAAAGGATTCTTAAGTTTCTCTGACTAAAACATATTGCAGCAGGCAGGTACTTCTTTTCGTTTTTATTTTATAAATTTGCAAAGGGAGAATAATTCAACGTTCCATTAATAACTTTAACTTGAAAAATGGCATTAAAATTTATCAGCCTGAGAAAAAGAAAAATATAATTATTGTTTTGGCCTAAAGTGACTTGTACATGTTTCAGCTCTGAATGGCCACATAATTGTAGGTCTAACCAACAATTTTAAATGACTATTGTGTACTTCCTTTCATTATGAAAACATTCAATTGAACAATGAAATCAAAATTGATTCCTGCTGATACAAATCCAGACACCCCACGTACCTGCTGTCTGAGGGAGCCATGAACAGAGGAAGATGGAAGGCTACGAATAGTGGAACGTCGTACACGTCTCCTGTTGCCAAGGTAACCAGCTTAACGAACTCTTCTGTGTCACTCTCCACAGTTTGGTAAACCTTCAAGTCCTTGGTCTTACAGAAAACTTCCATAGAGGACCCCAAGTTGTTCTTGATCTGTCAAACATAGATGACCTCTGTTAGTAAACAATTCAATCATGATAAGAGAGAATTTTTGACTTTGTTGGCCATAACAACTCTTCTACCCCTTCCCTTCTTTCTTACTGACCTGAAGAGGTGACAGAATATTGATGACTTTTCGTCCATGCCAGACATCAATGTCCAACAGGTACCAGTACTTTGTCTTGTTCTGAAATAAAGCCAAACCTCATCATTTGATTATTGCTATAGATATTATTATTAATAGTTGTCAGTTCTTCAAAATTGACTGCAAAATCGTATAACAGATCTGTTCTAACCATGCTTGTCCATGCATCTCTCTACAACACCAATGATTATGATTTACAAACAACAGTGATTATAATGATGCATGGTATCCTTTTATAATCAGATCAGGAAAAGTTTTTACACACTCAGGTATACTGATGGAAAGTGATAGATAATACATCTTATACACATGGCCACTTAATATCTGCTTGCTGGTTCCTGGTTTTGCCAATTAAGCTACCCTATTGACCTGCCAAGACTTTAGTTAAAGTTAGTTAAATTCTTCTCCGTGCCATTAGGCACATAGGCCAGTGCTTATCCCCAGTTTCCGTGATGCTAAGCAAATGAGAGTCATTGACTTTCCCTGGATGGGACACCAGTTCATCACAGATTAACTCCCAGCATAAGCTGGTACCCAATTTCAGCTGGGTGGACTGAGACAATATAAATAAAGGGCCTTGTCTAAGTGCACAACACACGACATCAAGTGTCCACAGTGGGGTTTGAACCAGCAACCTTTCGGTTACTGTTCGAACGCCCATGACCACTGAGCCATGTGCTTCACCTGCCAACACTTGATTAAATTTTATTTTTTTCTATTTCTATCTATGTCATGCTATGTGTTCCAAATATTTTTTTGAATCTTATGCTCATTACATCCAAGAACATTAACGTTACAGTCACATGTTTTGTCTTTTTGGGTAAAAACTGTTATATTTTTACCTGCCCAGTGACTTACTGTAAATCATTTTCTGAGATTTTTCCCCCCATGAATCTGAACCAATTATGAATCAATGTTTTGGATTTGTTCATACATGTAGTTCATGCATAAACATACAGATATATATACACAAACCCACAAAGCAATGCAGTAAATCAAAGTGTTCATTACCAGTTGTTTGACTTCTGAACCCTCCTCTGGCTGTTATGAAACAAAAGAACATCAAATATCTCAACAAATCATGATATGAGAGAAGTTTATGAACAATGTAATGAACTGACTGAACTGACAATGATTGTTTGACTGATTCTGAGGCATTTTATTGACAATCATGATGAACTGACCGATTGTGACACATTTGATTGACAGTCATGATGAATTTAATACATTTGATGAACAAAAAGCTGTAATGAACTGACAAATTGTGACATATTTGATGGACTAGTCATGATAATTTGAATGAATTTGTCAATGACGCATTTGATGAAAAGTTAGCTGTGACGAACTGACAGATTTTGACACATTTGATTGCCAGCCTCACCTTGTATGGGAACAAAGGCATCAGCTGTCGACACGCTCGTCTGTGAGAGACTGTGGAGGATAGGTGAAAGCCATCCACCTGTAGAGACAAAGTAAGTTCATATACATGTATCATATTCATTAATCAAATGTAATTATGATCCACCTACAACTGAGTTGATAAAAGTTACATATTAAATACTTTGTAATGGCACTGACTTACAACTTAACTTGATCAGACTTGCATGAAAAACAAGTGATTGAATGATGATTTGACTTACAACTTGTGCTTGGGTAAGTAAGACTTACATGGAGCCTGAACCTGTTGAGGCTGAGTTGCTGACCAGATAGGTAATCCTCGTCATTGTCAAACATGTATGCCCCTGCAGACACCGCCATGTGGCCCACTCGACCCAGAATACTGGATATCAAGCCATCCGCTTCATCAGTCTCACTGTAATAATTGTTCATTATACTCATCATAACTTTCAATATTATCATAATTACTAGTTTCAGTATGACATGGCTTTTTCACTAGAGACCATGCAACATGCTTACTAGTAAAAGAAGGATGTTTGTTTCTTTTGTAAATGAAATAAAGTTAAGATGGATGTGAATGTCATTTCTACTGACCTTTTCACATTGACCTCGCTGGAATCGACGGTGTCAAAGTCACACGGCTGTGGATTCTCTCCGTCCTTGTATAGCTTACATCCTCTAATGTTTTCCTCATGAACCTGTATTTGAAAAGATTTAACAGTTACTGTTAGTTAAATTACTAAAAAAAAAAATTGTTTCATCAATAAGTGAAAACCCTACCAACTTAATAATTAAATTCCTAAACTTGGGCGATTACATGATTGTACAAATTACTCAATGATCAATAGCTAGTATCCTGACTTATCCTGAATTATCATTTTTAAGGAATGGCATAATTATTTTTTAGATAAAATGTATGTCTACTTTTTACTCTTATTTCTATACTGTGCTTGCAGTTAGATGACTTACATTGATAAATTAAAGCTAAATATCAAACCAGACCCACATTGACATCAGGATGGAGCTTTACTTACCCTGATATCAGGATAGAAAGTTACCTACCTTGATATCAGGATGGAGAGTTTCCTACTTGATATCAGGATGGAGTTTCCTACCTTGATATCAAGGGGGAAGAGTTAACTACCTTAAGCTTGATATCAGGATGGAGAGTTACCTATGGTACCATAATATAAAGATGGAGAGCTACCTCACTCAAAATCAAGATGAAGAGTTATCCACCTTGATATCAGGATGGAGAGTTACTGACCTTAATTTCAGGATGGAGAGTTATCTACCTTGATATAAGTATGGAGAGTTTCCTACCTTAATACTGTGTAATCATCATTGTTCGTGGGGGACATGTTCGTGGCTTTCGTGGTTAACCTTTGCCAACGAATTAACATCCCCACAAAAGTATATACATGCATTTGTTTAATGTTAATTAAAATTACCCCACACTTGCTACCAACGAAATTACATCCGTACGAACCAGAAAAATTATGGCTACCCACGAACATTGACCCCATGAATAAAAATGCTTCCACAGTATCAGGATGGAAATTTACTAAACCTATATCAGGATGGAGAGTTTCCCACCTTGATATAAGGATGGAGAGTCACTGACCGTAATATAAGGATGGACAGTAAGAAGCTTAATATCAGGATGGAGATTTACCTACGGTACCTTGATATCAGGGTGAAGTGTTACCTACCTTAATATCAGGATGGAGAGTTACCTACCTTGATATCAGGATGGAGAGTTACAGAAGCATTGACACCAAGCTAAAAAAGTAAAAAATTTAAGGTTATGGTCCATAATGATATTTAAAAAAACCTTCATTACAATGGCTTAATTTGCACAAAATATATAATGTATGAAATCTCATTTAGTCATTGAGAACTAAGTTTTACGATAATTTCTAACATCCAACATTGCAACAGCTTGTGTTATATTGTTGTGAATGTATAAGGTGCAACTGTTTGAATTTTCAATGAGGAAAATATATGGAATGATCGAGATGTTACAAATATTTCATTGGGCTAGCAAGTTTTGATTAAAAGAAGAGCTCTTTTTGGTCATGAAAATTTACCTAACAGTGAAATTTTATTTTTACTAGTACTAAGAAAAAAAATTAATGAAACGAAATAAAATTTTTCAAAAATAGAGTTTAAAGCTATGAAAAAGGAGAAAACTCTTGAAATAAAAACAAATACTATGCTTCTATCCCATTATTTTTCCTAACTTAGTCACAAGAGATGAAAGAGTATTAAGTAGTTCTAAGACTTGAAGACAAGATTTACATATAAAACTGTTGATATTAACCTTGTTAAAGATCTGCAGTGCTGGTAGATTCACTGTATCCATCTCTAGAGACTCGGGCTTAGTCATCGCCTGTTGACACAGAGATAATTCATATACTTGACGATACATACAGGTAAACAATTGTAAAAATCACAGGTTCCATTATAATTATACATGTATATTATCATTAATGGTAATTTCTAATAAATATGTAAATCTTTGTAGATTCTGAATGAACATCATGTTTGCTGACCCAACAGTATATCATGGATTCTGTGATTTAGGGAGCTAGGCCATTATAATGATACGAGCATACACGTATGCACTTGTTGATGTCTGTGAGTACATTTATGGCCTGTATACTTGCCTTGTTGATGTCTGTGAGTACATTTATGGCCTGTATACTTGCCTTGTTGATGTCTGTGAGTACATTTATGGCCTGTATACTTGTCTTGTTGATGTCCGTGAGTACATTTATGGCCTGTATACTTGCCTTGTTGATGTCCGTGAGAGTACATTTATGGCCTGTATACTTGCCTTGTTGATGTCCGTGAGTACATTTATGGCCTGTATACTTGCCTTGTTGATGTCTGTGAGTACATTTATGGCCTGTGGGGTCACATTGAGCAGTAGCTGGTCCTGGGAGGCCATTATGAAGTAGTAAGACTGGGGTACCTCCTCCCCGGGCCCCGCCTCCTCTATTATGTCCTGTTCAGACACCAGCAATGGGGCATCCACCTCATCTAGGTCAGCTACAAAACCAGTGTAAAAGTCAGCATCAATCAAAATGTCCGCCTTTCAATGATAATATTTTTATTTAGTAAAATTTCATTTTAAGATTGAATAGTCATATAATTAAAAAAATCTATTTTGAAATTTAAACGTCTCTTAGACTACGTTGTAAAGGTTTCATCAATATAGTTAAAGAAGTTTGGATGTAAACTTATTAAGCTGAAAGCTTGTTCTTACATTCAACTAATCCTAAGTCATTTATTGTTTATTAAGAATATAAGGAAATTCTAATACATTATACATATTGAATTCTAAAACAAACAGGCAAATAAATGCTATATTACATGTATTAGTATTATTATAAAAAATTTAAATTGAATAATATTACAATGTGATATATGCAATATTTTTTGTACGGTCAGTTGATAGTACATAAACATATACTAATTTATTTTTTCTGAATACAAACATATTATTAATTACTATAATTTGTGTTAATCATGAAATTGAATATAAAGATGATTTGAAATGTTAATATATTGAACTGAAAACTTAAACAAACTCAGCCTACATCTCACATCAGTCATAGGTCCTATAACTTTTAGTTTACAAGACTTAGTCAGACTTTCCTTTCAAAGAGCTTGAATAAAACTTAAGACTTTAAATCATTACTTAACAATGATTAAATGAAAAAAAGACATAAAACCAGATGAAATGAAGAAGAAATGACCTTCGCTGTGAGGAGTGAAGCAAGAGCACAAAGGACAGGAAGTAACTCTTCTGTCTGAAAACAACAAAAGGTAAGCCAAGGATAAAATGGAAGGAAAATTCAAACTCATGAACAGTGTGAAAGAGAATAAAAACAATACAACTAAAGCATCATAATGCAACATTCATGCTAAAATCAGAGAACCAATTATTCCATCCTGTTATTCCTAGAAAAAAGAAAGGATTGTCTTATTCACATAACCATATCTGGTGATACCAACAAAATAATGAGTTAGAAAAAAAATTCTAATCAAAGCTTAGTTTACAAAGTAATAAAAACATCCCATCAGTGCATAAAACAAAGCAAAGCTACTTAGACAACATGCATGCACAAGCATTCTTCTGTAAACACCATTGGCTTTACCCCTGCCAGCCTGCATGGGTCCCTTAGGGGTTAGAAACACGGGTTTATCCAGGGAGGGATCAAACAGTTCATCGTTATCGTCTGTGTCACTGATATCTGCGTCCTCGCTACTGTCATCGTCGGAGAAGATCCCCCCGAGTTTGTTAGTAATGCTTTGGATTAGTCCGTCGGGTTCTGTGTCTGATTCCCCCTGTATGCTGGCTTGATGGCTGAGCGATTCTGTAAAACCAGACACTATCTGACTACCTGAGACCCAAAAGCTACCTTCACCTCTCTCTATGTAAAACCAACTCTCCATCTCACTAGCTTTGTCCTAAGAACATGTAATAACTATTTGGGAATTCACTAATTAATTTGAATCTTTCAAATAAGGGATTATTTTTATAAAAAAAAAATAATTTCTCTTGTAACTTTGCTCTTGCAATCACTATGCCACTTTTTCGTCTACTAGGTTATATGGATATGAAGCTATCTTGACAACACATCTTTGAAAGTAATGACTATGTAAAGCTTGGTAAAACCTTCTATAGACTTGATAATACTCCTCTTGTTACAGGTAGAGTATATTGTACATAAAATTAATGTGTTTAAAACAGTTAAACTATGTTTTGACTTGGTTATGCAAATCCTCTTGTCAAATGATGTTATATGGCTGTAAAGTTGATTATCTAATATTCAATTTGGTAGTTTCATTGAAAAGAACACATACATGTAGAAATGTATTACTAAACACATCTGACTATGCAGTACTTAATCCCCATTTTGTATATCATTGTAAATAGATTCATTGTAACTGCTATCAGATTCATTGTAACTGCCATCAGATTCATTGTAACTGCTATCAGATTCATTAGACACATCTAGGTCATTCTATTACTTCACCAAAAGAAGGACAAAAACAAACAAAATGCAACCTGTTATTATAATGACAATATGGCATATACTTTTGAAATGCTTAATAAATAGTCATATATCAACCAACACTGATATTCAAGATAACTGGCTCAGAATATTTTCCTTTGAGAGAATTTATAGATAGCTTTATATAGTCTCATCAAAGCATCATTGCTCTGCCATGCTTATATTGCATTAACCAGCAGCTATATCTTTCTAGCATAAAATCTCTATAATTTCCTGATGATCCATATATTTGATATATATTTATGATAAATAGTATTAATTTGGTTTAAGGGATTCTACTATGTAATCAAAAGCAGCACTTTCTACAGACTTTGGCAGATGGGGGTATATAGTCAATCTGATTCAAACTAAAGTCCATGAAACTACCATGCAAATACATTTCTATATTGTTCGTTTACTATAAAATTGCTTTATTTAATTATCATCAAAATGATATCAACTCTAATTTTTGTTTTGTCTAAATTGAACCATTAGACATACAATACTCTGAAGATATATTTATTTATGAGTTTTATATTTAGGTTTTGTCTTAATTGTAAAAGATTAGAATTCAAAATAAACAATTCAATACTAGTACACATAGTTAATAAAGGGACTTCATGTACATGTACCGATTAAACACTGCATATATAAAATGTACTAGAAGGGTTATAAACCATAAACAGAATATTTTTTTCCATTGGCCAACAGACTCACCATGACTACGCTCACTGGCTAGACGGGACACCCTGCCATTGAGCTTCGGTCGTAGGACGGTCATTTCCGTGGACTCGTCCGTCTCGGATTCTGAGGTGCTAGAGCGTCTCAGACTTTTGTGAAGCAGGTGCTGAACATCGTTTCTTAGACAGTCCTCCATGTTGAAATTTTCTTGGACATGGTTGAATGCCATGGGATAGCTTCTACCTTTCACAATCTGTAAATTTTAATTTCAATGCAAATTATCAAAATCAAGATATTAAAACTACATTGTAAGTCAAGCTGTACTAAATAAATAATTATATAATGACTTCATACCAAAAAATATCAAATCCTTCACTCTAATGCGCGTTTTGCAATTGCTCGTTTTATCATTTGCACAGAGTATATTCAAACTTTAAGTCTGATTTTTGGAAGTTAAAAACTAATTGAAAGAAGGGAGTTAGACTTATAGTTGAAACAAACTGTAGTGCATTTTTTCCCAGTGCAGTTATGTCTTTGATATTTTGGATGCCTTTATGAGTCACTTGTCAAATTTAAACTTCAAATTTCAACAAAATTGATCTATATTTTGGATACCGGGGTATTAAAAAAACTGATGTTGAATGCAAATCACATTTAAAATTTCTTTAATAAAATCAAGAGTTTGATTTTACTTCTAAGCATAGAAATATTTAACTTCTACCTGACTGTGGAAATGAAACACACAATATGGAGTTTTAAAGTACTTGTACATATAAATACCTTGATGACAGCCCACCAGGGTCTGTACACACCCACTGTCTCACACACAGGCTCTATGAGGGGTTCCCACACACTCAGTCGCTCGTTGAAGTATGACGCCTTCAACTCTACATCCGCCTTCATGTGTAACTACAGCAAAAATTAAAATTCTAAAATCTGAATTTGATTTAAATTTATCAAAAATATTTTATACACAACCCTAGCTGAACAAAAATTATTATTATTTATTATAATTTCATGTATTCATATTCATATATGTAAGTTAATATATCTGGTGTCAATCAACCAGTTGTTCAGATATATATAATATGGATATGTATCAGAATCTCAATGGAAGTGATTCAATAAAACTAGAACAAACCTGTTTGGACCAGTCCTGGATAGTTGTATCCACGGAGCAGAACAGGTGGAGTAGATCCACATGGTGATCCAGATTCCGGATCCGGAAGTAGACATTGATCTTCTTCAGTGTGGCCACCAGTGTCTCTGACGGAGCTCTCCTCTGGATCAGTGGGTTTGTGGGCTTCTCTGGGTCTGTACACAGAGCGTGTAAAAATGAATACAGGTACAAACATGTATAAGCTACATATGATGATTTTATAAGCAAAGCACATAAAAGGTATCTTCATTAATTATTAACACTACAACTTCAAGATATTTTTGGCAAAAAATTATTATTGTTGTTACAGCAAACTGAAATCTTTCGAATAAACTCAAATATTGCCAATTTAATAAACTTTCTTTCAGGAGAGGGAGTGGATGTTAGGGGTGGGGTGGGGGTTATATCTCTTGCTGTTACCTATTTTGTCCATCCACTTCTTGGTGGAGGTCTGGTGGATGCTCCACAGATTGGTCGGAATAATCTTCTCCTTCTTGTCCTTGTCTTCCTCCTGCTCATCAAATTAAAACAACACATATTAGAATCAAGGAAGGTCCGGGAAGGTCAAGGAGGGTCACACAACTGATGGCTATTATAGTAGCACATGTATGCAGCTATTTTTTTAATATGTAAGTTGCAGTTTTATTGAAAATTATACTAATTTTTAAATCATTTAAATTGATTTTAAACAATATCTGGAGGTTATACTTGTATTTACTGACCACGTATATGAATATGTCCGAAAAATGACATAACATGTGAAATAAATATCTACCAGTTCCCCTAGGAGCCTCTTTATACAATAAGAATTTGTTATACCTGCGAATCCTCTTCCGACGTCAACATCTTGGAGACGTCATAAAACAGGTGGATGACCTGTGGCGACACATACACCTCAAGGTCAGACAGCGACACCTGGTGGTGGGCGTGGTTGTTACCCATGCGGCGCTCCATCTCCACCTGACATGGTTCTATCACCTTGGGAAAAACAGGGTCAAGGTCGAACAAAAGTTCTTCAATGCAAAACATCAATTCAACATTGTAAGAGTAATCTATGATCATTTCTTTTTTCTTTTGGCCCAGAAACCACAGTAACAATATTATGCATGATATTATCAGGCTCTATAGTCACAGTCTTTCACAGTACAGGTCAAATAGCATTTCTTACAAAACAACTGAAGAGATTGTTCATTATGCATTCTACTTTGAATTCTACTTTTAATCAAATTTATTTTGAACATCAAGTTAATGTGGTTTAAGTTTTTAAAAGTTTTATTTCCAATAATTATAGAAACTATCTTAATGAAGAAACAAAACATTTCAAAGCATCATATCATTCAATGAATTCCTAGAATAGAAATCATCTGTGACTGACCCACTGTTTAGAGGTCGTCTGTATCCCCATCCTTGAACTGTACATCTTCAGCTCCTTGACCTTTGCCCCCAGTTTCTGTTCCAAGCTATCATTCCTCATGTTAAACTCTATGTCAGCCTACAATAAAATGGTGGCAATTCTGTTCACATAACAATTTGTTTTACAATGAAACGGTACTGTAGAGAAATAATTAATGACCGATTTTATCAACTGAGTGTATTAAACTGTATCACATTTAAATCTTTTGAGTCAAACAGAAACTGTATATAAATGCAAGCTTGTGTGATCAAGTATCAATCTAATTGAAGTAGTGATCAAGTCAGAAAGTATACTGAATTCAATGTTATTATACATGTAATATTGAAATTATTTCTCTACTGAGCTGTTACTGTAAGACACAAGAACAAAATCATTTTTGGTATTAAAAAATTAAATTTCAATTACATGTAGCTTCTTGTACGATCATGTGTTATATAACTTGATTGACTAAGTCTCGTGAACATTCTCTCTGTGATGTTAAAATCAATCAATCAAAGGGTTTCTAGTGTGACACCCACCCCTAGGACAAGTATCCTATCATCAATTGCCCCAGCACTACCGTGCAGAATAAACTCCGGCTGTTTGATGGTCCCGTACAGAGTGAACACCCCTGTGGGCTGAGGCTCGGGGGTAGGGGAGTCGAGGACGTCCTCCCCCTCAGTACTGGTACTGTCCCGGGGGGTGGGGGTTGTGGGGGTGTCCCTTTCTAAGGCCTGCATGAAGAACTGGTACAGGGACTGGAGGTAGGGGATGTGGATGTTGACTGTTATCTTCTCCATCCTTATATCAGCTGGAAAATACATAATTATTAGCTTTAGATTAAAATCTCTTTTTTAATTTGTAAAATTTATATTACATGTAGATTCTTTTTGACAACTGAAAGATTAATAAAAGTACAGCATTGCCATACAATATTCAATAAAGGCAGAGAACTCTGATTGAACACTACCTTCTTGGTTTCCATCTGTCTTCTCTTTGTAAATAACAGAAATCAAGGGAAGCAACTCTTCCTCTTTTTCACTGATAGTCTCCCTTACACAGTCTATGATTCTGCAAGAGAAATAAATTCTTGAAAATACATCCTGATTCCATTTATTATATGATTATATTATTATATACATAGTATGTTGAGTAATTTTTGTACTTTATCGTAACATTTTCATCTACAATGGGGGTTTGCCTTACCTCTTAATCAATACATTGGTTGTCTAACTTTAGATTTACAAGGACTGTCTTTCCTTTTGTATACAGCAAGTCTTACCTGTTGTTAACAAGGATTGACGTCCCTTTTGTTTTCATTGATTGTCTATCTTTTTGTATACAACAAGCCTTGTGTTTACTATGATTCTCACCTTTTGTTTATGATTACACTGCTTGGTCGTGCGTCATCAAGAGACAACGTCTGTAGGGACAGATTGACATCTGTCCTGATGTCTCCGTCCGCCTGTGTGTTCAGTCGACCGACCAACTTCCCAATCTCAACTCTACTCAACACCGAGGGCTTCTATACACCAAAAAATAAACAACTGAATTAAATAATAAATCAGGGATACTACTTGTTTTTTCCTTTTTCTGTACCACAGAGATAATTTTTATTTGTTTTCAACAACAACTAAAAGAGAACTGATATTAATACATATATCTAGAATATCCCTATCAAAATGAGAATTTTCATAGTACATGTATAATTATGTATATTCAATTGGTACATAATATATAGAATATAATATTTATGTCAGTAGCCATATAAATGACATGCTACAAAATAAGAAAGGGAAATAGTGAAAAAAAGGCAAACAGTGAAACAAAACAGTGAGTTATACATATACAGACACATATCACAGACAAAAAGAATGAGTGAGAGAGAGATAGATAGACACATACACACACAAATAGAATGGAAAAAAAGAGAGGCAGAGGGATAGACAGGACTATACAAGACTACAAAGAGAGAGAGAGAGAGAGAGAGAGAGAGAGAGAGAGAGAATTCAGTGAGATAGACAGACCAGAAAAAGAAAGAGGGAGAATACTGTAGAAGCAGAAATATTAGTTGAGGATTTAATTTCGTTATTTTCGTTGGCAGTATTTATCAACGAAATTAAATCCATGACGAATTTTTAACCCAAGTATTCATACAGTAAATACAGAGTTGATACGTAATACATTTTAGAGATTATGATATGATGAAATTAAATCCCAACGAAATTGTATTTGGCTTATAAACAACGAAATTTTAACCCAACGAATATATGTGCTTCCACAGTATTCATAAGTTTTCTTACCACAGATCCCTCCTGCCCCTCCTTTTCTTCAAACAGCTGCACCACCAGTCCCTGGAAGGTCAGCACTGCATTGTAGGGGGTGGTTGGGGGCGGGGCAGTGTCAGTCGTCTCAGGGTCAGCTAACTCCTCCTCCTCCCCACTTTGAATGGGAGACAACTCCTGGTCCTTCACTGCCAATAAAAAAATACCACGCATTAGTTGTATTAACATTCACATTCAAACAAAAAATACCATGCATTATTTTTGTTTTTATGTATTATCTGTCAGTTGCAATGAAAGAAAATAAACTAAATATCACTGTTATCTTTGTTTTTACCTCGCTGCATTTTACAGATTAAGACACCAGTTTTCAATAAAATCTTTGATTTTCATTATTATAATAACAATCATATTGTACATTTTATAGACCGACCCTTGCTTGGCTTTGGTGCCCCCTCCTGGAAATTCAGACTCATCACATCCATCACAAGTTTCAGATCAGACTGAAACATGTTAACCTACAAATAAAATTTTTTTAATAAAGAGATCCTCTCATTAGTTCTTTGAATTCACTACATGTAGCATTAAACAGACTTAACATTTAACAGAGAATTGGACTCCAAGTTCGTCTTTGTGATAAAGCATGGCATACCTTCATTAGCAGTAGATCCCCTGACACATCGTATAAGACCTTTGACCTCACTGGTTCCAAAGCGAGGCTGACGGAGGCCAGGAAGTCAACAGGTTCTGCCAGATTATGACTGACAATGAAACTGTCACCTAGAACCTTGGCTCTGTGGGGAGAGGAGTATAATGGAGTCATTTTCTGTTTTGGCCAGTTCAGGCCAGTACATATTAAAATTTCAAAAATCATTTTAAATCTATCAACTCAAATGTCCTCTAGCAGTTTTAAAATGAATTAATTCAGATACTAATTCTGTAACAAGAGTTATTATTATTCTACAATAAAGACTGTGGGTAAAAGGAAAATAACTGGGTCATTTTCTGTCTTGGGCAGTTAAAATTTAATAGAATTCAAATATCATGTGCTGTCAACAAAATTAATTTAGTTTTAAATGATCCTTAGTGGTAACATTTTCATAAACTGTTACAATAAATGCTCTAAAATAAATCATAATTATCCTAATTCATTACATTCAGTTACAAAGTTAAATTAAAAATACATTAAAATATAAAATTAATACAATGTAGAAAGTACCTGCCTTCTTTGATTAGAATAAAACTATTCAAAATGTATTAAAGTCATAATAAAAACAATGTACCTGCTTATCTGCATAGCTTTGACTTTGAAGCTGATGTCGTTCCACTCCTGGGTGGATTCGTCCGCCAGATACTCCATCTTGATGGAGTTACTGATCTGTAGGGAGTCGAATCTAAACAGCAGCAGGTCTGGAGACTTGGATGTTTTAGGCATGATAATCGTCGGAGTTCTCATGTTTATCTTCAGCCCCACACGGACAGAAGAGGGCTGGATTTCTGCAACCTTGAAACCAAAAAATGCATCAAAATTAATGCATGACATTGTTGCATTTAATTTTAAAAGTTATGTCAATGCTTTGCCTCCCAACATTGAACACATTGAAGGTCAGATTTTAATCTTTTATTCTAATATTCAAAACCTGAGCTGGTCTAAAATTTCAGACCTTGAACTTTATAGCCTTTGAAATTATTCTTAAAATGTCATCAACTGAAGATAGTATGAAACCTCTATCTTGTCAAGCTCAAAAGTATAGTAAATGTAAAAGATCAATATTTATCAAATCTTTACTATGAATGGTGTAAAAATGCAAAGTTGTGTGGATAGAACAATTATCTACATAAAATAAAAATCTCAATAATACGGTAATCTAAACGAGTGAAGGATATATGATTGTGTGTCTCATAATTCTTAGACTGCACACAGTTATTACCAGGCAGCAGAAACATTGACCAGTACATGTTACATGTAACATTAATTTCTATCATCATGATAAAATATTCCTGTACCTGTTTGGTGACATTTTCCATTGTGGCTGCCGCTACTTCAACAATTTCTGGAGTCTTTAATGGCTCAAAGAATTTCTGTGAAAAAGTTTAATAGTTAAACATAAAATGCATTGAAAGCGAGATGTTTGTGAAACACTAATGCCCCCCTCCCTTGGAAACATCCACGAAGAAAATGAATGAAAACTGCAAATAATTGGAATTTTTCTAAGTCAAAGGGGCATAACTCTGTCGAAAATTGCACGATTGTAACCAAAATCAAACTTGACCTTACCCTGATTACACTACCAACGAAATTACATCCTCACGAACCAGGAAAACATGACCTAGATATTATTATGATAAATCAGTATACTAAATCTCATTTCAATATGTGCAACCTCTGTGAAGAAAATGAACGGATACTGCAAATAAATGGAATTTTACCAAGTCCAAGGGGCATAACTTTGTCGGAAATTGCTCGATTGTACCCAAAATCTAACTTGACCTAGATTTTATTATAATAAATCTGTATACCAAATTTCATCTCAATATGTGCAACCTCTGTGAAGAAAATGAACTGAAACTATTGGTGGACCGACTGACCAACAGACAGACAGACCGACAGCAGCAAAGCAATATGCCCTCCCTTCTTCGAAGGGGGCATACAAATCATGATTTACTAACTAAAGGATATCAATGTTTGATTTGTAATCATCTCTAATAATCTGAGAGTTTTTAGCATGTTTACTTCTACCTAAAGATATCAATTAAATACATCAGTCAATAGAATGTGATCAGTTTATTAGATTTATCTATAAACTTATTAGAGAGAGAAATTTTCAAAAAAAAAATTAAGGTTCAGGCAATGTTGTAAAATGTAAAGGGGGGTGTGAAAGGAAACTACAAATAACTATACAAAATCAGGGTTTTTTCTCTACACAACTTGTCAATGGTAAATCTGGACATTTAAAAACCTCCCATTATTAGAGATAACAAAACCAACTATCTATCCCTGCTGATGACTTACAGTGATGTCCCACAGGAATCTGTTGACAAAGGCCAACTGAAGGTCTCCAATGCCAAGCTCAACATTGTAGTCCAGTTTCTTGTCACCACGACGACCCCTGGTCTTCTTGGCACGATGCCAAAACTGCTCGACCTACAACATTGAATGTTGAACATACATGTATTAGATAAAAGAATAATATTGAGTCAGATTCTTTTATATAATTTTAATTAAGATTTTCAAGAGCAAATACCTTCATATAAAAGAATGGGCTATCTGTTTCTTCCAACATCAGAATCTATCATACACAAATAAATAAAGAGAATATATTCATTTGATATCATTAGATCAAACATAAAAAATACACAAATTCTATCAAAAGATATCTACATGTCATATAATGAACCCCTTTTTTTATCCCCAAGTCTTACATGAGGGTACACTGTCCCTGTGGTTTTATCCTTAAATCTTACATGAGGGTACATTGTCCCTGTGGTTTTATCCCCAAGTCTTACATGAGGGTACAGTGTCCCTGTGGTTTTATCCTTAAATCTTACATGAAGGTACACTGTCCCTGTGGTTTTATCCTTAAATCTTACATGAGGGTACAGTGTCCCTGTGGTTTTATCCTTAAATCTTACATGAGGGTACACTGTCCATGTAATTTTATCCCCAAGTCTTACATGAGGATACAGTGTCCCTGTGCTTTTATCCAGCACACTTACATGAGGGTACAGTGTCCCTGTGGTTTTATCCAACACACTCAGGTCCTTGATCTGACTCCTGACACAGGCCTTCTTCTTCTCCACACTGATTTGGCTGTCCATTTCTAAAGAGAAGCATCAATAACCATAACCTCAGCAAATCGTAATAGAGTACAGTCATGTTTAATATCATGAACTGGAACTTTTTATCTGCGTTTCATTTTTAATCCTTATTTGATTGTTGAATTTTTTAAACAGATATTTCAAAAATCTGAAAAAATGTGTTATTACTTTATAAAATTTAATATACTTTCTATAGTTTACACAACAACAAATAAACTAAATACCTGTAAACTCCATCTCAGCCAGTGGGTTATCAAGGATACTCAGGTGGATGGTGACCTTTTGAACTTTGGAGGTCAGTTGGAATTTGACCAGATTCTTCTGCTTGGGTACAACATTGGACATTTCAGCATCAACTGTGAGAGAAAGAGTCTGGATTAAATGAAGATCTCTAGACTAGAAAAAGATGTGCTTAAAAGTGTTGTAGGCATATTAGCTACAAATGGCTTCAAGAAATGTTGTTTTTAATCTTGTGAAGCTTGCATTTTTAACGATCTCTCTAACTTTCTTTAAGGTTTTGACAAACTTTGCAGAAAAAGATTACATCATAAAGCAGGAGTAAAACTGTACATGCATGTTTTTGAGATAGCTATAACTCTGTACCTTCATCAACAAAAACCGAAATCCTGTGGGCGAGCTGTGAGATTCTCTGGCTGGTGATGGAGGACGTGTCTCGACTCCGGCGTCTGACGTTTGGGGGGACTTGGGGGGCGTCCACACTGTCAAGGACTGGCCCCGACCTCCTCTTCTCCACCTCACTGATACTGAAAACATTATTTACATTTTCTGTCAGATGTGATGTAATCTCATACATGAAAATGTACTAGTATATGCATGAGATGATCATTTAATCCTCTTTTTTTTTGTTTACATTTGGCAATGCCATTTTTTAAGTTTCATAACAAAAACAAGATTTATTATCAATTTCATTTTATCTGACTGCAAAGAAAAAAAATGAATCATTGGTTAAGATTATTCTTAAACTTTAAGAATAATCTAGCCCCATGATTAATATTTATTCTTACACAGATTTATCCTGATAATCACTACTCATTTATAAGACTTCTTATAAATGAGTAGTGATTATAATAGATCTGTAACATGAAGAATTTTGGGTTTTCAAATGAATGTGCTTTTACAGAATCATGTTACAACATTTTTCCACATATGTAAATCTTCTCAAAGCAAAAACCAACAAATCTCAACTGAACATAACTGCCTGACCCTTAACCTTTGAACTGTCTGACAGTACCTGTTCTGTAAATCCTCCAGGAACTTTTTGAAGTAGCACATCCCGATTTGGTCAAGTCGGACGGTCAGACTATTACACACCAGCGTGGCTTTGTTCTCTGTGCTCTCAAACACCGACTCAAAGTCAGGACAGTCCGTGCTTATCTGTAACAGTGAGGCAGGGGCATTGCAACAAATTACACTGACAGCGAACATACAGGCATATTGTAACAAGTGAAATAAACTGATATACAATATTCAATTTGTTATGCTTAAAATAAAACAAAAAAGTAAAGTAAAATTAATAGAACAATTATATGAGTTCATTCCAAGTGTTCTTAAAAGTTTTACAAAAAACTCTTAACCATATGTACCTAAAATCTACATAAGGCCTATTAAGAAAACTAAAAATAATGCACATGTACTGTAGCAACATCAAGAAGAATTGATTAGTACCTGTCCGCATAATATTGATTTACTTGTCATTATCACATTACTTATCTACATTACACCTATTGATTACCTTAATATATTACCTGTCTAGATTTTATTAAATTTACCTGTCTTTATTATGTTACCTGTCTGTAGCTGAAGGTGATCAGTTCTTGATCAGACTCTGTCCTCAGCAGCTCCAAGTACGCACCTGTTATTCCTAAAATATGGCCACTGGGTCAAACAAAAGTCAAGTGACAAAGCAAAATAAGGATTGACAACTGTAAACTGGTGTGCTAAGAGCACAATACCTTAAAGCCACATTGAACAGGTGGCAGCTTAAATGAGTTAATAAAGGATGAGGAAATTTTTCAATAACTATAACTGTTACAGTGACTGAGATGATATTCAAAATTCTACATGTACCACTCAATAATGATCAGAGCTTTCTCACTGACCTCATTCAACTGTATGTAACCTATTAACTGGCTCTTACTAACCATATACCTGTGTGTACCTGAGTCCTCCTACAGACCACACTTACCTGTGTGTAACTTATCAGCCAAGCTCAGGGCCCCTACACTGGCAAACACAGCCGTCCCACACTGACGGGGGGCCTCAGAGTCCCCTACAAAGTTCAACAGGGCTGTGTCGGCACTGATCCGGTCTAGACGGAACATAAGGTAGTCGCGGGCCTCGCTGCCCTCCCCCTGGGAGATCTGGAGCACCATCTCCGCCACCTGTAGCCTCATGTACGTCTTCATCTTGACCCGGTCGGTCAGGTAGTCCTCTACTGAACGTACATTGGTGTCACTGTATTCAAATAATGTAATCAAAGAGTTGTCTTTCTTGTACAAAGTTATCTTCTTCATTCAAAGTTGTCTCCCTTGTTCAGAGTCACAGAATTAGTGATGTATTTTACTTATTTAAAAGTCTTTCCCAATACCACAGTTTTTCTAGACTACTGCATTTTATATTTTGTATAGCTACATATTAAGATTTTGCGAAGTGTAACTGGCCATGTATTTAACAACAAGTAGACAACAGTTCAATATTTCAATCTGTGAATGAGTAACCCCTCTTGTAATTGGTTTACCTCTTCCACTGCCTATCTTCATCTTCCAGATCCTCCTCTGAAAATGTCCTCAGTTCCTCCACCGACTGAATAGGTGGTAGTGCCCTGGGCCCACCGACTCCTCCCTCTTCTATGATTGTCTTGTGGATGCGGGCAACCGGGCGCCTCAGGATGCTCCTACGAATTGCCTTAAGTGTGGCAATGTCTGGGTCTAACTGGACATCAGACAGCACCTGTAGAATACAAGTCTCATGAGTTTAAATAGGTACTACATGTATTTGAGATGGTGTTTGATGAATAGCAAGTTATGAAACCGAACATATGGTAACTATTACTAGTTTATCTTAATCTTACATTACAAAACCTCTTCTTTTGACTTTTTCAAATATTTTTTAAAATAACATACAAATGAATTATAATACAAATGTAGTACAGGATATTGTAATTCTTTAATTTATTCTATCACTGCAAAACTGATTTCCATTAGATTAGAAAATTAAATAATGTACTTCTTTTATGAGAAAAAAATCAATTACTATTCTGTGCGGAGTGGGCTCCCCTGTATCTCGGGTCGTCTCGAGCTTGGGGGGCACCAGAGAGGGACTGGGAAAGTGAAACACGAAGTTGTACAGAACCAGAATCTGCTTGTCATTTAAGGTCAAGGTCAAAGAAGGCAGTTGTACATCAAACTTTTGGCTGAAAGGAAAAACAAAATTATTGACTAATGCAAATAAATAGAATGATTTATCTAATAATGTTGAATAAATTAAGTATAAGTAACTTACATACACTTTTTCCCCATGATTTTAATCTGACACTCAGACTTCAAAACTAAAACATCAAACTATTTGGGCACTCACAGGTGGAAATATTTTAAATTTGCATTACACCTCTCTGTTACGATGATCACATTGGTCAAAAACTCTGGTAGATTTATAGTAAATACATTGAAGCATGCCTATAACAAAGTGCCAGGGTCGGGCAATTTTGCTTCGCTAAGTGTAATTCTCAATATCCATCAAGTATACAACATATAATAAAGTCACGGGGAATGAAAATCACTTCGCTGTAAGCGTCAATTCATTATAAGCGTGTTCGTTAAAACCATGTTTTACTGTACATGTAATTGCAACAGAAAGGTACTTGCAAAAATTACAATATTTCTTGCAGCAAAATAAAGTTGGATATTATTACAATATTTCCCACTAACCAACAGTCAGTGTGGAAGATGCATTTGGAATATTTTTTTTACAAACATGGTACCAATAGATGAAATCTACACTAACTGTGGTATCTGGTAGTTGTTCGGTACAATGGTTTTATGGAATGATACAGACAGTTGTGTACTTACTGTGGTATCTGGTAGTTGTTCAGTACAATGGTTTTATGGAATGATACAGACAGTTGTATACTTACTGCATGTGGTATCTGGTAGTTGTTCGGTACAATGGTTTTATGGAATGATAAAACAGTTGTGTACTTACTGTGGTATCTGGTAGTTGTTCAGTACAATGGTTTTATGGAATGATACAGACAGTTGTATACTTACTGTGGTATCTGGTAGTTGTTCGGTACAATGGTTTTATGGAATGATACAGACAGTTGTGTACTGGGTAGGACGTGGAATCTCGAATTGCTCTTTGTCTGGTACTGCGGCCAATCCTCAGCTATAATTATAGTCAAGTTACAGCAAGTCATACTAGATAAACAGAATTTTCTTATGATACATGTAATTCTGAATCCAAAGATTACTCTTTCTCGCTTTCTTTCCATCTCTCTATCTTTGTCAATCTATATCTCTGTAAATCTCTTTAGCTCTGCTCTCTCTCTCTCTCTCTCTCTCTCTCTCTCTCTCTCTCTGATATTAAGGACAATTTTCTATGTCATAATTATATACATATAAACAGTTATAGAATTATCACTCTTTATCAACAGAAAGATTTTGTCTTAATTTTATCTTTGGTTAAACACAACTTATTTGAATTTTATACTTATACATGATTGTATACATTTTTTATTAAAATATCTTGATAATTCAATATCTGCAATTATATATTAACATCATTTATCAATGCATTAAATACAAAAAATTGTGTTAACTTCAGGTTAACAAAGCAGATAATTTATGTATTAAGTGTCACAGACTTCCTCTAATTGGGAACAAATTTCAAGAATGTGAAATTTCTGTTTTATATCAAATGAATCTTGATTAATATAATTATGGTAAACCCTTTGCAATACTCCAATTCTATTTCCAGCTGATTAAAAACAATATGTTAAGCCCATTAAAACTGATAATCAAGCACCCCAAACTAGATTAAAACCAGCAATCTTGTTGTTATTGCCAACAACCACTGTCCCATGCACACCACAGGCAGTTGAGCCTGTTATCAATTACAATTCATATGTTTCATCATGCGAAAAGAGGCATTGAAATTCAAATTTCCTGTGGAATTTACTGGGAGAGGATGTGCTGAAATATAAGGCAGCAAAAGATTTAACTGAAACATTTTAACATCACAAGTTTTATATGGAGACTCAGAGTATAATCTGATAACAAATTAAGTTTCTGAGAAACTCTCCTTGAATTTTTCTTTGAAATATATTCATCTGCTTGGGGTTGCTCTTTTCACATGAAGTTCATATGAACCACAACATAAATTAGTTGTTAAGGATCATGTGTTTTCAATGAAGTTGATTTCTTAACAGTAAACTGCCACCAAAGTAATTAGTGATGAATCAGTGAATACTAAGAAATCTTACAGTCCATCTCAGTTTTAGCTGAAAATTTTTAAGTATACACATTATCAAAAAAGTTTAGAATTTTCCTGTTTGATCGGACAGTTTTGGATAAGATACAATTTTAAGATGTAATGGTACAAATTGAAATATCCATTGAGTATTGATGAAATCACTCCTATTTAAAACTATAGTTTGTAACAAATCATTGTTTGAAAACTACCTAGAATGCATTACAAACACATGAATTAAGGTTTGTGTTTATTGCTGTTTACAAAGATAACAACAGACCTGAGTCGGCGATCAGAGCTTTAACCTCTGTGACCTTGACCTGGAAGATGTCGTACATTTGATTCTGGAGGAGTGTGCTGGGGAGGGACGACTGGAAACATACAGACACAATGTTCAATTACATACAGGTACACCAAAGACCTACTGATAATACATGTAGCTGAATATACATGATATACATCTTATACATGTATTATATACATCTAGTTCTGGAAGAGGGTGTTTGGAAGGGATAGAGGAAAACATAAAGACAAGTTTTTTGATTATGGATAATACATGCACTATATCTTTATGACATAAGTCGATAGTCCTACATGTACAATAATTTTACTTAGCATTAATTTACAAAATACACTGTACATGCACTTGCAAAGAAAGCAAAATCTTGATTGCTATATAGTTCAGAAAACTTGTAGTATTTAGGATGTCTCAGAAAAGCATCTTATGACATAATTCATTAAAAGGTAAAATATGATTAGTATAGAAAAAAAATTTAAATTTTACGGCAAAAATTATTTTGTGGAATTGATTCATTTGGTAAACATTGAAATAATGTAAGTGGACAGTGCCCTACCCTGAGGTTCTCGGGTTTGTATTCATTAAATAATATAATGTGAGTAGTCCAGTCCCTACCCTGGGGTCCTGGGTTTGTTAACACTCAGTCTGACATACTGTGAGGATGCAGTGTCTTACTCTGGGGTCCTCGGGGTTAAAAACATTAACATAACATGAGGAGACAGCATCCTACCCTGAGGTCCTCAGGTTTGTAAACATTAACATAACATGAGGAGACAGTAACCTACCCTGGGGTCCTCAGGTTGTTATCGTTGACAATATAAAATGAGGAGACAGGGCTCTACCTTGAATTCCACAGTTTGGTAAACACTGAATTATTGCAAGGAGACAGCACCCTACCCTGGGGACCTCAAACATTGACATAACATGAGGAGACAATGGCCTTCCCCAAGGTTCTTTGATTTAATGCCCTACCCCGAGGTCCTCTGATTTGTCCTGTAGTTGACTCTCCACTGACAGCGTCCCAAAGTCCACCACCAAAACATGGCCTCCACTGAAAGATGGTAAAACAAGAAACATTTAAAATATAAATAACATTCAGGACAAAGTGAGTTGCTTAAGTCCTTCTGGAATTTGGATTCAAATTTGAATGACACTTATATGTCTAGAAGTCACACTAATTAACTTACTTGTGTAGAGTTCCATTCTCAGGTATCACAATATATGGGGACCTCATGTGAATGGAGACATAAAAGGTCTGAAATATATGAACAACCAAAAACTTCATTTTGGAACTAACATGAATCCTTACTAACAATTATCAATATAATAGAGATTTAACTAGTAATAAATATTATGTTAAATAAAAAGTTCATGCAAGAATTTCAAAATGTATATTGCTCAAAAGTTAAATGGTATTTCCAATAAAAACTCTACATGACCACAAAAATTCAAAGTCTGCTGTAGGTATATAAAGGTGACATAACTCCTTCGTACCGACTGCTGTTCAATGGCATACAGAAGCATGTCTTTGCTGTACTTGACAACCCCGCTTAGTTTCTCCATGGCCAGGGCGTTCATGTCTGTGTCTTGCGTGTGGTCCGAGGATTGGAAGAAATTAAAAATCTCAGCAATAGCGTGCTGGAAAGGAATATCAATAGGTCCTTCAGATTGTATTACATGTACATACACCAAATAAACATAAGAAAAACATTTATCTAAAATTTCATTTAAATTTTTAACATTTGTTTGTCTTGATTTTTTTCAGAATTCTCTTTATAACATTTGAAACATGAGTTCACAGAATAATTTAACATAATAAAATGTTTTCTTTTTTGTTTTGCTTTAAAATGAGACTAAGAGTAGTACTTGGTCATAGAAGATTTCCACAGGCCTCACTGTCATCTTCAGTGATTGGTCAGCTTTGATATGTAAAGGTCGAAGTTCATATTCCATGAAAAACATCTGACCCGATAAATCTGAAGCTATAGGCAACAAAAACAAGGTATAGGTTGATTAACATGTATTACATAGAGTAATTCAGTGTTTTAGATATTCAAAATTGAAAAAAAAATCAAACAGTCAGGTATAATATTCCATCATCCTGAAAACCTCAAAATTCACTTTACTAATCATGTTCGATATCTTGGCACATCAAAAATTAATTCACTTGCTTTCTGTTTTTATTACTTTTGATTTAATTCCCCATCATACTCAGTAAATATAAATTTATCAGACTCTTTGTTTTACTTTTAAAATACAAAACTACGAAAATAGCCACAAACATCGAGCCTTCTTAAAGCCAGCCTGAGGACAATTATCTTTTCAAAATCTGGTTTGTGATGACTAATGTTCGCGACCAAGCCTTATCCAGAATTGATTGTTATAATAACCATACTACAAGGACTAGCGGCGAGTCAAAATGTTTGCAACGACAAGGCTCTCCCAAACCTCGCAAAAATTTCTCGCATGCGAATAAAAAATGGTTTATAGAAGCTGGCTTAACTTTTGCAGCTCATGAAATATACAACTTTTGATACTTACTGTAAATTCCACCGTTTGAGGTCAGCAGTTTGACCGGTTTGTTGTCAAGGGAAACACCAGAAATCACAAAACTCTCTGTGTTACTGACCACCCTGTAGTAAAAGAGAGAAGTGAAAGAGAGAAAGTATAGAAAACATTTAAAACAAATCAAATAAAAAAAACACAGTAACATGTGGTAAGCATTATTAAATTAATGGATTAATTCACACACGCATAATGCAAACAAAATATGGTCATCAAGTTTTTCTTTCTGGAAAATTATAACTGATAATCAGCTTCAATAGATTGCTACCAGCTTATCAAATTAATAAGTTAAACTAGATTGTCCAAATCTGGGCAAACGCCAATAAATCCCAAAAATCCAAGATGCATAAAAAGTCTGATTTTTATCCATGAGAACCAACAGAAACAATTAATGGATACACTCCAGGCATTAATCCTACAAAATCTGAATTTTTTTAACTATATGAAGCATCCCCTGTACCTGATTCCCTCCCCTCCGGGCCTGTTTTCATACGAGGTCCTCATCTCGTCCATGATGACCTGCAGTATACAGGATGACCCAGTGGACTCGGTGCTGGTCAGACAGCCACAGATCTTCTGTACCTCCAGCTGAATCTTGTACGCCACGTACTGCAAACATCAAATCACTATAATTACTCTTAAGCCCAGGGAAATAGAAACATGGAAACCTATCATTTTGAGACCTCTTCAAAGCAACAATTTGATAAGTTGAGTTTACTTATTGATTTAGTTTTTTTAAAAGTTTTGTGACTTTCAGTCTGAGCTTAAGCTTGATTTACGCAAGTAAATGTATTATGTTACAGTCCCAACTTTTAAAATAAATAAGGTAATACTATGTATGTTTAGGACTAAGCCATAAATATTTTTTTAAGGCACCATTATAAGAATGACTTACACTTTTCTACATGTACATAAGTTCTGACCTCCTTTGGCATCCTCTGTGGATTTTCTGCCTCCTTATAGCCCACTCCTTCATAGATCTCCTTCTTCTCTTCCTCAGACAGTCCAAACAACTCCTCTGTAACGTACATGTAACAATAATTATAGCAAGCAGGAGATTTTACAAACTCTAATATAATTACACTTGTACCTTCAGATATAATATCATTAGATATCACTTTCATACCTTCTGCTGTCATACAACTAGATATTAGTTTCATACATTCTCCTTCGAAATTACAAGATATCAGTTTAGTACCTTCTGTTATCATTCGACATCAGACTCATACCTTATGATGTGATATAATTAGATATCAGCCTCATACATTCTGTTCTAATATCATTAGATGTCAGATTCATACATTCTGTTGTGATATCATTAGATATAAGACTCATACATTCTGTTGTGATATCATTAGATATCAGCCTCATACATTATGTTGTGATATTATTAGACATCAGCCTCATACATTATGTTGTGATATCATTAGATGTCAGCCTCATACCTTCTGTTTGATATCATTAGATATCAGACTCATACATTATTTTGTGATATCATTAGATATCAGCCTCATACATTATTTTGTGATATCATTAGATATCAGCCTCATACATTATGTTGTGATATTATTAGACATCAGCCTCATACATTATGTTGTGATATCATTAGATATAAGACTCATACATTATTTTGTGATATCATTAGATATCAGCCTCATACATTCTGTTGTGTTATCATTTAGATGTTAAATTCATATATTCTGTTGTCACAGTGATATCATTAGATGTCAGCCTCATACCTTCTGTTTTGATATCATTAGATATAAGACTCATACATTATTTTGTGATATCATTAGATATCAGCCTCATACATTCTGTTGTGTTATCATTTAGATGTTAAATTCATATAATCTGTTGCCACAGTGATATCATTAGATGTCAGCCTCATACCTTCTGTTTTGATATCATTAGATATCAGCCTCATACATTATTTTGTGATATCATTAGATATCAGCCTCATACATTCTGTTGTGTTATCATTTAGATGTTAAATTCATATATTCTGTTGTCACAGTGATATCATTAGACTCATACTTGTGATATAATTAGTTATCTGTCTCAAATCTTCTGCTCTAATATCATTTGAGATATCAGACTCATACCTTCTGCTCTCATACAGTACCCGCAACGTTATTTTTTACAAGACACAGGAAAGGATAGGATAACACACGATAGAACAGTATACACGCACGAAACGATAGGATTGATACACGATCGGAAAGGATAAACGATGTTCACGTTAAATCTCGTTAAACAATGTATACAAAAAGTTGATAATGTTAGAAATTGAGAAAGAACTATCAAGATATACGCGGGCTTTCTTGTTAGTATCAAATGCTGAGTTGTTAATCATCGCTGCATCATTTATAGAATGTATAAAAATGACAAGTTAAAATGTATCATAAAAGTTATGAGCTTAAATGATCAATAAACTATCTGTATTGTTAACATTTTTTTCATTACCGAACACCCAAGCTGATCGCTGCGAACGTTTCAGCCCGAAATCAAATCACATGGAAAATAGAGGGACGGTTCAATTAAAATACAAATCTTGTTCTCAATAAATATAAAATCTATCATTAATACATTTCTTTCTGTATTGAAAATGATGCATTTAAAACGAATTACAATATATTTAATACAAGTTAAATAAATGTTTACAGAGATATACAATATGCGTATGATTTGTTTACATTGTTTTCATTACCGCACTCCCGAGCCCATCGCCGAAAACAATTTAGCCCGAGATCAAATCACACGAAATTAGCGGGTTCAATTAAAATACAACTCTTGTTCTTAATAAATATGAAATATATCATACATACTTTTGTTTCTATAAAAAATGATGCTTAAAAAACGAATTATATTGCATACAAGTTAATATTTACGCAGGTATACACTCCACGTACGATTTAATATATTCGATATACAAGTAAATTATGTGTACGATTTAATATATTCGGTATACAGGTAAATTATGTTACTTTCTTCCTAAGAACTTCAAAAGTTTATATTAATTTTCATTTCTGCTGCTTACAGATATGATTTACATGTAATATTATTTAATGTTGATCTAAAGAATTAAGAAATTAGATTTTTCATTTCTTGTTAGATAAAATATTGTATACTGCGCTCTGAAGGACTTGTAAGTTTGAAATAAATTTACTTGCTTATGAAAATGCACGAATGATTAACACGATGTGAAAAACAAAAAAACTGTTAAAACTGAACGATAAACCTGATAGGATTAAGAACGATAGGATAGCATTAACGCACGATAGAACAGTATACACGCACGATACGATAGGATTGATACACGATACGATAGGATAGGATTGTAAAAAATAACGTTGCGGGTACTGTATCATTATATATCAGACTTGTACCTTCTATTGTGATATCATTAGAACCATCTGCTGTGATATTATTAGATATCAGACTCATAATGTTTGCTGTGACATCATTAGATATCAGACTCATAATGTTTGCTGTTACATTATTAGATATCAGACTCATAATGTTTGCTGTGACATCATCAGATATCAGATTCATACCTTCTGCTGTGATATCATCCAGAGCCTCCTCCTCCTCAGATCCACCCCAGAACCAGCTGAACCAACCCCCTCCTGCTTTCTTCTTTTCTTCCCTCTTTCTTCTCATCTCCTCTTTCTTTTTTTTCTCTCTCTGCTCCGTTTCCTCTGCATACTAAATAGTAATTACACAACTTAATTTATATGAAACATTAAAAATGGGCAGGATATTTAATCTTAATATTATTAATAAACTCAGCTATAGTTTTATACACAGTACTGAATAACAAAATAATTATAGAATATACTGTAAACCAACTATTATAATTCACGACAACTTTATTTCGCGATTTACCTCAGATGAACTGGTTCGCGGCGACTACTTTTCACAATCAAGCCTTATTCACACCTGTTTTTTTTTATAACAACTATATGGCAAACACTGGTCCGGGGCAAGAAATATTAGTGACATCAAGGCTCTTGCGAACCTCGGGAAAATTTCTCACACTCAAATAAAAGTTCAACTTGGTTTACAGTAATACAAATAACACTGATTAACTAAGGATCATGCCAATGGGTGTTTGGCTGCCAATACATTGATCTTTAGATATCAAACATATATTTAAATTTCAGAAAACCAATTAAAAGAACTGAAGAAAATAATATAACTGTAACAATCACATTAGACAATTAATCAAGATGTCTTCTCATTGTCCGATGACCTTGACCTCAGTGTTACCTTGACCTTGGCCTGTGCCCTGGCCTTTAGGATGTTGGTAACGTCCATGGATTTCTCCCATTCCTCCAGCCGTTGTTTGATGTTGACGTCTTTGTCAGACTCCAGGTACTTCTTGTATAGCTTCCAGTACTTCTCATACTCCTGTCTGTGTGCATCATAAAGATAACATGCTTAATATATTATAAATTAAAATAAAATATTTAAATTATTCCCATACTGAGATAGTTAAAAAAAATTACTTCAAAAAGAAATAATGTCCTTATCTCATTCAGCACAAAATGTAATATTTCAATTTTTAAATCAGTAAACACTTAATTATATGTAATAGTAAATTGGTATACTGTCTGAATAAAACTTTTACTTTCATGCTTTTAACATTTCCAATCTGACTTACTTCACAAAACAACTTCTTTTCAATGCAATATTACTGTAAAAAATTTCTAAACTCAATGATTATTCAGAAAGTTAACATATTATTATGACAAGATCTAGGACAAAGCAAGATGGCCGTACTTGTACTGTACAATCTTGGGCCAGGAGTAGGGCCTGATGTTGTGCTCCAATACCGATACATATGCGTACCGCCACCAGGACTTCACGCTCGACTTCACGGAGGACGTCGGCCGGAACTTACGATATCGACGATTTACTTCCAACCTTTTGGAAAACTCCAGCCACTGTGTTGCACTCACATACTGAACAGATTGAAAATAAAAGTAGTACATGTTGACAAGGTAACTCAAAACCATATTATATGTACTAGTCTAGTATCCAATAAGCGATTCACAATGACATGTATGCCAATGTATAAAATTTCGACATTGTACAAATCCAATAAAAAACACAGACAACAGCATTGTTCTAAAATTCTTTCGCCATAAAAATGATTTTATTTCTGACATGACACTCCTCTTTGTACAATGCTCAGACACATGCATGTCTTGTTCAGTCAGTCTTTCTCTCTGTCTCTTTCAGTTGTCTCTCTCTCTCTCTCTCTCTCTCTCTCTCTCTCTCTCTCTGTTGCTCTTGTTTTTTCTGTCTGTCTCTTTTTCTGATTTACCTGACTTGGAACAGACTCTCCTCTCTCTCTCTCTCTCTCTCTCTCTCTCTCTCTCTCTCTCTTACCTGACTCCTGGACATCCTGGCCTCAGCGTCCTGCACCGACAGCTGTATATAGATCTTTGGCATCTTGTAGTCATCAATGTTGTACAGAATGACCTTGGCCTCTGCTGAAAATGGGGTCAGTACTGTCCAACAAAGACAAAATATTAGTACATCACTCTGAGATCTACAGCTTGGTATTTGATTGCCCCATTTACTTTCTCGATTAATACTAAGTACTGGTGTGTGTAATGATGTCAGCGGAATACCTGGGGAAAATTTGTCTGCAGAAATCATCTTGGATCTGATGGACTGTTTCAATAGATTCTGTGAAAAATATGATACAATGTATAAGGAAATATGAAATAAAACTTTTGAAGTCTTTTAATTACAAAGTTTTCATTAACATTTAACATAATTAAATTTTACGTATCGATCATTCTTGTATACTGGATCTAACAATAAATGAATGACTTCTTATACATGAGTACACAGACTGAGTACCGATTTGCTGAATCAGCACTCACCTTCCAGCCCCCGGACTGAACCAGACCTGTGTCCCCTACAAGGTCACTAGTGCTGACCCGGGAGTTCCAGTACAGTGAAAAATCTGAGATCCTCCCCAACTATAAAGTAAAGGAATCATTATAATACAGAGAAAAATCTGAGATCCTTCCCAGCTGTAAACAAGAAAATCATCATATAGAAAAAAAAATCTAAAATCGGTTATCCATATTGTGTAGAATTTTACTGTTTTTCAATATAGGGTTTATGACTGGTACCCACCTTGTGTAGGATTTATGACTGGTACCCACCTTGTGTAGGATTTTTGACTGGTTACCCACCTTGTGTAGGATTTTTGACTGGTACCCACCTTGTGTAGGATTTTTGCTGAGCTGTCTAGTTCCACTTCCTCCCATCTGTCGTTTGTTGAGAACACATACAGACCTCCCAGAATTCCTCCTGCAGCAAACGGTTTACCAGGATTGGAAATGGAGTCCTCATATCGCACATGGACATTACTTATTTTAATCTGAAATAAATAATTTACTTAGCACACCATGATAGTAAATTCACAGCTATTGATGAAAAAGTATAAAATTAATACATTGTATCTTCTATGAACTTAATATACATTAGTTTTAATTTAAAAGGAATATATGTGTAAGGGGTTGGAATTTCTGTAGACTGATAATCTCTTATTGATCAAATATTTAACATTAAGCTATAAAAAAGGATCTTACACAATATTCGTAGATCTTAAAGATTATTTTCAACTGAGACATTATACCAAACCCAAACACTTTCTACAGACAGTTTTACATCAAGATATACATTGTACAAGAACTATACTGGGTGATGAACATGTAGAAGTGAGCTGTACCTGGATGTTGTTAAGGATGTACTTCCCAATCTTCTCAAACAGACCAGGGTGCTTCTCTGCTTCCTTGGCTGCAGGGAAAAGAAATTCATGTGTAAATGTGTATGTAAAGTAAGCCATATAATTTGAAATATATAACATAAAAATATGAAAATTACAACCATTGTTTGGTAATAAGACTCATACGATTGCCTGTTTTAGATAACATACTTTACGTAATGTAAGCATGGCCTTTTTGACAACCTTATACAGCATGAACTGTTTGATATATCATGCTTATACAGCATTACCTTTTATGGATGTCCTATTTCAAATATGGTATTTTTACAGCATTATGATACTATGATACTAGCCTGTTGGAGATACAATATAATACTTATACAGCATGAACTATTAGAGCTATCATACTTAGCCGTTATATAGCATGAACAATGTGAGATGATAAATTTACAGAGAATCAAGTCCCTTCAGCATGGCCTGATTGAGATATCGACCTGTTTGAGATATCATACTTACAATGCAGCATGAACTTCAGAGATATCATACTTAGCTGGTATATAAAGCATGAACAATGTGAGACGATAAACTTACAGACTTTTTGTATGAATGACGGGTCGAGCGCCTTCAGCATGGCCTGTTTGAGATATCATACTTACAGACTTTCTGTATGACTGAGGGGTCGGGCGCCTTTAGCATGGCCTGTTTGAGATATCATACTTACAGACTTTCTGTATGACTGAGGGGTCGGGCGCCTTTAGCATGGCCTGTTTGAGATATCATACTTACAGACTCTTTGTATGAATGACGGGTCGAGCGCCTTCAGCATGGCCTGTTTGAGATATCATACTTACAGACTTTCTGTATGACTGAGGGGTCGGGCGCCTTTAGCATGGCCTGTTTGAGATATCATACTTACAGACTTTCTGTATGACTGAGGGGTCGAGCGCCTTCAGCATGGCCTGTTTGAGATATCATACTTACAGACTTTCTGTATGACTGACGGGTCCAGCGCCTTCAGCATGGCCTGTTTGAGTTTCTGCTCCAGCTCCTCCACCCTTTCTTTGTTGTAGGTATCCATGGAGATGGGACTCAGTAGGACGTACAGTCCATCCAGCTCCAGGCGGACTTCTGTTCCCCCAAACAGGTTCCCCCATGGTATGGATAGGCGAATGTAATCTGTAGTAAAGATTCAGTCCCATGTTACTGGTTGAGTGTTTCGTTGTAGCAATGTGTTTAAGTATGTCTGTTCTAATTATTTTTTTTTAAGGAAGTGGGGAAACTGCAAGGACTTTTTTCCCTATTATAATCTAACAATTCTACATGAACCTTTATTCTGAGAAACTAAGTTAACTTGATTGCTGCGTGTGTATGCTATATACATATTATTGAAAAGATAATCAAGTGAGGGCACAATGTACATGTATCATTCAATAATTTACCTAGATGTCCGACCTTGACCTCAAAGGCTTGTTCCTTTCCCAGCTGTAAAATAAAGGGAAAGTTTTGTAATATGTCATGATGGTTTGAACTTATTTTATTGTAATATGATTGCAATGGGATTGGGCACAAGTTCTAACACTTATTTAGCCCTCTTCCTATACAATATTTTACATACAAAATTTTCACATGCAAATAAAATGTCATATAAGTGTGTATAAATATAAAGATTCAAAATGATTTACAATAAAGTTTCAGATAACACATTTTGATGCAAGTGTAAACACGTAATCAAAATATGTCATGATATTCACATTGATTTTATATTGATACGTATGTAAATGTATAACTATCAGTCTATTAGAATTGAATTCAATACCTGAAGAGTAAGGAAATCCACCTGGAAAAAAAATAAAAATTTAAAAGTAAGAGAATTTCTAAGAATCAATCATATTAATACTCCTTGATTGCACTTCATTACGATATAGCAATAAATCTGAACCACTGATAATCTCTTCATTAACAAATGAATTAACAAACCACAATATGTTATCTAACATACAAGTAAAGTCAATGTTGAGTATTGATTGATGTGAAGGCAATGACAGCTACACAACGTATCTTGTATTACATTTGGTGTAGACAGGTACAGTCGAGTAATCAATGGAGATCGAGGCAGATAGAGGTGAACATATTAACAGATTAGAATTACTCACTCAATACACCAGGAATCAATGGGAGGAGGAGGGAAGACAAGATTGTATTGTGTAGAAGTCTTTATCATACTCACCAAAGCACTGGGCTTTAGCACCAAGTCCTTCAGCTCTACTTTGCCTGAAATTATATCAGATTTGTTTGAAAAGGTCAAGACATCGTCTTATTAAATCCAATATAAAATTTTACATGTACAACTTTCATTCTGTTGGTCTGAGACTCTTTACTCTCCTTCTCTCTCTCTCTTTCTCTCTCTCTCCTCTCTCTCTCTCTGTCTCTCTCTCACGTATTGTTTAAAATCACTTAGAGTCTTCTTGTAATTATCTAGAGTTATATTAACAAAACTTTTGGTACTACAATGTAACAGGACATTCAATATCAAAACAATTCAAATCTAATGCCAGCCACATGCAAGTGAAATATGTATGGATAATGAAGGCAACAGCTTAAAAACTGACAAATGACTAATTCAGTGACTGAATGGCCAAGACCCACATCAAACTGCTCTTTGTCTACAACAAAAACAACCAAAAGTGCATAGTTTGGTTAAACAAGCTCTATATGCTACAGAACAATAACATCTATTACTCTCTCTATCTTGCTCTCTCTTTCTCTCTATCTCCCTCTTGCTCTCTCTCTCTCTCTCTCTCTCTCTCTCTCTCTCTCTCTCTCTCTCTCTCTCTCTCTCTCTCTCTCTCTCTCTCTCTCTCTCAGGTACTGCACTTATATGACTTATATTGTTATGAAATAAACAACTGCATGGAACCTGAATTGCATGCAACCTTGACCCTACACTTGATATCCTGTTTTTATTATCATAATGAATATGAATAATCCAGTTACAATTAAAAGTACCGTACAACAATAGACCATAAGTACATTTGTCAATGTTCAGTGTATAAATTTAAACAGACAAACAATGTATTTTAATATTGATTTCATAAAATATGACAAGATGTGTATAGAGTAGACCTGACCAGACATAGTACATTGTACAAATTTAAACTGACAAAACAATGTATTTTTTAAATATTATTTGATAAAATATGGCAAGCTGCGTAGAGGCTTTAAGTCTGACCTTGTAACACGCTGTAGTTCAGGTTGTCATGGTTAATGTTTTCAACAAACCCGCCCACATACTCGTTGATGAGGTTGACTAAACGGTCCTTAATCATGACTTGTCCTTATATTACACTCTTCATCTCCACTAAAACAAAAACAAACAGAATTAAAAGAAATTTGCAATGCAACAAATAAACATGTCAAGCGGTTTCCGTTAGTTTTCACAGCTATAAGCCACTTCCATCTTTAAGCTCTTTCAGCTGATTGTTAGCTTCAAGTAGCCTGAGGGTATAAGCAAGTGATGTGTATATATTATAAAATACTACAAAAAAATATTGTAATGATAGTATGAAGGTTTGACCCTCTATGTACAGTTTGGTAAAATCAAACTTCGAATTCTGAAAAGAGATGAGAGAAAAAAAAAAACATTAATATTTAGGACTTCAATTTTGCTCCAAAAAACTATTAAAAAAGCGTCTATTCATCAAACAATTCATACATTGTACAAATGTTTTTTATTCAGAAAAAAAAACTATATTTAGAAGAATGTTAAGTATACTACTATACACTGAAGTGTTTTATATCCGTTTTGTAATATATATTGGTACTTGAAAATCTAAGGGTTGGAATAATAATAGTATTGTTTTATTATTTATCACATGCTTGCCCAACTTTGTGGTTAATGATATCTGCTATTCTATACATTATTGATATTTTGCTATATTTGATATTTTGTACATTAAAATATTTAATGTACTAATGGGTAAATTTGATCACAAATTCTATTACAAAAAGACTAAATATAAACTGAATTCACTTTAGTCTGACAAAAATGGAACTCTAATTCAGCCAGCAGGTAGACTGTGGTCACTTAATTTGGGTTAAAGATGAAGGAAAAAGACAATTAAGACTCAGATTTTTGCTTTTCATAAATCAACATGAAATGCTATTGTTTAATTTGAATGCACAGTTTTGTATTTAATGTGTTTACATGCTGTGCACTTAATTCTTAATTGGTGATTAAAAAACCCAGCAATTTGTGTATATAGATGTCTTTTCAAGACATATTGTTTTGATTATTAGAGATAAACCAATGTGCATTTGAAAATAGACATGCATGAACACCATAACTTTTCTTTACGTCCGAGGAAAACATGCTCAGTGAAAGCCCCATTATCATGATTATTAAGCAATGTAAAACAAGTGATACAAGATGACCATGATTGGTACATGTGTAATGGGATATGAATCATATTTTAACAATACTATGTGTGTTATTTTTTCCCTTCAACTTTTGTATGAAAACATGGTTTTTTTTGACATGCAGAATAACAAACTTTGAAGGTACATGTATACATCCAAGATTTTCTAACTTCATGGTACTACATGTACCTACATCACGGGGTTGAATGTTTGCCCCCAGAATCATCAAAATATATGTTACAAATGCACATGTATCAAATTCAATTAGAAGTCTACTCCAGGGTCAAAATCAATAATGGCTGCACACTACCAGCCATATTACTCAGTCTAAAACTTTACATTTAAAGCAGACCTGAAAACACTGCCAAACCAAGAATATGCATTGCAGATGAACTTATGATCCCTCTTGTTTCACTGGTGGATGACTAAAATAAGTTAGCTGTGAGGAAAAAAATAGAATCATATCCTGTCAAACCTAACATATCACAATTTTAAAGATCAAAATTTGATAGACCAAATTACCATAAAAGTGTCCCTTTTTTCCAAAAGATCAATGTAAAATCAAACCTGGTGAATGAAATCCATTTTACAATAATTCATGAAGTGCATATCATTAGCATGAATATCTTACTGGTAAGAGTTGTAATCATGAAGCTAAGCATGTAGATAACATAAAAATAATACATGATGTCACATGCAACAAGTATTAACTAGCAATAAATATATAAACTGACTAACGATTAAGTTCTGCGTATCGATATTGCAACCATTAAGGGTTATCACTTATCAAGATGTAGATAGGACTATCTTCAAAAGCACTTGGCAATAACTGACAGGATCAACTTTCTACTTTCACTTTAAAAACGTCATATGTAAAACACAAACATAGCAAGTAATGCCGGTTTTAAAATATCCCTAAAATACACAGACTGCAAATATGCTTAGTTACCAAAATCATAATTTATGCATTCCTTGTTCTTGCAATATTGAAACCAAAAAATTGATCCTAAATATCATTGTTGGATTTTTGACAGTCAACACAATTTAATTGAATTAAAGACGTCAGTGTTAAATAAAATCAACTAGCATGCACGTCGTATATAGACCTGTTAATAAAGCACGCACACACTCCGTCCAAGAAACAGCTGCAGTCATCTTCACTCGATGTAAAAATCAATGAAATTCTGATCAGCGGTCGACAGAAACAAAATAAAAATTTAGACAAGTCGTACAAAGCCAGGGTCGATCTGTCAAACAACTTTGGCTAAGTCGTACGTAATGAACATTGTCTAGTCTTTTTTATAAGGGTTTTTTGTGCGTGTGTTTTTTTTTCAGGTTTTCTATGAATCCATTAAATGTATAAAATTCAAGTTCAATTTGTACTGATCATGATATTATAACCATATATTCATGAGAATATCCGGTGGTATGGAAGACTGAGTTAGGGCATCCTCGCTGCATGCCCATCTTTTGAGGTACGAATTGGGCTCTTGGCATTTGAGAAACTAACTACAATGCAGTTCCTTCTCTCACAATTTTTATACAGTTCCTGGGGGGGGGGTTAAATGATTTTTATTCAATTATTTTTTTTTGTTTGCGGGAAGAATTAATTTCTTTTTCCCCACACATGTAAAATCATACTTATATCATAATCGACATTGATATTGATAATACTTTAAACTTGATCGAAATTATGAAATATCACTGAATTAATTAATATCTTCCAATAATATATACAATGTAATATATCTAGCGAGACATTAAATATAATTATCTTATTTTATCGGTAGAAGTAGACGACCAATCTCTAAAACGTGACAAAATGCGGCGCGTCTTTTAACCCAATGAACCGCAATGAACCACAATGAACCGCAATGAACCACAATGAACCACGATGATACCACAATGAACCAAATGATTGAATTAATGCATTTTTAATTATGTATATGTATGTTCAGGTACACACGTCATATTTCATTCATTCAGAATTCATTATTTCAATACATGTAACGCTTAGATGTTGGTATATTATATAAATATGTAAAGCATGAATTAAAAAAAATACCTATATACATGTATAAGGTAAATTTTGATATATAAATATATAACGCAAATATTATTATTTAATTAAGGCTGAATATAATTAGCTAAGTTGTCGTATTTTTTAAATTTTAAAGAAATCATTCACTTTACATGACATTTGAAAATGTTTGATTAACTGGTTAAACAAGATAATTTTACAATTATTGTCATCTTTGGATTAAATTTGTGTGCTTAAGATGGGCAGTACAACGGTACTAATAAACGCTCATTCTAATTTATCTAATTGATTGGTTAATTTAATAAAAACCAAACAGAGGGGATCAACTCTCATTAGTTCCAATGTCCATAGACTCAGAAAAGGGAATAAAAGCATTGTACGAAATTTAAAAAAAAAAAGTGTCATCTACATTTGTTTGATAACTAAAGATTGTACCATCCATTATTTTAAATGGTTCTGAACTACAGGGATTTTCAAATAACGCTATCATAGCGAGAGTTCAACTGAAATTTGTAAACTTCTTCATCTGAAACAATTCACTCCACATTTTATGGTATAAGGTGAACTTCAGGCACTTAGCATGGGGGGGGGGGGGGGGGGGGTATTTGGGGCAGTGAAATTGAAGTTATAGGTACACTACGCTAGTCTCCCCCCCCCCCCCCCCCCCCACCCCGGATTATATTGATTAAATGTAAGGTAAGAATTTCTTCACATCAATTATGACATCCCCTGTATATTGTTGTAAGTATACACACCGACAGTAGCTCTCGTGTATACAGGGCCAGTTAAATGACAGCAGGTGTAATAAAGTCTCCCAATATGTATTAGGGGTATCCAAAACTGGAGAGGGGAAAGGATATACAATACACCTTGTGTTGTTAATTGGGGATCTCTCTCTCTCTTTCTCTCTCTCTCTCTCTCTCTATCTCTCTCTCTCTCTCTCTCTGTTAAACTGAAGTTACCACTGCACTTTGTAAATAACGACAGAATACTTCCTCTAATTACAGTTTATATACACACATACAGACACACATTTGAAACTTGAAAAATACAGCAAACCTGGGTGTTTTTTTTCATTTTCGTATTTAGATAGATAGTACAGTCATATATGTGAGGTATTCCTATAACTTGAATGTGTTGTCCTTATATTATAGAAACTTAAATACTCGTTATCACTGTATTACGAAACTATCAATAGTTTGTTAGATAGTCAGATACATGTAACTTTACTGAATTTTTTCATCCACTGCGTTCTTTGTCACCATCCCACCCACCCCTTCCTCCCGAGAATACAAATTGCTTTTCGGTGAAATTGTTGGGCGAGTACAGGAGGAACTTCAGATAGCTTGCCCCTTTGTCAGCTATAGCCCCCATCCAATACACTTTCCCCCTCCCCATCCCAAACAACATCGCCTACTCTAAATTCTCAAATACATGCATCAATTACCGAAAAATAATGTCAATTGGTCACAATCGAAATGCACCTATTTATCGATAATAATCAAATTTTAATTCTAAAAATATATTAACCTAAATATCAAGATTTAAAGCTGCATTTTCAAAGATACGAATCTGTATTCAAGGATTTCATGGATAAACGGGTTGATGGAATAATTTTACAGAGAGGTGCTGGACTAGTTCAATTTTTTGTGTGAAGAATAGCATCATATCATAGAGAGAAGATATTTTTTTAAACTGAAGAAACACGTTTTTATTCAAAACCTCTATCATTCATGAAATAAGCGAGCTGATCATATGTACCGACAGCGAAGATCGTAATTTACTTTAACAAAAATAATTAGAAACGGGGTGATATTTTAACTATATTCGGGTTTTTGCACGTTACCACTATTTTAATTGTAGTTTAGGAATTATAATATTTGCGGAATTTTCATGCTATAATATTTGCGGAATAGTAAAAATATTTGCGGAACAGCACCACATTTTTTCGAAAACGTTATAATTTTATGTGGATATACGTTGTGCGCTGGTCAATGTAGAAATGCTAAGACATTCCAATTTAAGAACGTCTGCTTTTCCTGAACCATTAACAACTAATGCAAGTGCGTTTATCTATAAATGAGAATTCTGTACATGTTGCTATAATTTCTATAACTCACAATTAGAAAATTAGTTTAATAATCAGACGATCATAGAAAACGACTTTCCATGTTAGATTAAAGATAACCAAAACTATATAGTAATATATGTAAGATCTCTCATGATATTTGTGATAGAATATATAATTTTTATCCAACGACCTCTAATCATATCTTTAATCTCATTTTAATGGACTTTTCCGCGAAAAGAAATCATAGCTCGCCTGTCAGTCCTACTTTAAAAGAAGAACAAAAAATGACTTTAAATTGCTAAAATTCGTCAAGTCAAATTCAGTTTCGACTCTGGTTTGAAATCATTTTGTATATCACACGGTCTCATGACATTTTAAAAAATCAGTTATTTTATTCAAGATAACAAGCAGATTCGTCATTAGATCATGTTTCGTAGCAAATTGAATTATAAATAATACAGTTTATATCTATCTATAAGTAAAGAATGGCAGCTTTGAATTTACCAACAATGTAAATGCAAATTAGTGCACATGTACATCGTCAATAACCTGTAAATTGTATATATGACACTTTTAGGTAGTTATACCAAATATATAATGAATGTATTCACTTAACATCAGTTCATTGTGGTTCATTGTGGTATCATTGTGGTTCATTGCGGTTCATTGTGGTTCATTGCGGTTCATTGTGGTTAAAAGACGCGCCCACAAAATGTAAATCTTAAATTATTTAATCAATTTCCAAGAAATCATATGAATTATCCTTCCAAACAAAAGTGGAGGAGGGGTCTGGATACTAGATATACGAGTATATACATGTATTAGTATAACAATATTTTGTGTTATTCAGCGAAATAATTCCGCGAAGCAGATTAAATACGAAAGAAACAGTTTGTTAATTAAGGTCTTCCGTTTTCAACGGAAGACCATGTACTGATTCTGTTTCGTATTATTCTTATTTTTTCTTCTAGACGTTTTTTAAAACTCAAATATCTCGCTTGTTTGCTGTCCTATTATGTTCAAAATTTCAGGGTACATTGGAAATTACAAATTCATAATATCAAATGAAAATCATTGAAATCATCACTTCCGGTGCCGAGTGATTCCCCTTTTTCAAAAAATATAGGCATTCCTGTGCACGCAAATGCTTGAAACATCCATGGCATGTGTTTCAAATTCATAAATCTTGAAAATAGATACTTTGAACGTTGTCCTCCGACTTTTGTTTTTACGATTTTTTCCCATTTAAAGTTTCAAAAATTAATTTAAATTTTATGTTTCAAAAAAAGCTGATTTTTGGTCGTATTTTTGTCTCGTAACTTTTAAGTTTTAATTTTTTTCTGAACACATACAGAACAAAAAATGTGCAAAGTATCAAGGGCTTTTACTTGACACTATTGAAAAAGGGCTGTCCCTTTAAATAAGGGGCCTAGAGCCCTTAAAAGTCTTTGCTTTATAACTAAAAAATGGTTAGTATTTTGATATAGTTGTCGCGGGAAAAGTTGTTTATTATGATGTTATTAATGTCGTTGCAAAATTATTTTGTATCGGTATTGCGTAATATGAGTGTGGAAAGCTTGTCTTGTTAACATGTACCTCGTTTTCATTTTGCAAGTGAACAAATAGTTTTTTTGCGCACAACTGACATAAATTAACAACTGAAAGTGTACCAGCTAATGATTTAATTCCTTAGAGAAAAGAAACTTTTTTAAAAGTATACATGTTTTTCTTGGTTTTATATTTGGCCATTTCTATTTAGGTCTTATAGTGGAGAATCCTTAAGGAAAACGAGAATGAGAAAATATAAACAATCTTTTTCTTTTCTATCGAAATACATAAACTGGATATTAAAAAATAACTTCTATGAAATATATTTTAGTCATTTTACTTCAAGCATTTCAAATCTACCTGGGTTCTCAGTTGTGTGTGTCATTACGTAACGCATCCCTCGCCCGCGGCCGAGGAAATCAGTCGCGGCCGGACTACCTAGCGTTCAGCGGTTATCTAATACACAAGATCTGCATCTATTCAATTCAATTCAATTTATTTCACTCAAACCGTCAACATGACGGTACATGAGGTACATATATACAAATATTTACAAATGTAGATATAGAGTCAGAGGTACATGTACAGTACAGATAAGGGGGGGGGAAGAGAAAAAAGTACAAATATTCAAGGAGGACAGACTGATTCAAAAATTTCATGTATAAATAAACAGAGTTTTTTGAGTTTTTAAAGTTTTAAAGTAGACAATAATTCGCAGAATTTAAAGGTGTTTGGTCTTTCACAAAATCTAGGTTCCAAGTATTTTTGTCTGATACATGAAAGAGCATTACATTCTAATATAAAATGCATTTCATCGGCTATTTGATTATTATTACATAAAGTACAGCATCTTTCATTCAGAGGAATGCCTAACCATCTACCAGTTTCCACAGGAAGTCGGTGATTTGACGTACGAAATTTAACAAGTATTTTTCGAAGTTTTGATGGTAAAATACTCAAGTACTTTTCATATCCAAAAGTTAATTTAAAAGTTTTATATATATGACCTTTGGAAGAATTTGCAATATCAGCCGACCATTTTTGCACAAACTGGTCTTTGAGTCTTTGCTTGACAACATTTGTAATCCAATTAACATTTACAATACATTGTTCATTCCAAATGTTTGAAAACCCACAGTTATCAAAAATAGAATGTATACAATCAATCCATGGGTTCTTAAAAATATCATTATTATATTGAGTCAACAAGTATTTGTACAGTATATGAACAATTTTATTTTCTGGGCCGGAGAACAATTTTGCCCAGTATGATACCATTCTAGTATAGATATTAACAGATAACGGGAACCTTCCGGTTTCTCCATAAACCATGTATGATGGAGTACAACTTTTTATATTCAGTATGTGTTTCAAAAATTTCAAATGAATACGTTCTATAATTTCTATGTTTTCAAAGCCCCATACTTCACATCCGTATAATAATACCGGCATTACTACTTTATCAAAAAGGTCTAACTGACAATCGACAGGTAAATTAAATTGCCTTATTTTTCTGATGACCCCATACATAGCCTTCTGTGCCTGTTCACATAGATGTGTTTTTGCCTTTTTGAAAGACCCTGAACGTGAAAAAATAATTCCAAGGTATTTAAACTCTTTCACATTTTCAATTATTTCATTTCTGAAGTAAAATTCCCTTTTCATCATTGAACCTTTAGAAAATACCAATATTTTTGTTTTATTTATATTAACCGTTAACTTCCATTGCTCACAATATATATAAAATTCGTTCAGAGCATTTTGTAAATCATCAGGTGTTTCAGCAAGAATTACAGTGTCGTCAGCATAAAAAAGAATACATAGTTTAAAATACAAAAACAGTTCATCCTCTATAGGTTTAGTTACACTATGTAGCCCAATTATGTTTTTATCAATCAAAAACTTTTCTAAGTCATTAATATATAACGAAAATAAAAATGGCGACAAATTTTCACCTTGACGTACTCCAACATTACAGCTAAAAAAATCGGAGGATAAGCCATTCATACTGATTTTTGACTTAACTTTCATATACATGTTTTTGATATAATTAAAACATTTCCCATTTATTCCATTTTTAATTAACTTGCTCCAAAGACCATTTCTCCAGACAGTGTCGAATGCCTGTTTAAAATCAACAAAAGCACAAAAAAGATTTTTCTTCATAGACATAAGGATATGGGATAAAAATTGTAGTGTTATTATATGGTCTAGAGTTGAATAATTTTTTCTAAAACCTGCCTGGCTTTCACTGATTAGGTTAATTTCTGATGCATATATATCTAGTCTATTGCTTAATATACAAGTAAAAAGTTTTCCTAGGCAACTTAATAATGTTATCGGTCTATAGTTCTCCGGATGTGTTGGGTCGCCTTTGTTCTTGTAAATGGGCTTAACAATACCTACAAGCCATTACTTGTATGGGTTTGCTTAGCCGTAAACACACAGAATTGTTTCAATTTTGATTTCATATAAAAGTTTAGTCATCGTTAAATTGATTAAACCGATAAAATGTTTAATAAATATAAATTTAAAGCAATATAATTCCCAATCTGAAACATCCTCAGACATATATCAATTGTGGGTATCTAAGTCTAAAAAATAATACCTATGTAACGCATTTTAATCATTATACTGCAAGCATTTCAAATCTACATGTACCTGGGTTCTTAGTTGTGTGTGTCATTACGCAACGGTGTCTTCCCACTTAGCCAACAATTTGAAAAAATACAGGTAAAATACAGGTAGATCTATGTTGGCTAAGTGGGAATGGGGTGCAGGTAGAAAACAAAAGAATTTAATTACAGGTAAGCTATAGTCTGTTTTCAAATAAAAGTGGGTGAAATAAAATATTTGTTAGCCTTACGAAGAATAAATATGAATTGAGCTTCTGTCCCAGTAAATCATTTTATTTAATTAATACAGATGAAAATGTAATTTCAAATGAGTTTTAAATAATTAACTGTTAAATATCCCCCCTTAATTTATGCCTTTAATTGAGCTATAATTATTTATTTATTTATTTATTTATTCTTTATTTGCTCAAGATATACATCTTATGGCATTATGCACAACATGAGTAAATGTACATATATGTATATGATTTACATTATAAATACCATGTTTGTCTATTCTCATCATATTTTGAGTAATTATATAAGCTGACCTAACTTAAACTCAGACATGAAAAAAATGTAATTATAAGAATCCCGTTTGAAATTATAGCTATGAATCATATGTCAATTCTTTTCTTCCATTTTCTATGGTTTTTATAGTTATATCGAATATTTCCAATCTACATGATATAAGAAAATAACAAAAAACGCTTGAGTAAAGTGCTTATATTTTTTAATGTTTTATACTTCACATTAATTTAAATAAGATTGTTATAGTTAAGATGATAAATTGATTTGATTTAGTTTTTGATGATATCTTTCAACTAACAGTACATAAAAAAATCAATATCTCATAATTTTCAGGCTTTGGATTCTGTAAACTAATGACCATAATTATGCTTATCTATCTAGTCTATATTCTTTATAAACAGGTGATCGATTTCATTTATGTAATTATACATCCAATTTAAACATTTTATAATTATTTAATTCAATTATTTAATCATGCTGATTTATATTTTTGTAAAAATATTCTATGGTTATTTTCATTACCAGTATAAGCAAAATTACGGCTTTTAGAAATTAAATAACATAACATATTTGAAGATTTATGTTTAAATTAGTATCAAAAGTATAAATATATTTTATTTAGTATTACCGGTATTTCTCTAAACAGTTTTATGCATTACATTTTATCATTTTTAAAAAAATATGCTATCTTTTATTTGTTTTCATCAAACTATTCTCAGGTAATTGATAACACATACATTGAAAACAGACTATAGCCTCCTGATCACTCAGGTGTGAATATCAAAATGTTGGCCAGGTGGGAATTGTGAATTTCAGAATGTTGGCTAGGTGGAAATAAACCTTACGCAACTCCCCCCTTGCCCGCGGCCGAGGAGATCGTCGCTGCTGGACTACCTAGCGGTCAGCGGTGATCTAATACACAAGACTCGCGTCTTACATACATGGTTTTATTTAATTGCAAACACAAAGAATTGTTTGAATGTCGATTACATATAAAAGTTTTTTTTATCACTAAATTGATTTAAAACGATAGAGTGTAAATTAAGAATTAGTAAAAGCATTATTAATCCCATGTTAAGCATAGTCAGACATATCTATCAGTGGTGGGTTTGTAAGTCTGAAATGTTCTAAAAACTGTAGAAATAATGTTTGAGATCAACAACAAAAAAGATAAACCTGTTAATGATGAAATCTGTTTTAGTTTCAACTCTTTTAATAAAAGGTGTTCTTTGAGATATTGTCGATGTCATGAAATATTAAAATAAAACATTTAATAAAACTGCAAACATTTTAAACCCAACACGGCCACTGTGATTTGTGTATGTATTTAATTTACATAATCCATCCCTTGTAAATCCCGCGCGAATGGACAAACGATCTGCGGTAGTCTAATACACACGTCAGGCTTCGTGTGCTTCTACCCTATCACACATGTGCATGTTTATTGATTAAATACAATACAACGTCGAAATTTTGGCCGGTTCATGTAAAATCGACAAGCGTTTCAACGTAAAGATTAATATATTTACCCATAATTATCTCCGTTAATTACTGCTGAGATTTAAATGCATTCACAGGAGAAACTTTAACACCTTTTAGACGGCATTCACACTCTGCCAGATCAACATGTCTTATGAATTAATATTTGGCGAACACAAATTAGTGTATTAGTGTATAAAATGTTACAAGTATTCATATAAGTTGTACAAAAATGAGAGAGAGAGAGAGAGAGAGAGAGAGAGAGAGAGAGAGAGAGAGAGCAAAATAGAATTTGAAAGCATTAATTGAACAGGATCCAAAATGAAGAATATTTAAAAATATATTCCAAGCGTTTATTGTAAGGCAATGTAAAACCAAAGTTCCGTGTTGCAATGTTACATGTACACAAGAGGGGCTCACACGATAAAAACAAAAACAAAAAAAAAACTCGCTTATCGATGTCCGGAATTGAAGGATTCAGAGATTATTTTAAAAGCACGTGAATTTTTAAAAAGATTATGTTTAGATTCAGGCCGTAAAAGAGAAACGGTAACATGATCGCTTTTGTAGTTTTTCTGTATGGTCAGTTCAGTTCATTTCTTTATTAACTTTAAGCTTTACAGCTTATAAGTACAACAAATATAACCAATATACACGTACAGGTAGGTTAACAGGAGAATGTGACAGAATGTACATATGATATCAACATCCAATTTGCTATAAGTAAATCTTGTCTTATTTTCAAGCTAAAGTGAATAAATTTACCTCTAATTACATAGTTTTTTTTACATTTTCAACATATAAAAGCTGCAGAAGTTTAGACATTGAAGGCTTTTTCCAGTAATAAGGCTTAATGTATTTTTTGCGATAGCCTTCGTATATAGGACATATTAAAATAAAATGAAATTCGTCTTCAATAGAATTAGAACATAGAAAACATTTTCTATTGTGTCTTTCAATATTATAAAATCGACCTGTTTCTATTGCCAATTGATGTGAAGACAACCTGAATCTTGAAATACACTTTTGATATTTGACTGGAATGGATTTCCTTAAATAGAATTGTAAATCATGGGTTGCAATTAAGTATTTGAAAAAAGAACATTTACTAGAACTATCTAGTTGAGAGAAAATATTCTGTGTAGCTTGGTCAAATATACGTTGTTTGACAACAATGAGATCTGCAGCTGTTATTTTTTATTTTTCCCACAATTCAAACATACCCAGGTTGCATAAAAAATCTTTAACATGAGACAACCAGTTTTTTGCATTATGTTTTTCGACACAGTCATACAGTGTATAATAGCAATGTTGAATAATACAATTATTACGGTACAGACTTTTTTTTCCAGAACTTAACTATGCTAAACATTCTTTGGTACAGCAGAGGAAAGCGTCCTAATTCAGAATAAACTGCTACATTACAAGTTGACCTTTTAACACCCAAAATATGTTTACAGAAATCAAGATGAAGTCTCTCAATATTGAGTGCTTTGAGTGAACCCCATACCTCAGAGGCATAGTTAATGACGCTGCCAACAAAACAATCAAACAATGATAGTAAAGTATTATGATTAAAATACATGTATCTAATATTATTTTTCAATATAAATAATGCCTTTCTACCTTGCTCAGCAAGTTGTTTCTCAGCTCTAGAGAATTTATTATTGTAGTAAAATATAATGCCTAGATATGCAAACTGATCTACAATTTCAAGTGGTTTACCATAAATATACCATTTTTCACATTCTTTAACCCTTCCACCTTTTCTAAAAACAACAATCTTTGACTTATCAACATTAATGTGTAATTTCCATGTGGTACAATAATATGTTAATTGATCCAAAAGAGATTGAAGACCAGCAATTGTCTCTGAAAAAAATCACCATGTCATCAGCGTATATAAGAAGGAAAAGATTCAGAGATGAAATTTCAAATGGTACACATCCAGAATTTAAAAAATTAATTTCAAAATCATTAACATACAAATTGAATAGAATGGGTGAAAGTACTTCACCTTGCATTAAACCAAGATTGCTGTTGAAAAACTCACTCAAAAATCCATCAGAAGTCACACATGCTTTAACATTTTTATATAACCCTTTTATAACACGTAGAAGTTTTCCTTGGATACCAATTTTTGACAATTTCATCCAAAGTTTTGACCTATCAACAGAGTCAAATGCTTTTTTTAAGTCAATAAAGGCAAGATGGTCGTTCGATTCATTGTAGAAGCAAACTCATTGCTATTATTGTTTATATCTTTCATTTCCATGGGAACGTGTGAATTTTAAACAAGTTTTGTTGATATTCGAAGAGTAAAAGATCTGTTAAAAAACAATTGTTTAGATTCGGGCAGTAGAAGATAGAGAAGCTGTCATATGAATGAAAATGCTATACAAATCTAAAGTTTGCGGAGATTTTCATTCGGGCGAACTTTACAAATCGGACTTTTGCGAATGCAGTGCACGCCCACTCGAATGGTTATATTTTTTTCACCAAATTACTTTGATGTGTGTGTATGTTGTCTAATCCGCGCTTTTACTTCTTCCGCAAAATGAGCTAACGCAGAAATCGCGTAATAAATGTAAAACACGCGATCAACTACATGCTTCCAATTTTTAAAACTTTTAAAACTTTAAACTAAACAAAACCACATAGTCATGAAGTCCCGTGATCCTTCAGGACAAGGCATAGTAAAACGACGTCATTCGCGGTTCCATAATATTTCCCGGACGCTTAATGGGTGGGAAGGGGGTCCGTGGGATAATGTTTGCCAGTGTGTGCACAAAGCCAACATGTACATGTATGATTAGTAAATTTTCTAGGTCAATTTAATAAGTTTGTTTGAATTTTTCTAGTTACCCACACATCCGCCCTCTAGATCCGCGCAAGGACCTCAACCAGTACTAAACATCGCCGAAAATTCGAAAATTTATTAAAATATGTCCAGGATCAGTGTACAAGCTATTTTTACATAGATAACTTGTGACCACATATTTTCAAAACAGATTATTACTTGCATTTGATACTTTCCTAAAACACAAATGCAGCATTATACATTATGTATTAGATAACAATGCAAAAATACGTTTATCCAAGTCGTTTGTAACTCGGTTACTTGTGGACAGAAACACTTGGTTGTTTCCCCTTCTTACATGGCAATGGGTACAAATCATAATTCATGATCATAATATCTATTCATATACATGTATAATTAGGGTCGACGTCCCACTCTGATGACGCCGTATAATGATCAGAATGTCCCCATGTTTGTGGCTCTCTATCCGTCCGAATTACTTTTTCTAAGTATGATTTCTCTGTAATTAATCTGCCTACATTAAACTTACTCGCATGTAATTTTAATACTTCATCCACAGAGTGCCTGTGAATAAAGAGTGTGTAGTGACATTAAACCAAGTTTCTAGGTAAAAGGTGAAGGTCAGGTGTCCAGACCATATATTCTCCGAAGTTGGCCAAATCTTGCTCCCACATTTATGTAACTTACTTACATGTACCTCTAATACTTCAAATACAGAGAGCCTTAAGCTAAAGTGTGTCCAGTGATCTTAAATAAAGTTTCTGGGTCAAATGTCAGGGTCATATTAGACCTGTGTGAAAAATCCTTGTCTAACCATAATTATATTTTTTTCCGATGATTCTGTCTGGCTCATATATTACTATAAAAAGTGCTTGTAAGTAAAAAATGTACAGTGACCTTGAATCAAGATACATGTACTTTTTAAATTACATGGTCACATCTCAGACCAATGTGTAAAGTTTCAATAAATTCTTAGTCAAAATTTAAGAATAAAAACAAAGTTGCATGCAAAGCTTTTCATTCTTATGTCCATTATTTAAGCGGCTGGCTCCTTTGAGAGGGACACCATTTAAATGATGTCAGGTACATTGCAGTATAACTTAGATTGTTTTTGCGAAAAGGGCCTAAAATGTCTAGGTAGAGAGTCAATGTCATAGCATACAACTTAATACACTGTAATCTGGACCGTTTGTTCTCTCTCATGGCAAAAATCTAGATCATGCTTCACACAAACAGTGCTTGTCGTTTATGTGATCTTAAACTTAGTTTATAATTTAAAGATCAAGATCACAGTATGTTGTCTCCTTCTTGTGTCAAATCCGGTTTTAGTTTTGCCAGAAGAAGTAAGAGGTGTGCTGTGACCTTGAACTATTTTTTTTTCAGTGAATAGTTACACAGAGTGCTTTTCAATATCTTGCTATTTAGAAGTTCAAGATCCCAATGATATATAGTTGTGAAATACAAATAACAGATAAATCATAAATTGGATCTAAAATATTTTGATCGGTCAATCCCTTTGGGGCAAAAAAATGTATTATTATAAATATGGCATTTGCTGTTTAGCAGTTGTTGATAAATTCGATCTTGATACATGTATTTCGCACACATTTTAACCATTAATACACTGTCAAATGTACTAAAAACAGAAACTACGTGTTTTTCCGTGACCGAATTATAACTTGATTGGAATTGCTGTCCTCTTCAATAAGGGGCTGATGCATGATATCTATTTACTCATTTATAAGCACTAGTATATAACATTATGACTATTATCATATTGACAATCTTTTTTGACACGAAGCTGCAACGGAAGACCTCCTCGTTGCTTTGCAACGAGCTCGGCTCTAGTTACTAAATGTTTTTTCTTGAACTGTATAGTGGCTATATTGTATTTTCAAGAACAGCAAATAAATCTTGCTATGTATATTCTCAAGGACGTTTAATTGTAGATCTAATGACCTCTCCATGCATTTAAAACTGTTTTTATAATGCATTAACTTTATCGTTTACAGTATATAATTAGTAGAGTTGGTTCATGCATTGGTATATACAACATTAACGTTAAAATAAAAATTCAGTAAAGGACAGTATCAATATGCAAACACTTAATTATTTGTTATATGTCGATCGAATGAATTTTAGCAAATGAACCGCTAGTATTACTATAAGTTTAAGTTTGTCACAAAAGGATATACCGACCTTGAATACAACACTACCAACGATCAGCTGATTGAATTGTTACGTCTATTATTAGCCTAATGGTATGAAAACGTGAACATTTACATACAATATAAGATATGATACATAATGTTCAGGTACATGTAAAGAACCACACGCACAAACATTTTTTAAAATAATAAACAATTATGCAAGCGCGAATCCAGAAAATATTTCCAAGTGGGGGGGGGGGGGTTACCAAGTGATACAGTCAGTTCAAGCATATCTTTTACAACTTACACCATAGCATAGCATAGCATTGGAATCTCATAGCATAGCATTGGAATCTCATACCATAGCATAGGAATCGCATACCATAGCATACAATCTCATAGAATCTCATTCGTCATATCATACCATAGCATACCATAGCATAGCATACAACATGATTTTATCTCGGTTTTAAATGATTTTATTTAAAAAATTGAATGTTTACATTGCAGATTAGGGGTAAACTGTGACTTCTTTTCATTTCGCTTCGAAATGTTTTGAACTCTTCTGTATACGGAGGTTATTTTGTTCAAATCTCATAACATACCATACCATACCATATCATTAAGCCCTTCATTTTAATTTCTCATAGCATAGCATACAAATTTCATTGCATAGCATTGAAATCTCATAGCATATCATTAAAATCGCATACCATAGCATAGCATAGAATTGTAAAAGAAATGCATGAAATGACTGTAATAGTATTTGCTAGGCCGGGGGGCGGGGTCCGTGACTTTTTCCCGTAATTTCAATTTTACTATGGGAATTCAATAAGTTTGAAATTTCCACGGGGGGGGGGGGGGGGGGGGGGGGGGGGGGGTCGTCCAGACCCCCCTCTAGATCTGCCCACGAATTATCAATGCGAATATTCTTTTATAAATATATATACAACGAAGAAATAGATTTTCAAGAGACTTATGGCGGAATTGTTATATGCAATTTAACACAGGATTTGTGCTATAGAGATGGCTACAATTTTAACATTGTAAACAATTTACATAAATATCTCGTTTATGCAATATGTCAAGCATCAAAATATTTTATTGAAAGTACGTTTTAGAATAAGATAGAACATCGTGATGGCAAATCTTGGAAATAAGAAAATATGAAGACAAGTGGGTTTTTTTTCTAATCTAGGGACACAGGGATCACATTTCTCACCTGAGCAACTATAGTCACAACTCTGATCAAATCAGCTTTATCTAGTAAAATACAAATTATCTACAACTTAGAAGAGTATTTTCTAGTAGCAAGTAGTAAAATGTAAATTACAAAAAACCTTTCTTTCTTTTCGGATCATTTACCATCTTCGCTAGCCAAGGGTTTCTGATCCGCACCGCTCCTCACAAAGGAGCGATGCGGATCAGAACTATTTTGCTAGCGAAGGTGAACATTTACATGTAATCGTACATGTAAGTTTTAAGATGCATTAACTGACCACTTTTTTATCCTTATATAGCCTCAATGTATCAAATATTAAATTTGATTAAAAATGACAGTGATTTAAATATATAGTAAAAAGTATATTATATGAGAATGCTTGCATTATGTTGTAACAAATTGTATCATTTGAGTTTTTAAGAACAGTTGTAAAAAAAGATTTTCCCAACTTTGAAACTTCATAGGGCCACTGTGTTTGCCCAGGGGTGACTGCCAATTTTGAATCTAAGATTTCGAATTTCCATCATATATGGTAACTTTGGTGTAGGTATTAGTATTTCTAGTGCGGTGGTTCTTAAAAAAAATACATCCTATTTTCACAGTTTTGTGATTATCTCCTCTTTTTTTAAGCGTTTGGCATATTTTACATTTATCTCTGCGGTACCGTGCTTACTGGTTATCATATGCAGCAATTTTGTGCTAAAAGACTTCCTTCAGCTAGATACATGCTAGCTAACTTTCATGCATTGAAATCACATATGAAAGCCTTTTTGTTCTGTAACTGACTTTTTTTTAATTTCTTTATATTTTATTCTATACTTTATGCATTATTTGAACAAACTTGATTGTACAAAAATAATCTATTATGTCAGACCAGATTGTGATTCGCTAGCTCGTTTAAATTGTGCATATATTCGTTCTTATACAAGAATAAGTGTTAAATAATCCTTTTCCCCCTTTTTAAAATTCAAAATTAAGCCTAATGTAACATGTAAGAAAGAGTATACACACGGTGATTTTGGAATAATGTTATATAATACTGATTCAAGACTGTCACTCGAGGAATCATGTTATATAAGACTGATTCAAGTCAGTCACTAGTTGAACCATGTTATATAACATGTTAAGCTGATTCAAGTCTGTCACTTGAGGACTTAGGTTATATAAGACTGATTCAAGTCAGTCACTTGAGGAATCAGGTTATATAAGACTGATTCAATTGTCACTTGTTGAATGCTATATAACATGTAAAGCTGATTTAAATTTGTCACTTGAGGAATCAAGTTATATAAGACTGATTCAATCGTCACTTCATGAATCATGTGATATAACATGTAAGGCTGATTCAAGTCTGTCACTTGTGGAATCAGGTTAATATATTTGTTTTTTCAATTCTGTCACTTGAAACTCTAGTAGTATACTGATATTCATAAGGAAACATTTTTCTAATTATGACCAGTATTAAATCTCACCTAATTTAATTTACAACAAATGAATATATTCGTTGATCACTTCCCTCCGTTCAGGGGCAAATGTTTTTTTTTTTTTTTAGAAATATTTCGTTGCTTTTACACAGGACTCAATGCTCTCCATTCCGATCTGAACAAAAAAATATAGAGACGTTTGTTTAACTACATAATACCCGAGTGATCCTGTTTGTTCTTACTGAAGGAAATGACATTCATGTAAATAATTTGTTGATATATAAGTACCCAGGACCTCATTTATTTTTTACATTTCATTTCAAAACCAAATAGACGGTTGACCCTCAAATGTAAATGTTACAAGGCATTTTGTGTAGACTTTACTTTTTAAAGAAGTAATTACTTTTGATTTACTTTATATATTATCGAATCATCATATTTCGAGATGGCTAAGTGTTCATGAAGTTCGTACGTACCTCTCATCCACCAATTAACATCCTCCTCTAATTGATAAATTAGGTTTATTAAGTCATGATTATTTTCTTTAGTAAATATAAGAGAATAAACGAAATAAAGTCCCCACGAACCTGTAAAATTTAAGAAATCCACGAAAATAGACCCATGAATCCCATAGGCCATGAATCTTAATGATTTCACAGTATTGTATTGGGAAAAAAAAATTTAAAATTTAATTTTTGATTTTTAAAATTAATTCATTTTGTTTAGCAGGGTTATAAGATTTACAGGTGCCATTCAGAAAGGTCTGGAGCGACCTCATTGTGGCCCAACAGAATTCTGGGGATCATAATTTGAAGAAACAAAATGAATCCTCACTACCTGAGAATGCTTTCACGCTGGTTTAAGCCTTTCTGGTCAATTTAAAGAGATTTAAAAAAAAAAACTTTTCTCTATGTAAAAATTCACCCCAATGTGGCCACACCCTACCTTCGGAGATCATGATTTTAACAAACTTGAATCTACATTTAACGTGGGTATGCTATAACTCATTTTTTCTGGTTGAATGATTTTAGAGAAGATTTTTTTTTAAAATGCCAATAGATATTCAATAATATTGAAAGATGATTTGGCCATGAACTGTAACAAGCTTGAATTCCAATAAGCCATGGATCCACTGATCCTTTGAGCTAAGTTTGGTAGAAATCGATCAAGTGGTTTTGGAGAAGATGAAACAGCAAAAAGTTTACTGACTGACGGACAGACAGACGGACGGACGCCGGACAAAAGGTGATATGAAAATCTCACTTGAGCTTTTCTTATCGGGTGAGATAAATAATATGAAGCATGGTGTTCTCTCTTCTAACCCAATAAAAACCCAAATAATAACTGGCCGATGCATGATTTAAAGTTTTATTATAAAAACACTTTTTTTTACTTCCCCATTTCTAGTCTCTGAACTTTTGAATTTTTCTGCAAGTGTTTAACTCGATGTACTTGTAATTAACATTGTAATAACTATCTTTCATTTGCAAAATCAGCTCTGAAAATCGACGGCCAAAATAGTTTCCAGCAGTCTTAAACGCTGAGTTCTTAATTTAGGACACATCCGTCTTTTTATATATATATATAAACACAATTTCTTTAAACAATTTTGTCTTTCTTAGCATATATATAAGATTTATAAATTTAAAGAGTTTTGTATATCTCAGAAAAAATCAGAAACACGTCATATGGTGGTTTCCTACATTAAAAATAACATACAAAACAATATTGATATACTCTTAAAATTACCACATACATTTGTGTTTAAAAGTAGAATTTTGCGATTTGTAAAAATGCTTTGAATATTCCAAATTGAATTTTTGTCGATATTTTATGTATGTACTGCTAACCATCTTTCCCCAGAATAGTTGGTTCTTGTTAATGGGATTATGTTATGATTATTAATAAAACTTTTAAAAAAATAAAATAAGTGAACTCCGATATTTTTTTCTATAATTACATAATAAAGATATGATGTGAATTTCATCGTGGGTGATGGCTTAGGACACATTCTAATATCAGAAAAACTACTGAAGAAATACGAGGAAATGTACATCGTTAGTTTGTATAATGTCGCTATAACCTTTGTTAATATCTAACGAGGCCACAGTATGTAATAGATTCCCGATTCGCAGGCACATGTATTCCTAAGTGTATTAAATAAATTCCTTAAATTTTCAAAATCACTTTAAAAGGGAGAAAAAATATGACTGAAACTGTACCTTCTTTTGTCACAGTATAATTTATAAAATGACATATATTTTTTTTTTCATTTAGGTCTATTGGACAGGTACTAAATTTGTAGGTGGTCAAGTTAAATTACAAGTGTGAGCCGGATATTCCGACCATTAACATATTCATTTGATAGATTGCATTTCAACACAAAATTCAATTTTGTTTTATATATCAATTATTTCTTGTTGGAGTTTATTGACCCTTCTGCCTGCAATTCTTGTCAAAAAATGTTAATTTAAAATGAGAATTCATAAAATGATTCAAACTATAGTCTCCTAAATAAATACACATGAAAGCTAACTAAACTGTGTGGGTTTTTTTTAATTCACAGTTAAAAAATATACAACATTTTCTTCCTCATCATTGCATCAATACTATCTGGTATCTAAATCTAACGGAATGTATACACAACAAGATATAAAATCCTAAAAGATACAAGCTCCTGATTATAATATTCTGATATCACAGCAGTTCTGGACTTAACATCCAAATGTTCATGTATATGCATAAGATTACGGTTATAAAAAATCATGAAATAAATTTAAAACAAGAAAAGAAATGAGAGAGAAACTCAGTAAAATGCTTGAAACGGAATCTTCATGTTGAAAGAGCTTAAAAAAAAGAGACTTACCGGTATTTTTTTTCAGTCTGAAGCCATAAAAAATGATAAAAACCTTCATTAACAACCGAAAGGTTTAGTTCTTTGAATGTTAACACTCATACAAAGTCTAACAGCCCAACCCCCTCCAAAAAAAAAAGACAAAGGTGAAGGACAACCATAAACCAAATACAAAAAGTGCAGGAAATAAAACTATAATAAAGATCAAACAAAATTTCAGAAACAACCATGTTACTGTCTAAATCAAGAAAAAAAAAATCCACCCAAAATCAATGTTTACACTGTAAGACAAACAAACTGTAGAAACAATAACAAATAAAAACTAGGTTTTGAGCAGAAAAGTGGTACATATAACATTACAGTTAAACTGGATAAACCAAAACGAGCTAGTACCTATACAGCGCAACATAAAAGGGAGAAATAACAACAACAAAACACAGCTAACCCTTATAAAACAAAACTAAAATAAATTCACTGGAACAGATTCCTACATTTCAAATGAGCCATTGCTGATTCTTTCTGAATTTCTCCATTAGATTGATGTGAAGAAAACAATGTCATGTACTATTCATACTACATGCAACAAAACAATATGTATATCCAAATGTCATTAAATCTATACTCAGTCTGATAAATCACTTACATATACTGGCACATAATTAAGAAATACAATGTAAACATTATTCTAATTAGAATAAGATCTGTAGAATTAATCTGCTCCTTTCCGATAAACCTTACTAAATTTTTTATAGCAAGTAGAGTTGTGATTTTAAAAGCTAGTCAAATTTAAATTACATTAAAATAACTGTTCAACGTTATTTTGGTAATCTGAGTCTGTTTAAATTATGTGATTATAACACTAGTTCATTCATATAGTATCTGATCCCCTCTTGTTAAATTATATGATATTGATTTCTGTGATTTTCTTGTGTGACACATTGTAACATACTAGAAAGTTGGTTATCCAGATAAAATATAGCTTGCTACAACTCATGAAATTTTATGATACAATATGATAACAAATTGATACGCTTTAATACTAAATACACAGATGGATAGTTTTCTGATACAGTGGACAGAATGACACGACATGATGTGGATAGATAGATAGGAAGACAGATGAATAAACAGCCATTAGAGATTGCATTACCTCAACATTCATATATTTCACATAACCTCTGACACATCATGTACACATATTTGATAAAAACATTGATGCAATTTCTACAGGACTAGAAAAAGGTGCATGTGAAAATAAATATAACTTACTAACCTTGATAACACATATAATTTACTTTCAGAACAAGCTAGAATCTTATGTGCAACAAAAGTGGAATGCATTTAAATACATAGATAAATAGTACATAATTGTAAAATTAAAAAGAAAATCAAACAACAATTCAGCATGAAAAAGCTGCATATTTCATGAAAACAGACTGGCCATGCACAACACATATTACATGTATCTACACAAAACTGCATGTATAAATAAATCAGAATCTTGGCTATTATATAAGAGGATTGAGACAGGCAGTACAAGTCAAAACACCTTCTATTAATATGATTCTAACAACAAAGTTTTGTGCATAGAAGTACTTTTATAACTTGATTCCTTTTCCATACAAAGACATCCTTCTTAAAGTTGCATCTGTCCATTTTCTTGATGATCATTTCAATGTCAACAAATCCACACTGGCCAATGCATAAATTTCACAATAGATTTGCTTTCCCAATTATCTTCATTCCACACTGTAAATGTTTTAACTAGCAGTCTGATATTTTGTGTCTTAGACACTTTCATTGATTTCCTGTTCAAGCTTTTTCTCCTCACATACAGATTTCAGCCAGAGATTTCATCAGTGTCTCATTTCTCTCTAATTTCTTAGTGGTGTCTTTCCATTTCTGTTCCGTCTTTTCTAGTTCTGTATTCTTGTGACATTCGTAATGGAAGTCTGTCCCTGTAGACTCATACCTGCAACCAACCAATCAAACTTTTTAACACATATTAATTAACAGACACAATAGCATGCAGATAAAAATTCAGAAAGATGTCATTTGCTCTGTGGGTCATGTCATCTCAAGGAAGCTGAGATATTACTGGTAAGTAACAATTAATGAGTAATTTGGGCCTAAGAGTGTGTGTAGGAAATTAGACTTATGAGTTTTTCAACAATTTGTTTAAATTTACCATTTTTCTCTGGGAGGCCTCAACTTTTCGATTTCTTCTAATTTTTTCATCTCCAGAAGTCTTTCCTCTTCCAGTCTAAGTCTATCCCTGCGTAGAGTGGCAATGTTACTCTCATAGGGAGTGGTTAACATGCCCATTGATGATGCTAAAATAAACAAGAGATGTTTGTAAAACACTTATACCCCCCTCCCTTGGAAACATCTGCGAAGAAAATGAACGGAAACTGCAAATAATTGGAATTTTTCAATGTCCAAGGGTATACTCTGTCGAAAATTGCTCGATCGTACCCAAAATCGAACTTGACTTAGATATCATTATGATAAATCTGTATACCAAATATCATTATAATATGTGCAACCTCTGCAAAGAAAGTGAAAGGAAACTGCAAATAATTGGAATTTTTCATAGTCCGAAGGGCATAACACTGTCGAAAATGGCCCAAACAAACCTATAATCGAACTTGACCTAGATATTATTATGATTAATCTGTATACCAAATTTCATTTCAATATGTGCAACCTCTGCAAAGAAAATGAACGGAAACTGCAAATAACTGGAATTATTCAACATCCATGGGGCTTAACTCTGTCGAAAATGGCAAAAACAAACCCATAATCAAACTTGACCTAGATATTATTATGATAAATCTGTATACCAAATCTAATTTCAATATATGCAACCCCTGTGAAGAAAATGAACGGAAACTGTTGGTGGACTGATCGACAGACAGACGGACAGCAGCAAAGCAATATGCCCTCCCTTCTTTGAAGGGGGGCATAAAAATATAAAGACCTTATAATAAGATTTTATAAAATCTGATATGGACGCTATCTGGCAATCCTATATTTCAGTATACAGTCTATGCCTAATAACTGCAATTAAATACCTTGGTATTGTGATTTACAAATTAATACACTTAATAAGCAGAAAGATTTTTTCAAAAATAAAACAAATACATGTTAAACAAGCAAAAAAGGCAAAGTGAATAATACTCAATCATGTACTTATATTTGCAGCATTTACCTATAGTGGGTGCCTCTCGCGACATTGAATACATTTTCTCTTCCTCACTTCTCTCCATCATCTGGAAATCTCTAGAGTTATACTTGTGATATTTGTCATCCACAGCTGTCTGCCTCAGTTTCTGGAGAGCAGACTTGGCTCTTGTGTAGGCGTGTTTCCTTCCTGAAGCTGGCGCAGACATGCACTGCAAACGTGAAAGTTGATCTTTTAGTTTCTCCTCCTCCAACACAGCACTGAAAGTGACAGGGTAGTACTTCTTTGCTAGTGAATCGTAAGTAGCTAAGGGATAATCTCTCCTCTCTACCATAGTATAATCATCTGTGGTGTAATATCTAGACTTCTCCGACCTAGATATAGACGGTGTGAACCTAGACAGCTTTGCCTCCGGAAATTCCTTGTCATAGAGATGGTCGATCCTGACAATTTGTTCCATGGAAGGTTTCCTCATCATACTGTCACTGAATGTCACACTCCGGGTGAAAGTGTTTGAGAGCTCCTGACTCACTCGATCCAGTTTCGTTGCCAGATTACCCAGATTTCCGCGCCTGTCCTCATACTTTTCCGGGTCAAACTTGAGGTGCTGACACAGTCTCTCTGAAGTACTGGTCAGCTGAGAATTACTGAGATAGTCAGGCTTCTCCCTGCAAGCAAATACAAATGTCAAATAATATTTGATGATTGTTTATATATGGCATTATGGTTGACCAAGCTGAAGCTAGTTAAAAAGTTAGCAGTTGCTCTATAGTCAGACCCTGCATGCTAATACCTATGTTAAATATGGAGATGATTGTTTATAAATGGTATAATCATAGTTGAACTGTGGTTAGTTAAAAAGTTAGCAGTTGCTAGCTAAAAACATTTGAAAATTACATGGTATTCAGTGAATGTGTTGTTATGATACAATTTCTCTGCTGACTTAGCTGGCATATTCCATGTTCACTTGCAAAGTAGATCATCAAGGTAGATATTTCAGCAGAGCAATAAAGTCCAGAACACCATGACAATTTATATGATCACATGCAATGAAAAATGTACACTGCCTGCATGATGATTGATGGCAATTGTGCTTTTATATTTAATCATGCTTAAGGCAACCATTAGTTTTAAGGCAGAGAGAGCAAGAGTTCAATAACTGTACAAACATGACTGCATTATGTTCATTTGTTAATCAAACATAAAAAAAACTACATTTTATGTCTTGTAAAAGAGTATGTAGTACTGCAGTGAATACCTCAAAACAGCTAGCTTTTATAAAGCACTAAACATTTCTTATTTTAATTGTTTCTCAGTCAGCATGAATGCTGAAAACTTTTGTAAAGCAGCAATACATAGACAAAGTAAACGAAGATAACTAATTGTTACATGTTTACAATAAAATCCAATTCATGGTTTCTTGTAAAACCCTTTCTAAAAGACATATCAAACATACTACAAAACATCCTGCCATTAGATCATTGCTCACTGAGACACATTTGCATTAATTCATACGAACCAGTAAAAGTAGCCCCCCCCCCCCCCCCCCCCCTCCAAACTGCACCCCCCCCCCCCCCAAAAAAAAAAACCCACCTAAGATTTTATAAAAAGGCCAACAAAATAACAAAGTAAACTGTGTTGAAGGCAAGAATATGTACTATGCAAGTGTATTTGCATTGATGACTTATGTTCAAGATCGAAGTCTCATCAAAAGTTCATGCATTAATTTTTGTGTCACATGGCAACGCGCGAAACCCCATTCATCTGACTGCAACGAGTGAATTGTATCATGTTGAAGGATGTGACTAATATTGCATTTACCAAAATGATGTTCGTTGGCCATGTAGCACAAAATCCTCGTCAGGATTTCTGAACGTTTGACTTCGACTGAGTGACAAACTTGACATTTTCGTCTGTGTACGGAAGTCTCCGAATGGCACATGCGCATTAGCTACGTCTATTCTTAGTCTTTTAAACTCTCTCAACAAACGGGGAAAATTAGCCCAATTTAAGCTTGGGATAAACTTTGATCGGATGCTTTGGTGTGGGCTTGTTGAAAGATCTAGAAAAGCCTGAGAAGGAAAACTTCGTTTTGTTTCTATAATGGCAGGACACGACCCAGAAAAGTTTGATGGCATGTTTCTTGCTATGTGTCAGCGATCGGAAAAAGGCATTGAAGAGGTTGTTATAATTTTCATAAGTAATATGAAAGTTTGAAAGTGAAAGTAGATTCATTGCACTCTGTTCATTTATTAAGAGAGAGACATTTTCACAGCAAAAGAAAATTACAGCTTTTAGGTACAGACCTGTACATCTGCGGGAAACATAAGCTGATAGGACTGGTAGACAGTAAACGCAATTTGAAGACCAGTAACACATGCACTATACATGTAGTTGAGACTTGCTAACCTAACTTCCTTATAACTTTTGAAATTTTTCTTCTTTTCCCCATAATGGAGTGAACTCAGATAGAATCTTAATACTCCATTGAGTATGTTGATGCCAAAGTATTCTTATTCATCTGTATGTCTCTCATACTTGCATCTTTCTTTTAGAATAGGAAGAATGACCACAAGAAGGCTTGAATCCAAGACCCTTCTGTTTAAAAACCAACGCCTAACCGACTGAGCTAAAGGGTTAACCTACTATAGCTATATTCTGTCCCGAATTTTTGCTTCCACCACTTTTCGCTTGATATTTTGATAATCATAAATATCTTTGTGCTCAAACTACGTTCATCCACTAATATGAAAAATGTCCAGATTAAATGTTTTGAAACGCCCCCTCTACCGCTTCAGGTTTCAATTCACAACCCAAAATAGAAAGTCTACGGGGATTTTGCATTACGTCAGCTATTGAATAACCCGGATGATAACATTGAAAAATTGTGCGAGGTATTCCGAGTAGTTCCGAATGGAGAAAAAATGTAAACATTTCCCATTATAAATCTCCGTAAGAAATCTTTTTACGTTCCTGTAAACTTTTATGAGTGAAAAATGAAAATGTGTCAATTTAGATATATTTGAATTTTCCTCTTTTATCGATTTCATCTGTATTTCTTTCACAGGTATGTGTATTTTTATTAAAAATCATCAAAAAGTGGTGGAGGCAAAAACTTGGGACAGAGTATAGTACCAGTAACAGCTTGGCAGTACTGAGCCTATTACACTACAGACACTATCACACTCTTCCCCTTTTATCTTGAGATTTCTATCCCATAGAAACACACGTGAGACTCAATCTTCAATCCACTCTACATATGCATTATTTTGTACACACCAGTGTAATAGAATAGGAGATAGATATGACCATAAGTAGGCTCAAGCTCAGGACTCCTCTGTTTAAAAACCAAAGCTCTACCAACCTACCTAAAGGGTTAACCCACTAGTTAGTTTTAGTAAGAGATGGCAGTACTGAACTTTTTATACACACTATCGCACTCTTAACTCCCTCACAGGGTACAGAAAGTAAAGTGTGTTAAAGGCTGTTTTTTCCCTTAACATTGAAATGAAAGGTTTCATTTAACCTCTCTGATTATTAATTAAGCAAACAACTTTTCTGAAACAAAAACATTAAAATTTATATTAATATTTTGTACAGGTCCTGGACTGTCTTTTTAGTTTCCTTGTCAGAAAAACAGACTATTACACTGGAGGAACCCCAGGGCTGGCAGAAAAGGTAAGGAAATCCCCTATGCAGATATTTCTTACACATAAATCCCTAACACATTTATTTCATTATCAAGAATTAAAACTAAAGTCATGATATTGTATATCATGCTCGGCTTTAACAAGTTTAATTATCTACAACTGTTTCAGAGCTGTGTTTATTTTTAAGAGTACTTGATACAAAGGACACATTAATTATGCATTTAGATGATTTGAACTGGTAAAAAAAAATAGACAATCTGAATCTTTGTTGCATTACAAGTTAGCTTGTCAAGAGATTAATGAGATAGTTTGTTGGGATAAGACACATTTGATATTGTTTAAAACTCAAGTAATACAAGATGTTTAAAACAATTCTTGTTTTGAATCTTATTTTCATATTTGGTTGATAGATGTTGATGGAACATTTCAAAAAGTATGAAAAAATAGCAGAAAAGCAGAAAGAAGAAATTAAGAAAGAAAGAGAAGAGCAAGAAAGAAAAAGAAAGGAAAAAATAGCTAAGCGGAAAGCAGAGGAGCAAGCAGAAATGGAAAGAATAAAAAAAGAAGAGGAGGAGCCAAAGATAAAGGAAATTACTGACGAAGAGGCTGAAAAGATACAGAAAGAGCTTGAAAAGGTATTGAGGGTTCACTGATACCAACTGGCAAAAGACATTTATAACAACTTCAAAAGAAAATGAAATAAAGCTACCCTTTTGATGTGTAATTAACACATTCTGTATGAATAGATTTTTATGTGGTTGCTAATTTTTGCAAAATTTTACGAAATTGAAAAGGGCCTACTTTGGAATAAGCTACTTTTAAAAGTTATAATATGTTAACTAACTACTGAGTACCATCATGTACCCCAAGAAAACAAAAAAATTGTATCATAATTTTTGATTGGTTATGTTTTGGAAAATGTTGATAACATGAAGGATTAGAATTTAACTTACATTTCATTATGATAATTTTTATGTTTTTTTATCTTTATAATTTAATTATTTAAGTACTCTGTGTGTATTTGTCATTATTATATACCCATCAATTTTCCTTTCTTGATACTTCGCGTCTTGTTTGATCTGATGATCCGCACCTGACAACTTGACGTGATCCGGCCCTTTGGATCAAGTTACTGTTATAATGATATATATTTATTTTACTTTGTGAAGAAAAAAGAAACTCCTACTGAACCTGAACCAGAGGAAGACAAGAAGGATGAAAAGACGAATGAAAATGGAGACAAAGATAAAGTATGCATATAGTTATATAAATTAATTTAGTTAAGACTAAATTGTAAGTAAATGATGTAAATCAAAATAGCCAGTTTATTGGGGTTTTTAATGATGATTCTGTCTTAAGTTTGTGTTGCTTTGTTGAAAGATTTTGGCATTAAAAATCTATTTAATAATTGTATCATAAAAAATTATTGTCAATATTGGGCTATATATTTGAGATTTGGAGGATTTTGTGATGTTTTTTTATATTTAATTTTAGTGATAGGGGGAAGGTTACTGGATTTCTATAAAGTTATTACTTGCTTCATATTTCTTTTAGGCTGACGATGAGGATGATGCTGACAAGGGAAAGCTGGACCCGAATGTAGGGAACGGAGGGAACATGCCGAACTACCGCTGGTCCCAAACTCTGGAGGAGATCGAGGTCAGTACTCACAAATATCAGGTAATTTAGAAGACATGGCGTAACTACTGCTGGTCTCAAACCCTGTAGGAAATTGAGGCCAATACATACATAATTATATAATTTAAAATAGTTTATATGCTTATTGATTACTGGTCCCAAATCCTGAAGGAAATTGAGGTTAGTAGTTAATACATATATTAGTTAAACTAGTTTATATACCTAACGACTGCTGGTCCCAAATTCTAGAGGAAATCATTGCACAAAAGAGAGTGAGCATTGCAGTTAGGCCATAAAAAACTAATCTCTTGGTATTTCATAAAAAAAGGATGCAGTATTTTTTCTTTTATTTTAACAATGTGCAATTCTTTATGTATTAAAGCAAATAAATAGTTACCTTGCAATGAATGTATCGGTCTTAGATTTATAAGCTCAAACTAAATGAAATAAACAAATTATTGTGTTCTTCAGGAAACAGCTACAAGGCCTTAGAAAGCACTGTGTTTAAGCATTATGGGATATTCAGTACAGAACAAGCTGTAGGAACTCTCCTCCTACATGCATTTGAAGTTAAACAATGTTCTTCTTCATACCAAAACTAAAATCATTGCTGTCGGAACATAACTTTAACACAGCGTCTCGTAACTAGATTTGGCAGCCATTTGCATTTTGTTATGATTTAGTCAGAATAATTGCGAAGTTTGCAATGATGTTCTTTCATACAGTCAAGCGGTTTACTAACTTGAGTATCTAAATGCGGTCCTAAATCCGGAAATTTTTTCCAGAATTTGCAACGCACTAGAGAAATTTTTATTTATTCATTTAAAGACCGAGAAAATAAGCACCGCCTTCAAATTTACCTGGCCAGTGTGCCCCTGTCAATCAACTGAATTGAGGCCCCAGATAGGGTGTTAGAAAATGATTGACATTTGTTTACTCGTCCTGTGTATACCATGTCTAGCGCTCGCGAGGATCGTGCAATTAACTTCTGTCTTTTGATGCATACCGTGATTATAAAATGCCATGTCTTTTAGTACTATAATCAAAAGAAACTACAGTTGACACAGACTATCTGCTCTTGAAAATTGAAATATATGAATTAAAAATTTACTCGTACTTGGTTTATGTATCACACCAAATGCGCTGATCACCTGCAGTCTGTCAAAATCACGTGGCGCCGATCATCTTTGAAAACATTCTTTTATTAATAAAGATGTTTGCGAATAATTGAGAATACAGAATTAAATCAAGTATTGCGTCCACAATTTATAACGTTAGTTATCATATTTCTTTGAAAAATTTCACAAGCCGAAATTTAACCGGAAAAGAAACAAGTTGGAGACAACTTTGGTACATGCTCAGCTGGTATAATCATGTGCACTTTAGCAGCTGATCAGAGAAGTAATACAAACGTATGTTGTATAAATGTATTAGTATTTGAGAACGGTACGATGATTACGTATTGCATAAAACATCGCGATAAATTCTCACTAGATTCAGAAACTTGTTTGCCCACGTCGCACGCGGTTATTTCATGCTTTTATATTCATTTTAACGATCGACAATTTGTTTTTCCTAGTATATAAATACGATAGTTTTCTAGATCATCGAAAAAACTCTGCTGAGAGCATTTTAACACCCCGTGTATATAGACATGTATACACAAGCGAGCATGTTTCCCTTGGGGCTTCACTTGGGGCTTCACGCCTTTATCAAAATAGGCTCCACCCCCACCTGAACTTACCTGAGGTAAACCAAAAACCTCAGCCTTTAATGATAAAATTGGGCAATGTTAAATCAGATGCACGCGGGTCTGAGAAGCAAGGAATTAATTTTTTTATGCCTTTAACATTAACAAGAAACATGATTGAATTTTCCCTGCAAATATTTTGTTAAATTTTTATGTCGAATTTGTTAGGTCAATGATAAAATTATATTTCAGATATATATGCATAAAAATTTTGGGATTGGAAAAATATTTTTGATTATTAAAGCTCTTCCTTAAACGTACTAGTATTCTCTCTTTTATGAAAATTGAATTCAATTTTGTTTGATTGTTTTATTCATTATTGATATAGTACATGTATGGTAATGAATATTCTAGCCTCTATATATATATATATATATATATATATATATATATATATATATATATATATATATATATATATATATATATATATATATACATTCATGTAATATTAACTAGAGCTCTGATTAAATCCTTTCCTTTTCTGTGATCAGTGCCAGTGCTGGTTCGACAAGAAGTTTCCCCTTAAATCTAAAGATGTTGTGGTTGAAATTGGTAGAAAGGTATGTTATGCACATATGCATGTTTGTTTTGTCCTATTATATGTGCTTTCAATGCAAGAGTTTGAAATTTAACACATTTTATACAAAGCTTCTGAATCCATTAATTTTTTGCAAAATTTCCTTTTATCAGGTTAATTTCATTTTTGTAATGTGGAGATGCTAAATACTACATTTTAATGTACAGAGTATTAAATTCTATGGAATCAGTTATTAAAATGAGTATGTACATTTCTTCAGCACTTAAAAGTTGGTCTGAAAGGCCAACCCCCAATAATGGATGGAGACACATTTAATGAGATCAAAGTAGAGGAATCAACATGGACAATAGACAATGGGAAATATATTACTCTGAACATAGAAAAGGTAAAACTGTAAAGCTTTTATAGTTTGAGAAATATGATGAATTCCCCTGAGTTAGTTAAACAGAGCCTCGGTTTCATGTATATGTATACAGTTTAAATGACCGATGTCTTTAACAATGACTAGGTATGTGGTTTTATCATTTCACTATGCTTCAACATAAATTTTCATTGATTTGATTGTAATGTGGATCCATTAAAAAAAATTTATTGAAGTGAAAAATACAAGAATAGTTCTTAAGTTAGTATGAATGTATTTGAATTAGATGAATTTACATGTCCTTGAAGCTGAATGATCCATCCAGAAAAATTGATGCCCTCTAATGTTATTCAAACTGCTGTATTTTCTTACTCAATATTAAACAAAATGTACTATGTTTTCATTTTACAAACTGAAAATAAGAAGGTAAACAATAGACAAACAAAATGAGTGATGAATTTTAGCAAGAATAGAAGATTTATTGCAAAGGGAATCAACTCTTCTTGATTCACAGTGAAAGTGGTTTTTTTTAACAGGTGAACAGAATGGAATGGTGGAACAAACTCATTGTAACTGACCCCGAAATTAACACCAAGAAGGTCAACCCCGAACCCTCAAAGGTACCATAATACTTTTATAAAGGAGGCTGGATGGTCAACAAACTAACGAACAGATTTGTCTAAAACTTTAAGATATGATTTGTTAAGGTATATAGTTCTAGGGACTAGTGGATTAACTTTGATATATCTGTAATTCGTTATATCCATTTAACAAATTCATGATAATAAGGTTAGCGAATTCGCTATGTACATGTTTTCTTCAGGATGACTACCATATGTGGTTACTGAGGCATGAAATAAAATACCTTCTCTTGAAACTTAAAGCTGCATGGTCCGATTTTATATCAAATTTTGTGTTGGCTTTTAAACAATAGTTTTGCTGAGTATGTGTATGATAATGGAACTGCAGTAGATTTCCCGGTCGATTAAACCACATTTCACTGAAAAAATGTTACACAAAATTTCTTTACAAAACAACCTATACATACAAAGGTACCGCGTCATTTCATGTTCTTAATAACCGAGTTTGAACTGAATGTACCAGGTACTTTTTTTCTAGGAAGGGTTTTTTCATGGGGAATGTGATGAGCCGAGGGATTAAAAGATATATACTGATTTATATTTCAGTTGTCAGACTTGGAGGGAGATACCCGTGGACTTGTGGAGAAGATGATGTACGACCAGAGACAGAGAGAGATGGGACTGCCCACCTCAGAGGATCAGAAGAAGAAAGAGATCCTCGACAAGTGAGTCATGAAATCCATAATGTTGTATGTTATAATGGACTGGGAAAGAGGGAGAGCTTTTTATTAAGGACTGGGGAAGAAATATTTCATTAATGTTGTAATGGACAAGGGAAATAGTGTTAGGATCCCCCTGACCCCCTCTGTTATAAGGGACTTAGGAAAGTAGGCTGTTCTTCATAATGGACTTGGGGAGGGATATTGTATGTTAAAATGGACTGGGAAAGAGGGGAGGATTGTGTGTTATAATGAACTGGGAAAGAGGGGAAGGTGTGTGTGTTATAATGGACTGGGTAAGAGGGGAGGATTGTGTGTTATAATGGGCTGGGTAAGAGGGGAGGGTTGTGTGTTATAATGGTTGGGGTAAAGGGGAGGGTTGTGTGTTATAATAATTGAGTAAGAGGGGAGGGTTGTGTGTTATAATGGACTAGGTAAGAGAGGAGGGTTGTGTGTTATAATGGACTCGGTGAGAAGGGAAGGGTTGTGTGTTATAACGGACTGGGTAAGAGGGGAGGGTTGTGTGTTATAATGTACGGGGTAAGAGGGGAGGGTTGTATGTTATATTGGACTGGTAAGAGGGGGACGGTTGTTTGTTATAATGGACTGGGTAAGAGGGGAGGGTTGTGTGTTATACTGGACTGGTAAGAGGGGGAGGGTTGTTTGTTATAATGGACTGGGTAAGAGGGGAGGGTTGTGTGTTATATTGGACTGGTAAGAGGGGGACGTTTGTTTGTTATAATGTACTGGGTAAGAGGGGAGGGTTGTGTGTTATATTGAACTAGTAAGAGGGGGAGGGTTGTTTGTTATAATGGACTGGGTAAGAGGGGAGGGTTGTGTGTTATATTGGACTGGTAAGAGGGGGAGGGTTGTTTGTTATAATGGACTGGGTAAGAGGGGGAGGGTTGTGTTATAATGGACTTGGAAAGAGGGGAGGGTTGTGTGTTATATTGGACTGGTAAGAGGGGGAGGGTTGTTTGTTATAATGAACTGGGTAAGAGGGGGAGGGTTGTGTTATAATGGACTTGGAAAGAGGGGAGGGTTGTGTGTTATATTGGACTGGTAAGAGGGGGAGGGTTGTTTGTTATAATGGACTAGGTAAGAGGGGAGGGCTGTGTGTTATAATGGACTGGGAAAGGAGTGTTGTGTTACTTGTTATAATTGACTGGTAAAGAGTGGGGAAGGAGAGAGTTGTATGCTATTGTTAACTGGAGAAGAGCAGGTGTTTATGTTCTAATGGAATTGGAAACAGTGATAAAGGGGGTGGGGGATGGGGTGCTGTATGTTATTGTGAACTACGAAAGGGGTGTAAATGTTATGTAATTCATGTAATGCATCAGCATTTTTTTTATATACAAAAATCTGACTTGTGCCTAAAACATTTTTATGTGTTTGAGTCACTTTGGGAGAGTTGGTCATCTTAACTTGTGGATTTCACTCTGCCTCAATTAAAAAATGTCAAAGTTAGGGCTGAGAGATTATACAAATGATACATGTACATATGTTGTACAATAATAATGGTTTTTTTTACTTTGTTTCAGATTCATGAAACAACACCCAGAAATGGATTTCTCCAAGTGTAACTTTAATTGAGTCATGAACACTTTTAACATCATCATCATGTCATTTTTTGATCAAGATGGAAATATTCTTGTTATGAATCCAATGAACAGACTGTCAGAAAGTGATGCTTGTGATAAACAATATAAACATGACCACATTAACAGCAAATACAGTACTGTATTATAAAACAAATTTTATTTTGAATGTAATGTGTGTACACATAATTGCTTGATGTATTTAGAACAAGAATTGCAACTATTGATTACATAATTATACTGTAGTTAATAAATTCCTCATAAATCATCAACAATTTCTTGTTTATTAATAAAGTGATATAGAATTAAAATCTTTTAATTTTTTTATGATGGATTTTCCACTCGTTAATTCTAAAATTCATAATTCTTTCTCAAGTTTTCTGAATATTCTCCCCAATTAAATAGGAAGCCAAATTTTCCATATAATTTATTGTTGAATTGTACATAACTATTCTAAAGAGAAAAAGATAAGATATACAAATTTCTGGCTTTTGTCTTTGTGTGAGATAAAAACCTATCTGATAAAACAAAAATCATTGTAATGATATGCCACAAATAATAAATTAATTTTGTATACAATGCGAAGTATTCCATATTTTCTGATATCACTTTTTGTTCAATATATTTATAAAGCTGAAAGAATTATGAATTTTAGAATTGACGAAGGGAAAATCCCTCATAAATGTTTCCGTTACTTGTAGCATTATCAATTGAGCATGTTTCTTCAGGAATATGAAATTCTTGAAAATACATCTCATACCTAAGAATAGTTCTCAATAGTTTAAAAAAAATTAAGGAATCATGCTTTGTGTATTATGAGGTGACAATTTTGGTTGGGGGTGGTCAAATTCATTAAATCCCAAAGGGCTTTATGATAGATTTGATCACCCTCCGACCAAAATTATCACATTTCTTTTAATTATGCAAATCCCGCTTGTGGCCCCAATATACATCATTTGAATTTATTGACTATACAATACAAAATCGATTGGTAGTGTTATCACAGACAAAGACACTTAAAAATGTAAATATTAGGATATAAACTTTAAAATCTAAAATACCTAATATTTAGCCCACATTATTCATTGGATGATTAAGCAATTTGTCAATTTGAATGTCTGGTCTGTCTTTATATCTGAGATGGAGAAAAGTTTAAATAAAGAAATGAATTTTATTATATTTTCATTTAGCTCACATGAATTTTTTTTAATTCAACAGCTTAATTGAAAAAACTAATCAACATCCTTTATTCGGTATTAATTCAGTTTCCCAGGCCACGTAATACATGTACTAAGTGATGGGTGGCCACATTGTTCTAAATGTTGTATCTGCTGGCCTACTGCCACTGATATTGTTAGATCCCCCACAACTGTTTCAGATTCTTCACGGTCTGCACTTGTTTCTGTTCTTTACCAAACAGGCCGTACTTTGGGACCACCGCCCCTATATCACCCACGTATCTTGGATCCGCCGCCTCATTGGCAGGCTGCCACCTAGAGTGGGGAAACAAAGCACATTTAGTGCAATTATTATTGCTTTTCCTTTAATTTGGATTCATTTTCCCCTGTATATGTCAATGAAGTCTAGGTTCCAATGAAATGGAGGAGGTTCCTCTTTCATATATTCTTTTAGATAATGTAACCGATAATCTGTGCATAGTACAAACACAAATACAGGTACTGTATATATCTGTGTATTTTATCAGGTGTTATTTAAACACGTCAGTACACATTGCAGTGTATTCTAATCAACGGATGTCACAAAGTACCCACACCAGCATGTGTGTGTACAAATATATTATTGGTTTCTTACCGAGTATCACAGCTGATACGTATATAATCCGTCAGGTTCGATGTCGACATGTGGACTGTCCTGAAATATTCATAATGTCACATTTACCAAATATTCGTTAAGATTTGTGTATAATATTGTATCATTTGACATTCCGTTTAATATTTTCCTGTTTTTAAATATATGTTCTAGTATCAGGGACATCTGCGTCACGCGGGTTATGTAATTTTTTTCTGCAATGATCGCTACCTTCATAACCCGCATGAACCATCAAAGAATTTATATTTACATCTTTCTGAATTTTAACAAATTGATAAATTGATCGTAGAGTAAGTTAAATTAACCAAATTACTGTTAATGTACATCAGTACGTTAGCTAAAAGAAACAGCCAAATCGTCTCCTATATGAGAATTTGAGTCTGGCATCATCATGATTATTTCGTATAGGTCGCTGCAGGTTTCGATCAATCGTTAAACGGGGCTGTAGATTTCACTCCTGTCAGTTTCAGTCGCTGTAGGTTTCAACCAATCGATAAACGGGGCGTGTATAGATTTCAGTCTAGCTGTTTCTATAGAGCTATGAATTAACTATAAGTTTCTGTAAGAAATAGAGGGAATCATACTCGATAGATGTAAATATATGTCTATAGTTTCTGTCTGTGTTGCGATGAGAAAAATGTATAGAAAAGCATGTGAACTGTATGAACCGCATGTCAAGGTTCGGAAAATGTAAGTTGACCTAGATCTTTGATATCGGAAGTAAAAACGGGGGTACCGTGAACTTTTAGATAACATTAAGATTATGAAAGAGGCAATCGATGCAAAAAAGTGAATAAAGCCCCCTAACGTGTGTTTGTCTTTTCTGTAATGTTCGCTACATTTATATACACATGAATCACCAAAGAGAGCCTTTTAGAACCTTTTAACAAGAGCTTGGACTTTGGGCAGTTGTGTTGAACAGCACTGAGACGTAGGCCTGTCTATTTCGTTGTTGGCCACTCAGCCATGGCTCTTTGAAATCAACAAGATTTGTCTAGCTTTTGGGCTAAGACTACGCAATCGGTGCATATTTCGCTTGAAACCAGCTTCATTTTAAACTTGTTTTGACGCAATACCCACCAAAAGTACAAGGTCTTGTTAAATTGGTTCTATCATTTTTTAAATGCTGTAATCTAAAAATACAAATATTTGGAATATTCGTGCTGTTTTTAGCTTGTCTGTACCTCATGGTAAATATCAGCACGTCTCCCGCCTGGAAGTCCGAGGTTTTCCATTTCCCGCCAAATTTAGACGTAATCTCGAATGGGTCCTCGGTAAACCAGCCGGTACCTGTTCGCAAAAGTTTCGTTTTTTATGTCGGAAATTTAAAAATAAAGTCAAATAATTGTTTTAAATATGTCAATCTCGTAAGCTTTAATTAAGTTAATAACTTGACTGTTTTGTGTAACGTTGCATCCACTATATATAATATAAAGTCAAAATGATCAACTTTACAATTACAACAATTTTTATTTTGCAAACTTTGACTGTTGTTCGATTTTGCTTAACTGGTTTTAAAGAGACAAGTGCATGTGATTTGCAATTAAATACGTTAATTGAACGTCTCTTTATTCAAAACCAACATTATCCTCATCATCACCATTATATTTCACACCTTGCACGTTTTCTTTCTCTATATCCAGTTCCCCGTATGTCTCTTGAAGCTGTCTAAAACTAAAAATTGATATTCACGATTGACTATATTTCGTACCCCCGACACAAGACATTGCATTCTTTTAGACTTGATCAAATACCGCCCCTGACCTTAGCAAAGAGTTGGATCCTTCACAAACCGCCAGTGTTCCCATTTCTACCGGCGTATCCCCAAAGGGAGTCCACACAGTGAACAGATTCTTAGATCCGCGCCCCATGTACACGTTGTCTACATGGGCTCCAGTGAATTGCTTACGGTTGATCCCCCTATAGAAAATTAAAAAAAAAAATCAGAGAGAGAGAGGGGGGGGGGGGGGGAGAGTATTGTTGTTTTTTTGTTTTTTGTTTTTCGGGGAGGGGGGTGTTTTTTGTTGTTGTTTTGTTTGTCTTTTAATATGGATATGGCAGCAAGGGTAAATTTCTGAATAATGGCTAGCTTCATCAACCTTGATTTTAGAATAGCACTGTTTTATATAGTGTATTACTTGTAACTTTTCGTTAAACATTTAATTTTGTGTTTCAGAATAAGAGTACCTGTATAAAACATGCATTGATTATACTTTAGTTAAAACTCACCTCAACCACTTAAAATCAAACGTCTTAACCTCACTGTCCAAAAGTCTCTCAAAAAACAGTCTGGCTAAAATACGAAGGAAAAATCATATATATGAAATATTTTACAAATATTCTAATTTCGTATAGTAAAATATACATGAGAGAGAAGAAAAGAGAAGAAAAGAGAGAAAAGAGAAGAGAGAGAGAAAGAGAGAGAGAAAGAGAAAGAAAGAGAGAGAGAGAAAGAGAGAGAGAAAGAGAGAGAGAGAGAAAGAGAGAGAGATACATACGTCGCTGTCCCTCCAGAACTCGTAGAACTTCAGGACTGTGTGTGATGTTATTCTTGCCCTGTTACAATACAAGTAAAAGTCAGAGTGAAAAGGTCGCATTATATATATATATCGGGTCGGGATATTGTGATATTTCAAAATCGAAGAATTTCAAATGTAGTTTAACAAGTGAATGAACATGATGAATTTTATCCAAAGAAAAAAAGGTGCACCATGCATGATTCTGCATGTTTGAGTGAACTAAAACTGCTTTAATTCATACCTCCATGACCGGTATGCATCCCCGGCCACACCTCTCGTCCAGCACGCCTTCAGTGGGCGGACCCACTAACTTAAATTCAGCCTCCTTATTTACATATTCTAAGATTGACAGACGGGCTTGCAGTACCTCCTGTCTGTCATGAAATCCCCGGATGAATAGGTATCTGAAATAGGAAGATCATTGATATATATGTGTTTATTCCTACATATTATTGAAAGATTGAAATAATTAATTACAATTGCAGTACTAAAGCATTGAATAATTATTTTTTGAAAGATATAGTCTCATAACTGCAGCGGTGTGTGCATACAAACTAAGCAACGCGCGTTAGCATATAAAAAAAACTCGTCATTTTAACCTTTGAGTACCCTGTCTGTGTTATGGTGCTATATCTGCAGTAGCTTTCCACACACTTTACATGCAAAAATATGTAAATGTAAATATATATGTATTTAAACTCGTTGTCGGTGCCGTCTATGACCGTCGACTTTCAATTTGATAAGTTGAATTATTATCATTCTAACAGAAACATTCTATTGATCAAGTAGTGTGCGTGGAGCGCAGCATAAAGGTCCACTTTGTGGTCGCGCCGACCAAAAAGTACGGGGAATGTTAACTATGACATCACACAATTCATCAAGTCCTCAAAAATGCTCAAAGTAATTTGCGATTGTTATCTGTGCGAACACATTAAACTACATTTACATCTGTGTGCAACTTTGTAGTAAAATAAGTCCAACAACGTTAATTAAGGAATAAGGAATCATTCTTTGAGTATTATGAGGTGATAATTTCGGTCGGGGCGTGATCAAATCCAATAAAGCCCGAAGGGCTTTATGATAGATTTGAACACGCCCCGACCGAAATTATCAACTCATAATATTCAAAGAATGATTCCTTATTACTTATATTTATATAATTTTCAGCAATTATACGATTAAATATTATAATATTGATTATGCAAACCCGCTTGCGTCCTCAACAATACGTCTTTGATTTTATTGGGCTGTATAGTACAAAATCGATTCGTAGTGTTATCACAGACAGAGACACTGGAAAATGTAAATATATACATGAAAAACAACTAACTGATCGCGATGCACTAGTTTTGACGCATATTAATTATGTGTAGAGAGAGGCGGATCAATCATTTTTTAACAGCGCAGAAAATGCTTTTCATAAATAAACGAAGCATAACCTTCAAACAAATTATTATACCATCAAATCCTTTTATTGTGCTTGTTTTGATCCAGCATTTAAATAATTTTTAACGTGTATTATTTTTTTCCTAGAGTCTTTAATGTACAAGCTCAATGTGTTTGACATCGAGAAGCCTATCTAAATCAGCTTTTTACAAGCTAGGGCATACACTCAAAAGATCATTATCATCTTTTGAATATAACAAAGGGAGTCTTAAAAAGCGTTGCTGCTTCGATGAAATCTGTAAAATGAATTAATAAATACGTAAAATATTAAGTGAAAGTGATATAAATTTCAACAGGAGCTCATTTCTTTGAAACTATTCTAATAAAAGATGAACTCTATACTTTACACAGCACTTTACAGAATCTACTAGATAAGTAGATCTGAATTTGATTATCATTTAAATTTTCAATTCAAATAAGGGTATGCCCTTGCAATATTGAAATTTGACGTCATTGTGGTGATAACCTTTTAGACATACCTATTTTCAATATGATTTCAACTATCTTCAACCTATTTTTAAGTTCTCTATAAACTTTGATTTTGGGGGCGAGAAATGCATATTAATGCCTCATGTAGTCCTTTATATCATAATAAAATAACGTTACATAAATATTTTGTAATCATTGATGCATCGTTTTATGAACTTAAATCCGTTGATATTTTCATAGTAAGTCCTTAACAGTTCTGAGAATCAAACATTTTTTTAAATATAATTCTTTATAACTCTAGCATGTATGAACATTCGATTATCTTTGAATGATTCATTAACTCACCCCTTTTCTTGAATTTCTTTTCGTAGTGCCTCTGGATTGTTCAGTAAATGGTTGCAGTCTCGTAGCTGTTGGAGGTCTTCCGATGGAAAGACTACCTCCCTGGTTCCCAGTGATACCTTTCGGGACATTGATATTTCTTTAAAACATAACATGTGAATGTTAGGCCTGAGAGAGAGAGAGAGAGAGAGAGAGAGAGAGAGAGAGAGAGAGAGAGAGAGAGAGAGAGAGAGAGAGAGAGAGAGAAAGTATACGGCGGGCTTCAGATATCCAGATGCCAGATACCCGGCCGCTTCAATTTATGGACTATTTTACTATTTTATTTGGAAACAGATTCTTTATACGTTATTTTGTCTTATATATCCATAATCCAGACGGTCTGTTTCTACCACAAAACACTGTTTAACTAAAATGGTTTATTGAACCGGACGGTGAATTTCATGACACTCCGTTTAATACAATAGAAAGATTTCCCCTGTCACACCCTTTTCACCTGGTAGACCCCTATGAGTTTTTACAGTCAAGGTCATATTGGTCACACAAAATTCCTTTTTTTCAGAACATATATACTCTCCACTTAGCCCTATTTGGCTCATACTTCACATAAACAGAGCTATGGGGTTAGTTAATGGTGTGCAGTGACTTTGAACCAAGTCAATGTTAAAGGTCATAGCAGATCTCTTTATAATCAGTTTTAGACCGTAGATTATTTCCCATTTACTTAATTTACTTAATCTTGCTAAAGTTGAACAAAAATGCCTGTATGTAAGTGGTTATGTAGTAGTTACCCCATATAATATTGTTGGTTATGTGCAGATACCCGATGGGCGTGGTCATAATGGCACGAGGGAGCGTAGCTCCCGAGTGTCATTATGACCACGCCCCTCGGGTATCTGCACATAATCAACAATATTATATGGGGTAAGTTACTTGTACCATAGTTTACGATTATTCATTATATCTTATTATTATAGCTATTGGGAGTGCACTTGCCTCTAAACAATACCGTGCCAATGCGTTGGTCTTTATATATGTACATTGTACTCCGTGAATTTCGAAAATGACTTTCTATATCCCCAACAAATATCAATTATTCTTTATTTCTTTTAAAATTCATAGTCATTAGGAATAAATCGACTGCTCATTGTCATATTTTTATTTCATATTTAATCATTTTCCGACTTCTAGTATCGATATTTGCTTCAAAGAACTAAACTTGTTAACATAATGTCATGTTTACGAACCCTAAGTTGTGCAATGCTTCTGTTTAAACAATTGAAATTAGATTTAAATTGATGAGGATAGTTACTCTTTTGAAAATCCTATTTGATACTCTGTATCAATAATATACATGTATCTTTTTTAAAAAGCAGGGAAAAAATATGTACATATATATACTTAAAAAAATCAATCAATAAGCAAAAAAAAAAACAAATATTATTTGAGAAATGCATGTCGCGTAACCGTGAATGGTAAATGTCAAATACGATTGGCTACCGCTATTCACTCTGTCCACAAAACAAGTTTACTATTCAAACGCGTTCCTATCACGCGATTGCCTTTCTATAAAACCTTTATTCAGGATACCCCTATTTCATCTTACACGCGTTTCTCTACTTGTTCGCACACATGGGGAGAATAAAAATAGAGTCTTTCTGACAAAAACATTGCCGATATTGTTTTGTCTCGAGCTACAAATGAGATTTATTCGACGAAACTTAGTTATCCGTGTTGAGTTTTGGCAATTTTTATCTGGAGGAATCTCTTACTGTGGACAGTATTATGGACGTGTTAAAAACAACTTTGTTGATGTTGTTTTTACCTGAGATAGTGGGCGGAGTTAAAAAAAAAAAGTGTGGGGTATGTACAGATAACCCACACTTTAAACAATAGAAAACACGCCAAGCTATGGTACAAGAAATTGATATAAAAGTTCTATGCCAGCTGGAGAATTTCTAAGATCTAGGTCAAGGTCAAAGCAAAATTCTATGAAATGCTTTTCATCCTATTGTCCATTATTTAAGCGGGGCCCTTTGAGATGGTCACCATCTCAATGTTGTCTAGTTTAGACTATGACAAGAATATGGATTATACAGGCCCACTTTATAGAAGAAAAGGCACTGGAATTCTTAAAAAAAAAATGACCCTAGGAGGTTTTAATACGCATACACCAGTTTAAATCAACATATTTCAAGTATTGAACATATTTAAGGGTTACAAATCGATGTTATGTTAAATATACTTTGTTTTGAATGATTTTTAAAATATGTTATTAGATTTGTTGAGACATGTATTTAATTTCAGCAGCTTATTCTTCCTTATATAGGCTTTTTACACGCCTTATCCATCCATCTTCTTTAAATATTCATGATTGCATTGATAATTGGCAGTATCTTAAGGCTGTGTGGTCAACAAATTAGCAATCAGATCGTCCTTAAATTTTTAGATATGATGTTTTACCTTAAACTATTATTTAGTAAATAAAAAGTCCATATATTTTTCTTTTTAAATCTGGACATTTTCCTTTATTCTTATATAGAGCTCTCCTTTTAAAAGAGACCAATACAGCCTTAAAATGGCCACGACCATATATATAGCCCTCTTAAATGATTTTACGGTGTACATGTACCTGTGGAAAGAACAGGTGAGCTTACAGGACCACCGGAAAACGTTCACCTTCCTCTCATGTGTTTACACAGATACGGCATAAGCCTAGGTTTCCTATGTCAGTGAAAAAGATGAGTTCATATAATTATAATCTGTATAATATTATGTATGTACAGTTTTGCACTTAACAAAATGATATTGTTGGGTTATATAGACTTACCTGTGCATGTATATAAGAGGAATCCAACATGACCTAGATTTTATCTGATAATCCAGCTAATCAGGTATCAGGTGGTTACAAAGAGAGAGAGAGAGAGAGAGAGAGAGAGAGAGAGAGAGAGAGAGAGAGAGAGAGAGAGAGAGAGAGATGGATGGATGGATGGATGGATGGATGGAATATATGGAGTGATTGCATACCGGTATACGTTAATGAAAGGTTTTTTCCTGGTGATCAGTACCAGGGCGTACAAGGCGTTATATATATATATATCCCCCATTTGGAGCAATAAAGTTGAACTTCATCAAATATTTATTTTTGGCTTGTATTGATTGTTTTATGTTTATACGATAAATTGTTCGATGCACGTCAATAACATGCTTTCATTCTGTAAATACAAGATATATTAATAGGTTTCCAAATTTAGCCACGTGACGTTTTATGCCTAAATCCCAATCTGATTAAAATCAGATCCTTGATCCGCTCCTTGTTTTTCTATTGTCGCTGCACGAGCGACAATAGAGAAACAAGGAGTGGATCAAGGATCTAATTTTAATCAGATTGGCCTAAATCCTGACCATTTACTGTGCTAAATCGCAAATTTTTGGTATGAATGGGTCTAGATTCCATCCTTAAAGTAATTTAATTAAAAGGATAAGTTTTCATTCTTTTTTTTTTTTTATTTGAGATCACTTTGTAATGTTAAGAAAATAAACATGGAAATGAAACTAAGGAGAAAAGTATCTATAGATGTATGATGTTTGTTCAGTCCGACTAATTCACTTAGAAGTAGGGGCTGGCTTTAGTCAGACCGATGTTTGTTAATGGTCAGATAATGTGGTCCTATATTATACATGTACTGAGGCACACCTTCAAATCTAAGTATTTTTTTTTATAAGAGATGTACATATGTCGTTTAAATATCCTATGTGCGATGGATTCGACAGGCATTTTACACTCTTCTCCTTTTTTTACTTAATTTTTGGTATGAAAAATATATCGTGTTTTTACGTAAAATAAATAAAGGAAAAGTTTAGGTTAAATAGAAAACCCTGTTAGATATGCTATTAGCCTATTGAATACCGAGAATACTGAGACACTAATCGTGAATTTGAAACATCATCATCATTTTGTTAGCTGCAAGTCCCAGGTCGTCCATCCGATTTTTTTCAAACCTGGAGCAACATACCTGCAGCTAATATTTTGTATAATGAATTTCCCCCACAAATAACTTTTAATACATACACCCCCCCCCCCGCTAACGCGTGTCAAATTAATTATTAAAAAAAAACCACACTAACGTCGTTCTGATAAATATCAATGTTTTATTTCTTATTTAATTTATAAGTTTTTAAAAAATGTTGCAGTTTTTAGAGATTAGCATTTTCCGGATATAGCGGGTCTGTCACCTGTTACCTTTTCACTTTTATGGCCCTATCATTGTTTCCTATGATATTTGGACGTCGTGTAACTTTAGTTTCAGTTTGTTTTCAGTATATTAAGAGAGTGGCACCGTATGTTAAGTGAAACCCGGAAGAAAAATAGAGTTTATCATCACATTTTAAGAAGCCATGAAGTTTAAACACAAAGGAAATCGTTTTAGAAATCTTGAGAAGTCCATACTGGCCTTGTTTCTTGTGTTCGTTGTTGCCACACACGGGAACGATCATCTTAAACAGCGAGTTCTGCTCGTGTCATATGATGGATTCCGTTGGAATTACCTAGATAAAATCTCAAATAAGGTGAATTTTGAACGCATAATAAACGCAGGAGTGTATGCAAAAAAGGGACTGCAGAACGCATTCATTACAAAGACATTTCCCAACCATTACACTCTGGTGACAGGGTTATATGAGGAGAGCCATGGCATTGTCGCAAATGAGATGTATGACCCACTGTTAAATGAGACTTTCTCTTTAACTGACCCTGAGGATGTGATCAAGTCTAAGTGGTTTGACGATGGGGGTGAACCTATTTGGGTTACGAACCAGAAACAGTCAACTCCTTCATTACCTCGGCGGAGTGGGTCTCTGTTCTGGCCAGGATCAATGGCCAGTGTTCATGGGTACCTTCCGACTAAGTATTTGGCTTATGATCCAAACATGAAATTTGAGGAGCGTGTAGACATTATTATATCATGGTTTCTGGATAAGGACCCGATAGACTTGGGATTGTTATATTATGAACACCCTGATGAAGAGGGACATGTGTATGGCCCAGAAAGTGAAAATATGAAACAAACTATCCAGAAACTAGAAGCCTGTACAGGGTATCTCCTAGACAGTCTGGAGAAGAATAATCTTCTTGATACAGTGAATGTCATTTTAACCAGTGATCATGGCATGACGACAACACCCAGTGACAAAACACTTGTCTTAGGAGATTACATTCAGAGAGACTTATACAAAGTGATTGTTATGAACAACCCTATAGTTAGTATTATACCTCAAAATAGTAAGTACAAGTTAAGTCACCTTACTCCATACCCTTGTGATGATATAGATATTATTTGGAGTTAAAAGTACCTATGCACTGACAGTATCTTTGTTTTGTTTGACTGACAAATTGCAAATATGCAGGTCCTTTGTAATTGAAATAAGTCACACCTGTAATAAAAAAGAAGTGTTGATTAGTGATTAGCTTAGCTAGTTTTTGGGGTTCAAGATTGAGGATTGATACTACTGTGGTTTCATCAATATTCGTTGAATACCAATTTTCGTGGATTTCATTTTTAAGTTGACCCAATTTTAATGTTCATTGAAGTACAATTTCTACTAACATTCTGTATTGATAGGATCATTCGCCACAAATTAAATATCCTTGAAACTGTGATTTTCACTTTATCCACGAAAATTAATACCCACGAATATTAATGAAACCACAGTATATGACCACTAGTAGAATGGTGTACCACTGCATGATTCCGAGTACCCTATATGACTGTCACTTTCTCTGTCTTGATTATGATGCATGACCCTTGAAATCATAACCTTGAATTAGTAAAGAAGGTATATTGATTTTACAGAAACAGCTGGAGAAACAATTGTCAGCAAATTACAAAATGTGGCACATCTTGAAGTCTACAAGAAATCAGAAATTCCTGAAGAATACCATTACAGCAGAAATCGGCGGATTTTAGACATATTGATTGTAGCTGACTTGGGGTATACCATAGTTGAATCCCATGATCAGAATTACACTGGAAGTGAGTAGAATTAAAAGAATACATTCAAGGACATGTTACTATATTTATTTAGCAGGCTTTTTTCATGTCATGATTTCCAGCAGATCATGGCATAGACATTTCTATTAAATACTTGTCAATTATTTTTAGTTATTTTTTGTTTCTTTTCAGTTTGTCGTACTATTTTTTTCTATCTAAAAATGAAACTGAATTTTTTCTGTGATCCACATTTCACTTTTGGACTACGGACGCTAAACATATAGTAAATGCATTACATTTGGCTATTAAGCACTTTTGGCAGAAAGAAGCTATCGCTAAATCAAGTACATCGCTAAATGCCATGCATATTATTATGTACCGGTATATAAAACATAGGTGCATCCAGAAATGCGCTAATTGAAATCTACACTAACACATTGAAATTTCAATTTCCGCCAAATACCATACAAACCAAATACAATACGTTTTCAGTCATTTTGGCAGAGATACAGCTCTGTTTGATATTTAGATGTAGTCCAAGCAGAGCTGAATATCTGTCGAGATTGTACACTAAACATGCATGTAGGGCCCTTGATAAGGGTTTAGCTACCTTGAATTTCAATGACAGAGGGTGAATGTTTTGATAAAATACAGTACTGCTAGAATATGCTGCTTAATATTTTCAGTGGTCAAGAATCCTTCTGATCTTCAGTAATTATATACATGTAAATAAATTATGTAGATGTGTACATTTAGTTCTTTGATTTCTGTTATAATAGAGGGTAACCATGGATACATGATTTAAATTATAATATGTGTAGTACATGTAGTACTTTCAGCACTATCATTTGAATTATTTTATGTGTAATACTTCCTGGACTGTCATTTAGATAATAATGTGTGTCATACCGGTACTTTCAGCAGTGTCATTTGAATCTTTATACGTATAGTATACTTTCATTATTACTGTGATTTCTGTTACAGAGGGTGACCATGGTTACAACAACAGTCTCCCAGACATGCACCCGTTCTTCATGGCTATGGGCCCAGCATTCATGGTCAATCACACGGTGGAGACCTTTAACAATGTCGATGTTTATCCTTTGATTTGCCAGATCCTGGGCATTGAGCCTGCACCAAATAACGGCTCAATGGATATTGTTCAAGGCTTGCTGAAGCCAAAAAAGGAGAGAAAACTGTATGAATTAGACAACACTTTTGTTGTTTGTAAGTTCCAGAAAATTGCAAATTTTTCATAAGCTTTGTATAGTTAAGGTTAACTATAACAATAACGATAAGCTTATTGCAATGATATTTTGATTAATTAGACACCAATGTTAGATGATTGCTAAATTGTTTTCATGACATATAATATCATTGGTTGAGAAGTTTATATTTACATATTTGGATTAACTTACTATTTACCCTTGATTGACGGCTTGAAATGCCTGATTGATGTAAATAAAGATGTAAAGTGTTAAAGTTGCTATATTTCCATTAATTTAGTATAAAGTGGACTTTATGAATTTTATATATAAAACAAGATCTATAACAGATATGTTGTCACTAACATATAATCTTCAGTTTCACATTTTTGTGACATGCTTAGGAGTTTTCATAAAAGTATATTTCCAGATTTTGTATTTTATGAATTATATGATCTTTTTACTGACATAAAATGTACTCAGCCATGCCAATGATTTTTTTTTTTCAGATTTAGTGATTTTATCTATTGGGGGTATTTTTGGTGGAATCTTTACCATTGGTGCCTGTCGCCAAAGAAGATTTCACAGACACGGAGAGTTGACCCCGCTTCCATACAAACGCCCCACATCATCCTACTCTCCAGTCTCCTTGTCTCAAAATGGCCCCAGTCTACCCCTTCTCAGTGACGACACAGAGGAAGAGTTCTAATTTTATTCAATTTTTTTTTTTCCTTCATTCTTCTATTTTATTTTCAGGAATTCCATGCATGTAACTTACATAGTATTTTTTCCCCCTTGTTTGCTTGATTTTATAAAATGTTTTATGGATGTTCTTTAAATTAGTTCCACCATTTGAGTGCATTGGTACTTATCAAATAATAACACTCTTATATTACTTTCTTTGATGGTAAATTTTTTCTTAGAGCCCTTTTGCTTGATTATATCTATGCTATATGGCAAATTTACATCATTTCTTTTTCTGAAAATTGGCTGTTTTTCTTAAGTTTTAATAGACAGGCATTTTAGTTTTATTAACTGTTAGCAAGTACTTTAAAACTTTAACTTGGACTATTCCCTCTAACCCCTCCCCCCTCCCCTCCAATATATTAAGGAATGTTTTGCTGTCACTTGACAATTTCAATGACTTCAAATTGTTACCTGGTGATTATTTTATTTTATACCAAAGAAAGTTTTTTTCATTACTTATGTAATTTAAGTCTCTGTTTTGATTAAGTCAGAGATGTATATATACTACATGTAGTATTATATATGTCACTGATTGAGTGCACCATTTTTTGCCTCAGACCTAGGTACTTGACTTTGACCATAATTAATTATGTATGTGACAGTAAGGAAGAGACTATATAAGATTAGGGGTTTGTTATTTATTGGCCACTAAAGAGGGAATTGTGTATTGAAAAATTCTAGTGTATACCTCTGCTCACCTTTTTTTCTATAGAATATAACTAATGTAAGTGACTATATATTTGCTGTTATCTCAATTTTGCAAATGGTGCGTATTTGATAGTTGTTTGCAGCTATGATGATCATGTATTCCATTACCTTTAATCCTATATTTTTAAAAATAATTTCTTTGACAGTCTGTGTGTGTCTACGTGTTATTAAAATGTTGCAAAAAATATTTTCTTATGACTACAAATGTTCAATTACTTTAGCATCATATTCAGGAGTGAGTGTTTTACTTTATTTGCCCAATACAGTGTACTTTTAGCTTACAGCATTCCAGAATTGCTACATGTATAAGCAGCTATTTGTTGCATACAGATCTCTGTGGTTGTTTGTGGTCTCGTTTGTGTTTGTTTGTAAGTGTCACAGAGGCATTGATCAACATTTGTTATGTTGCTTTGTTAAATTGGTTACCTCATGATTAATTTGTCTGTGTGTGTGATGATGTGCATTATTTTTGTTTACTTTTCTATATACTCTGGGATTCTCCTGTGATTTGGTTTTATATTTTACAGGTAAAGCTTGTCAATGATTAGGCTGTTCAAAGTTTATTATCACCTTCAAAAAAAAAAAAAAAAAAAAAACTACAAGGGAGAATAAGATTTAAACAAACAAAATTTTCCACACCGGTAATTTTTTTGATTTACATTTATTATAATAAATCACTGTAAGAATTCAAGTTACATGTAGCTTCATATTTTATGATATGCCCTGTATGTAATATAGAAATTTTATGGGAGTATTTCAAAAATAATCCACATGTCCTTAATATTTTGTGTTTCTACATATTGCTGTATTTTTAGTTGCAAAAGGTAAAACAAAACTTGGAGAATATAGAAATAAGGTTTTTTTGTTTTGTTTTTATTTCTTCAAAAAGACCATTTCTCCTAAACCTATGTCATGCTAAACAGAGAATAAACTTTGGACAGACTTTTAACACAAGTTAATATATTTTGCTTAGTTAAGAACACATATATGTTTTTATCTTTTTGAAGGTGCTTAGTGATACCATAAAAAAAAAATAACATTTAGTTTCTTGGCCCCTGCCATATTAAGAAATTTCTACTGCACCGATATAAATTTAATCATTCGAAAAAGGGGAATAACTCAATTTTCTATTTTAACTTGGAAAATAAACTATTTTCCCCTTTTCATTTAAAAATTTGTGGAGGATGACAGCTACATTGTCATGCAGAGAAAAAAATAACAATAATAATAAGATCATATTATTCTTTTAAATTTTGGTCCGAGAAACTAAAGATTATTTTTTGTGGCTTTACATGCTTACGTTTTTAAAAGATCTCTTGTACATTCCACATGTTCTCTGTTTATGATCATTCTGTATTTATTATTCATTTTGAACCAGCATTAGTATTATCTAAAAGCATGGTTTTTGTGCATAATTCTTATTTTTTTCTTTCACAATTGTAATGCTAAAAAAAAAAATGAATAAAAAAATCAGTGCAAACAAGATGTTCAATTATTGCTGTAACATGTGAGAAGGGAAGTACTCTATTGATTTCAGCAAGCTTCTGCCTTATTTCTCTGTCAGTAGAAATCGAACATATAATCTGAAGGGGAGATATACACATATGCACTACAATAATTATAATGTGAGATAAGTCTGTAGCTCTTGGGTCTGAAAAAATTAGGATGGACGACCTGGTCTGTAGCTCAGTCTTAAAATATTCGAATGGACGACATGGTCATCCATCCATCTAAATATTTTCAGACTAGGAGCTAGAGATCTGCAGCTAGTGTGAGATATATAAAACTAATCTTGTTAGGCTATGGCTTTATGGTTAAAATTTTTAATGTTTTATTCCGGTTGTATATAATGTTGACCATGGGCACCCCACATCTAAATCAGTGTATCAGTACATAAATATATTCATCCCTATACTATAAAATCAACATGGTCTGCAATGTCTGCCTGAAGTTGTCAAAGTCTAATTTGTGCATATTACAGTCAAACCTGTTTTAAAAGGCCACCTTGGGGAAATTTGAAAAGTGGCCGCATAAGACAGGTGGCCTTTAATTCCAGTTTGCATACAGAATCATGTAAATCAATGTATAAACACAAATGCATCAAAAGAGATGTTTTTTTTATAATTACAGATTTATTTACGTATGTAATTTCTCATGTTTTAATGTACATTATTTATTTTACATCTTTGTATAAATAAAAAGTTTTAGGGCTTTCCTTGTAATAATGGTCCTGTGACATTTATTCTACGAGATGTCACGTTATTGAACTGTTGAACCACCCCAACAAAATTCGTTTATATCCTCGTTCCGTTACATTAGACGGTGCTTCAGGACTTTCAGGGTCTATATTGATTTCGTATCGTGTACTTATTTTTAAAATGTTGTTAATTTGAGTTTTTCAAACTTGAAACGTTTCCGCTGTCTCTCGATATGACATAATCTAACTCAAGAACTTTCTGGGTTTTTTCACTTAAATTTAATACTTTCCTCTTTACGTTCGGAGTACTAGAAGACATGTTTTCAAATGAATAAAATACAAAGAAGGTAAACATATTTCATCGTATTTGATTTAAACACATATAAGGTGCAAAATAATTATTTAATTACCGAAGCGACTCTGTTTTCATAACGATCAAAATGAACGGGATCTGTAATCAACTAAGGTGGGTGAAATATCACGTGACAAAATAGTGGACAAAATGGCCGCTAAATACAGTGCAATTACGTGGTCGGTTAGTAAATTGGGTGGCCGCTGGCCGCTTTACATGAGTGGCCACTTATTCCAGGGCAAATATATAAGGAAACACGTCGGGGGGAACAAAAAGTGGCCGCTGATAAAAGGTGGCCGCTGATTTCAAGTGGCCGCTAAGACAGTTTTGACTGTATTACATAAATATAGACAAACTTCGTTATATCAACTAGATGGGGCTGTTTAAAAATTTTGCGATATCCGAGTATTCGAGATATCGAGGGTTTAAATACTTAAAAAATAAGTGGTTGGGACTTACAAATCACTTCGACATATCCATCGTATTCGAGATATCAGTGTTCAAGATATCGAAGTTCAACTGTATGTTCTAGACATTATAACTGTAAACTGTTCATGACAATAAAATTACTTCTTGTAATTAAAATAAAACAAGTCAAGATTTAAACTTACAAAGGGGTATTAATTGCGGGCCTTGTTGAATAAATTATATAGGGATGCAGATATTTTAAATAAACTGATATAACTGGATGCACCTTGCAACTGTTACATGTAGTTCATTTTTCCATCCCTCTGTTACTATTTGCATTAATCTTAGTTTTAAAAAAAATGTTCAAGACACTCTCATAAACTTCCTTAAAAGATACATTCTCGTGAAAGCATTTTCATCATACTTAAAAAAAACCCCATACAACTGTACTTATGAGCTTACAATGCACCTTCACTTTTATTACTGAATCAATACACAATATCCTTGACAAGAACGATCATAAATGTACAACACACAGAAATCTGAACACATACACGACTGACAATCTATCTGCAGAGATCTATCTCCACCTGATGATAAGACACTTTCTATTTGCAAATCTTTTTAGACTGCTGAGATTAACATTGACAATTCAAACATCAGAATGTTTCAAAATAGAGTTAAATATCAGTTTACATGTCTGACATGTGATGCACATAAAAAAATGACAATGCTCCGGTGTTGTTTGTGATTCACTATAATTTTACTTCAGTTTCACAACTTTTACTAGCACTAGACCCCATTGGGAACCCCAAGTGTATGTAATTCATCACAACATCAGGTCCCTGTGTGGAGCCTCAGTAACCGCCTCACTCTTCTTATGAGGGCCTCAACAAAACTGTAGTGTGTCCTGGACTTGCAATAAACCTAGGAGAACAAATGTGCAAAATTCATCAGTAAAATAAACTTGGAAAGAAATCATATATACATGTATCTCTCTAACAAGCTACTAGCATACAAAATTTATTTAAAATGCAGAGCAAGACCCAACACCAGGTACATGTAACATTTATCAAAGTTAGACTGAAATACATTATACAGTAAAACATGCTTATAATGAACATGCTTATAATGAATTGAAGTTTATAGTGAAGTGAGTTTCCTTCCCCGTGGGATTAAGCATATTGTGAAGCTATCGGATACAATGAATTACTTTTATAACGAAGCAAAATCACCCGTCCCTGGCACTTCGTTATAAGCATGTTTTACTGAATACTAGATATCAGAGGAAATGAAATCATAAATATTTTTAGGGGCTAAATTTTTGTGGTTCTTGCGAGTACCCCTAATCCAACAATTAACAAATGAATTGTAAAATATCTTCATTCATTACACATAAAGTAGAAGCAAAGCCACGAAAGTACAACAACAACTGACAATCGGTGAAAATTGGCCCAAAGTTATTTCAATGATTCCACAGAGAAATGTAATATGCAGTACTTTTAGACTCATGGTTTCTATCAAGAATAACAAACAGATCTAGATCACTGTACATACAAGACTCACCTGGTCAATCTCTTGAATCTTTTTGAGCAGCGAGTCGTGGATGGCTGAGTTTGCCATCTGTTTCAACATGTCAATCTCATCACTGGTCACGCCCATCATTAGCTGTCTGTCAAAGTCAGGGAGGGAGGTGCTGTCTGAATCAACCAATGAGGAGTGAGATGCTCCCGTCAAATCTAGAGAAAGATTAAGCAAGAGAACATGCATGTCAAACCTACAATGTACACTTATGTATATAGAAAATTAAAGAAAGATCTGTAGATTATAACTTTGCTGTTTGGATTTAAAAAGAAAGTTAATGGATCTTTATGCATATTAAACTTAAAGGCTGTCATCTACTTGTACATAAAATCCATCTACAGTTTTATAGATGGACAGGTGTAAACACCCTAATCAAACTTATTACTGATCTCTGACAGCTTAACTTTTATACACATGCAAGTCTAAAATGCTAAATGAAGGAGTTGGTAAAACTATACCCTCTAGCTGTAACTGGCTCACCAAGACTCTTATTTCAATGAAGATTACAGTGAAGGTTTTAAAGCTGTTGACTGACCTTGAAGCCTCCTGAGCTGTGTCTGTCGGCGGGCCTGACTTTGGTACACAGAGGACTGTTGGGCGACAGGGACACAGTGAATCAGGTAATACTCCAAGTGTCGCCACAGCATGAAGAGACAGTTCTCCAGGATGTCTGCACATCAGTCAGGGAACACAAGCAACACAGGAATGAAATAAACATCTACATGCAAGACTTACACAAGAGACAATGATTAGATGCTTCCCACGCTGCAGTATACTACCTCAGTATGATGAAATAAACATGCACTTGCATAATCTATCAACTTTATACAGTACATGTTTCAACACAATACCCATTAAATCAATGTTCAACACTTGTGCTGCTGAATATTGTTTTTGTCAAATATTTTTTAAAATCTTGATCTAGAACATTATCTACATGTATTTAACATCAACAGTGCTATTTTATAATAAACATTAAAGACAGTCATTTGATGTTCAACCCTCCTGCTGGAAAATATTGACTCCATAAGATTGATTTATAAAATTATAGATCTAGGACAGGAAGGATACAGGCAAAGTACTGCAGTTGTTCCTCCTTGTAGCGTACTATCTTTGTCAGTCGAGTCTTGGCAAGTTTCTGTCGCTGGTGAGAGGATATTTTCTCCTCCACTCCAGAAAACTATAACAAAAGATAATGTGGAAACTTACAATGAATCTTTTTAACAGTACTGTTTAAGATAGTCAGTACAACGTTGTATTTCAAAAGTACCTGCCTGAGATTTTTAGTATGTATATGACAGTACTTGTTTGAAAATGTCAGCACTAGTTTGTGAGGTTGTATTACTTTTTTTTTTTACAGTACCTGTTTAAGGTCGTCGGTACTCAGGTCAGCCAGACTCTGTAGTTTACGTAGGTGTTGTTTATGAGTCTCGTACACAGACATGAAGTGGTTAGCACATTGCCTCAGCTGATAAACCACCACCCCAAGGCTGGGGGCCTGTATTGTACCACTACTCATAAAGGAGGCATCTAAAATATTTAGAGAAAAAAATTTCTCAAAAAATACTGATGAATATGCACTATTTATTGAGTGAAATACATGTAAAATATATACACGTACTAGATAATTTGAACAGAAGGTACAGATTAGGTATTCTGTACAGTATGTTTATCAGAGGGTTGAAAATGATTAAATCAGTGTAATATAGTCAGAGGGCGCTTTACCGTCTCTGCTGCCCAAGTCCTTGGCTAGAGCTTCCTCCAGACTCGGTCTGAATAGGACTCGGCACACCTGAGAGGTGGGGCCTGCAAAGAATCGAAACAGGATCGTAATATTATTATATAAGAGACTGCAACTAAGACAACTGTGGAGATGGGGTCTATCTACTGTTCAGCATCTATCTTAGTGTTTGAACACTGTAAAAGTCAGCTTTTTAAGCCAAAACAGTAAAAAGCAAACATTCTCACAGAAAAATTATTTTTCTTAGATTGAATTATGAATCTTTACCGAAACGAGTGTTCTACCATCAGAAATTCCTGTTTTGAATAAAATTCAGAACCATTTCTTATTACATGAAATTACAGCTATTGGTTTTATATTTTCAGAACATATATCTACTGTGGAATCATCATTGTTTGTGGGGGACCAATGTAACCCCCTGCCCACAAATTTACATCCCCATGAACCTATATACAATCATTTGTTTAATATTTATCAAAATTATCCCAATTACACTACCAACGAAATTACGTCCCCACAAACCAGGAAAAATTTTGGCTACCCGCAAACACTGACCCCCACGAATAAAAATGATTCCACAGTATGTATAATTCTGCATTAAAGACTAACCTAGTCATTAAGAAATATACAAATAGGAAGGGTTATATTCAAGAATTAAATGTCTTACATAATATTTATTAAACAATACATTACACACAATTTTTGCATACCTGAAGTTGAAATAATGGCTCGACAATAAGAAGTGACATTAGCAGACACTTCCAGAAATACAACAGCGAGCTCAGAACTCAAGTCCTTTTTCCGAGAGGACTCGTCCGACTCGAGCACCTTGAGTTGTTTGGTGATTCGCTCACACATGCAGTACTTGGGCATCAGGGCCAGCATCTGTCTCTCAATCCTGACTTTTTGACCTTTCAACTCAATACCGGCAGGGTCAAGGTCATCAAACTCTGCATCAGGGATACCTTTATTGGAAGTCAAAAATAGTACATGTACATGCAACTTTTATAAAGGCATACTTATACTATAAATTATAAATTTGTATAAAGCATGTTCAAGTTTTGATTCCAAACTTTTTGATCATGTTGGGTTTTCTTACTTATTCAGTAGAGTTTATTAGAAAATATAGGGCATGATCAAGAGATGCAATAAATACAGATTGAGATGAGCTTACCCCTGGCGTTGGCTCGAGCCAGTACCGCTGTAGTCAGGGCAAGTTCTCGCAGGGCTGGCAAGCTCAGACTGAGCTGACGATCTCGCAGAATCCCGTGAAAGACTTCTCCATGAGATAAGATAAACTGCAGAACCTACACACAACAAGGATATCAATAATAGGGAATACGACAGATAACCTACTGTATTAGTGGACTTTTAACAGTCAAATTCCCTCAACACTAATTCAAGAGATATGGCATTCATTGACAGATAACCTACTGTATTAGTGTACTTTTAACAGTCAAATTCCCTCAACACTAATTCAAGAGATATGGCATTCATTGTATTCACTTGTAAACAGAGCTCAAGGTTTGAAATTATAATTTGAAGGTTAAGTGGGGCATTTGAATTCACGTCCTGTTATTTCAGTTAATAATCATAGTTACACTTCTATGCCTTGTGATGTCAAGTCCTGCTACATGCATTCTTGCAGGCCCCAACACCATAAACTGAGAACGTATTACAGTCAAAATTTAAAATCATATAACTTTTGAAGTCATCTTTAAAATATTTAGTAAAATTTACTTTGATTTAAGTAAAATTATATAAAATTAAAACTTTTCATACAGTTCCATGAAAATAAATCAAGACATTATGAATGTAAAATATGACTTGAGTCTGTTCCCAGTTTAAGGTTTTTGTGCCAGCTGTCTGACATCTGAATCTGTTCTCAGTTTAAGGTTTTTGTGCCGATCATCTGACACCTGAGTCCACTCACCTGGTTGCCACAGTCCTGGTTCTCGATACCCAAGGAGGTCAGGACGGCCAGACAGAACTTGAGGGAGGCGAACAGCAGCTGTCTGTAGCGGGACATGGGGCTGGGCAAAAAATCCTCATCACACTCCTCCTCCGAAACCCTACAGACAAACAGACAGATAAAAAGACAGACAGACAAACTGATGAATTTGTAGTACTTAAACTAGAGAGTACCTTGCTAGCACTACAGCTTGTATCAGTACAGTGTAACACTGGTTTGTTCGATAGTTGAAATATAAAACATAACAGAGCGCTATATTTTCAATGCTTAAGACATTCATTTGACGAGATTAAAGCTTTGAGATAGCATTACAATGATCACAAATTGATTTAAATGCAGACAGTGCCAAGGAATAAACAGCAATACACCATGAACAAACCTGTCTAGGTCAGGTCGGAGGTCAAAGAAGACACATCCAGCCAATCGCTGCATGACACCACACTGGAGTAAGGTGTGCGCCCCCACTGCTGACTCGGCAACTCTTGTCAACAGGCTCTGTTAAAGACAGCACCAAGATAACAGGCTTTGTGAGATAACCAATAACTAGACTTATCAGGCTTTTTTAAAGGAAAACCAACAACTAGATACTGTAAAATAATCCAAAACTTCACTATTTTTTATTTCTACAAAAGAAATTAATCCAGATTGATTAGAAATGCAATACAATGTACACTGTTTAACAGACCAGTTTCTTAGGCCAAAACTTTTAAAATATAATAAATCTGGCTCAAGTTTCATTACTATTGCAATAAAGGAAATGGGAAATAACTGGATTTTCATCTTCTTAACTAATTGAGTTATTCCTCTTCATAGTATTGCAATAAAGTTAATCAAAGTGGCAACATTTGACATGCATGTAATTCAGCATCACCCAAGTGTCCTAACTTAATAATTTTCTGGCATGAACGTAGGAGATATAAAGCAGGCCTACCAGCTTGGACAAGTAGATGTAGAGGACCCTGAGCTGGGGGGTGGCGGAGAGCAGCGTCTGTAGCTGCTGGTCGTCATGGAGAAGGCTGTCCACCAGGTGCTGGAGGTAACCTTTAGACGACATGAAGGTCATCCACTGCTGGAACTTGTCCATGGACAGAATGGTGTCCAACACTGATAGAGCAAGCATCTACAATACAGCACATCTTGTGATCAAAGCAGAATGTACAAAATCTCCACTACTTGAACTGATTGGTGTCCAAATTTGACAGATTAAGCATCTACAATATAGCATCTCTGATTGATTAAAGCACATCGTACAATGTGATTCACTGTTAAAAAAAGAGTCATGGACATGTACAATATACAAATATGAGTGAATTTCACATGTTGATGGCTTAAGACACAAACATGATAAAGGTTACTACAATTTCATATAAGTAAATAGCTATAAGAAGACATCTTACTCTGCCGACATCGTGTCCATCACAAGCGTCACGACACACCATGTCCATAAAGTTGTCGCCGTAAGACAGAATGGTTGTCACATTCTCACGGCGGAGTTGTTCATACTCTGAGTGGGCGTCAGCCAGAATCCTCTTTCCAACTCCATCCCCAAGTGCTCCTGGTTATAAACATTGAAATCATTTCAGATAATACTCTACATTCATCATTTCACATACATCTAGCATTCAGTATTACAGTTTGTTAGCAGGCATTTTCACTTTTAATTAACTTTTTTTGACTCTCTGTGTTACCTGTGTCTGTTTGAGTCAGAGACTTGGGTTTCTGGGCGATCTGGAGGTAATACAACAGGGCCCCATACAGATTGGCCCTCACTCTCTGCTGACCTCCACCTAAAAAGTACAATACAATACACATAAAATTTCTATTTAAACAAGAGATTCTTTTTGGTTTTCTATAAATTGGTACTTGTTAATTCATTTAAGTTGAATTGACTCACTTGACAACAAGATGTGGTCTATGACCCCTCTAAGTACCAGCTGCAGTGAGGAGGCAAACTGTGTCCTTGACCCTGACCCCTGACCCCAGGCAGCAGTTTGACCCAGCCCTGGGGTGGCATCAAGCATAGAGAGGAAGGTGGAGGCATCGTTGTCCTCAGTGACCGGCTCCTGACAGAAACACTGACGAAGGTTTGTCATCAGGGTCAGGATAATCCCCGCCACAGGGGCAGTTAACTCTGTCAGGGCATCGTCCTCAGTCACCTAAGATAAGACAAATTCAAATAATATTTACGTACATCTTCATATGCCACAATATTACAATAAATTATATAAATTTTACACCATTACCAACAGGCAAAGACAGACATCACTGAACAATATGAATATTTACAGTTAACTCGGGCACAGGTATCACTAAACAGACAGATATCAAGGAACTTACATGTAGATTACCGACAATAACTGTAGATTCCTAATTAAATGTGAGGAATTAATATCAGCATAAAATTGCCAGGAGCAAATCTTGCTCATTTTAAAATTTCGCTTTTATTTTGTGGACAGATGTTAACTAAATGAAACTATCGTAAAAATTTGCCATTTGTGATTTTATATTCTAGCCATTTGATCCAAAAACGGTTGAATCACAGAATTAGGTACTTATATGTACTTAAAATAAGGAATCTACAATACTCAGATACATGTATCACTGAATAGACACAGAGACAGATAACACAGAACACAGATATTACTGTACACAGAGACAGATATCACAGTTGACAGAGACAGATATCACTGTACACAAAGTACAGACACCACTGTACACAGAGACAGATATCACTGTACACAGAGAGAGATATTACTGTACACAAAGTACAGACACCACTGTACACAGAGACAGATATCACTGTAGACAGAGACAGATATCACTGTACACAGAGAAAGATACCACTGTACACAGAGACAGATATCACTGTAGACAGAGACAGATATCACTGTACACAAAGTACAGACACCACTGTACACAGAGACAGATATCACTGTACACAGAGACAGATATTACTGTACACAAAGTACAGACACCACTGTACACAGAGACAGATATCACTGTAGACAGAGACAGATATCACTGTACACAAAGTACAGACACCACTGTACACAGAGACAGATATCACTGTACACAGAGACAGATATTACTGTACACAAAGTACAGACACCACTGTACACAGAGACAGATATCACTGTACACAAAGTACAGACACCACTGTACACAGAGACAGATATCACTGTACACAGACAGATATCACTGTACACAGAGACAGATATCACTGTACACAAAGTACAGACACCACTGTACACAAAGTACAGACACCACTGTTCACAGAGACAGATATCACTGTACACAGAGATATATATCACTGTACAAAGAGTTCAGATATTGAGCTGACCTTTTGCTGGAGTTCCTGGAGGAGCTCAAACAACACGGTCTGTCTGTCCTCAGACGTGAGAAGGTCCTCAGGGCACGCGGTCAGTAACACCTCAGTCACCTGACGCCACGCCTCTAACGCCTGCTGCTTGGTGTACAGCTCCTGGCGGATTCTGTTCCGTCGTACAACGTGTTGTAAAATGTTCTCCACTTCCTACAATCATCAAATAATCCTTGAAAATAATGCACTGATATTTTGCATTTTACTTGTATTTTAATAAGAGAGAGTCCTTCAATTACTATCAATAAGAAAGGGGAATTTGGGCCAAACCTCTAACAGTTAAACAACTAAATATGATAATTAATTCAATTTGAAGGTTTAAACACTCAAAAAAAACAACAACAAAAACCAGAAAGATGTTTATCAAAGATTTTTCTTTTCTCGGAAATGTTTATCTACACAACCAATTCTTCCAAGTTGAGATAGGCATCCTTTTTCCTTGCCCTATTAATAGATGACCTTTGACCTTTACCTCTAACACGCGAGGTCGCTGGGTGACCATGATGTTACCCTGGACATTGTTGAGTTCATTCATCAGAACCCTGTGCAGTCGTTTGACGTCACAATACAGCACATCTTGTTCCGTCTTTGTCTCCACGCTCTGAATAGCTTGCTCTATCATCGACAGTTCAAAAAACTCCAGGTGCATTGTGGGAGGATAGCGCTGAGAGAAGTCTACCTCATCCAGAAGTCCGAGCAACTTCCTGCGGACCTGACGACCTAGAGACACAGTTTATAAATAGAATCTTTCAAATCTTAACAGGATACATCGAGATTACTGAAACTGCACAAGTAAATGTTATCTTATGCTGGCTGCACATACTGTTCTTTGCATAACATTTCATGCTTTGATGTATGCGTACTTCTACATTGCTGTAAAATGCTCTCCATGCTATACCTAATGCTATTTTACATAGAATTACAGATATCTTACATGCTGCTACTGACTACATCCTGCTGTACCTATGTATATGTACTTACTTCTGAATGGCCGTGAAGTCTGGGATAGGTAAGACATCTGTGCACTCTGGTCAGTGAATCTGTCGTAGGTCAGGTCTGTGTCCTCCCCTCCCACCGGCTGGAACACTGCAACAGGAAATGTATTCACCTCATTGTTAGCTCACATTGAATTTACATTATTTCAGACCAGGCTTATATTCACTGATTGTTTCTACTCATAATTAATTTGATGCAAAAATTTAAAGATTTTTTCCCATTGATTTCACATGTTCTTTTAGACATTTCACCAGCATCAACCTTTGACCTTACCTTAATGACCCTCTGACTCATCTGGCAGAACTATCATTAGTCACTGGGTGTGTGACCATTAACCTTACCTGAGTGACCTTCTGACCCGTCGTCCAGCAGGGCTCTCATTAGTCGCTGGGTATGTGACCTTTGACGGTTCAGTGCTGTCAGTCGCAGTTCAATGGCTATAAGCCTCATCAGCCACGACTGAGCAATCATCACAGGCCGCTCTGTAATGGATACACTAGTGAGTACATATAAGGTAAAACTGATTTATTAGTGTTACCATGCACTAATTCCAATACAGATTATCACCTGAAAAAGAAATACTGTTCATTCATAAATTTGATTTTATTGCTGTGAATACGCTGATTTGGAACAACTTTCAATTTTCATGCTTGTTCTTCGAAAACACTTAACAAAATTTGTAAGCACTCAGAGTACAGGTACACAACATTAAAATTTGATTTCCGTTCTCAATACTTGGTAGGCAATTCAAAGAGAACTTTGAAAATTGTTTTTACTCAAGGTTGATAATTGACATTGTTGTATATGTATTGAGTGCGACTACAATGAAACATTACGAAGTTAACTATTGCAATCTATGATTTTGACCTTTAGTTTAAAGGATATATATGACATTTGCAGCAAGCATGAATTTTTTATCTTTTTGAGTGAAAGAAGTGTAACTGTAAACTGTAAATAGACAGGACATCAAAATCAAAAACCCTCCAACTTATTTTGGTGACATAAAAATGAAATGAAATAATATTTCATGCTTGAAATCACATTTTATGTCAGAATCTAAGCTTGAAAATATATTTAAAACTCAAAAGAACTCAAAGTTAGAAAACCAAACATACTGTAGAACTGTTGAGTGAAGGGCAGATGTTGGAGTTGACGATACAAGAAGTCACGCGTGGTGCGTAAGTATCTCAGTGTGGGCGTGGACGTCTCTTTGTTGGCGGCCAGGAGATAGATCAACTTGTAGGCGAGCTCGGCCAGGCGGGGAGTGTCCCTCAGACAGGACGGCCCAGAGTGTGTCCCCACCCCCCGCTCCAGCAGGGACAGCACCGCGTGTAGACAGGTCTTTGGGGAACCCAGGATTCCTACAACACAATAGTCAATGAAGTCATAACTTATATACTATTAGATTGATACAGCACAGTGTGTAGACAGGTCTTTGGGCAACCCAGGATTCCTACAAAATAACCATCGTCAGTCTATCACCAGTCTGTGAATAAAAGCATACTGGTGTATGATGATATTAATTAATTACAAGAATGCAAAGAGTGATTGTTTCGAATCTTTTGAAAACTATTCAAAACTCCATTTTGTTGGCATTAATCATTGCTTTTAATTTTGTAAAAACTACATTACATGTTTATACATTCAAATAAATTACTATTTCGAATCATTATAGACTGTGTATAAAAACAATTAAATATAAAATGAAATATAGATTTTTTCAAATGAAAAACTACACATGTATAATACTGTGCATACATGTACATTCATCATATTCAACGACTATCATACTAAATGTATATATTTTCATATAAATATTAATTCCATTATTTTACACATTTTACCTGGGTCCTGCAGTAGAGTTTTGCTGACTGACTTCCTAATGTCAAATCCCAGCAGCAGGTGTGCCAAGTTTGGTGCCGGTTGTTCGAGAGATTTCAGTAAAGCCTGGAGCAAGAACTGTCTGGTGGAATTCCTGATGAAGCCTATCTCTGTCGAATCATCTACATGGTATCAAAAACAAGATGGTCAAAAAGCCACAGTGCTGTTTTACTTTAATACTCTTGCTATATGTACATAATGCATCTTAAAATGCCATTGGTCAAGTGTGATAGTTGAATGGTATGTTCAGGTTTCATGCTCACAAAAAAATATATAACTTGAAATACTTCTTACTCATGAACAGAAATAGACTAGACTTATTTCTCCTATATTAACCAGTCATCTCTCTTGTGCAAAATGAATTGTATGAAAACAAAGTTCAAAAGGACCAAATTTACCAGAAAAATAATGGAATCATAATTTCTTGATAATATGCATATCTACACATTGTGTCCAATATACAAAGTTTCATGAAATTCCCTGCTGCAATAAGAGGAGTTGCACTTACAAACTGTTTATTAATATATTCAATATATGGCCAAAACATTAAGTTCAAAAGGGCTGAATTTCCCAGAAAAATAATGGAATCACAATTTCCTGTACACATGTACACATCTATAAATCGTGTCCTAAATGCCTACAAGGTTTTACCAAAGTCTGCAGTGGTTTAAGAGGAGTCGCGCTTACAAACAAACAGGACAGACGGACGGGTCAAAAACAGTCATGTGACCCCTCCTATATAACAGTCATGTGACCCCTGTATTTGACTCCAGTTGTGTGACCTCTGTGTTTGACCTTAGTCATGCGACATCTGTGTTTGACCTCAGTGATGTGACCTTTGTGGTTGATGTCAGTAATGTGACCCCTTTATTTGACCTCAGTCATGTATCCCTTGAGCCTGACCTTGGTCCTCGGGAAGGAGGATGGTCCTCTCCATGACCTGTTCTGGCTCCTCCACCTCCAGACAGTCAACAAAGCCATGCAGGAGCTCGAGGTGGGATGTCTGGAACAGAAATTCCAGATAGTAGAAAATAAGTTAAAGAAAATACTTGTACATCAAACATTCAATAAATCCACAAAACCAGGAGCTTCAGGAACAAATACATTAAAGAAAGGCCAAGCACAATGAATATAACTCAACCAGAAAAGTAGAGTAGTAATACATGCACAATGAATTATCTTTTGTACATAGTTTTTTGAGATTAATAAATAAAAAGTGTTTTACAGCATTCAAGTAAAAGTAAATTGTTTTTTTTAAGCAAAAGAGAAATAATTTCACAAGACATAAAATATAAGTAAACATGATTAGATGATAGTTAAATCTCTACACTTTATGATCTGTTGCCTAGCCCTACCTGATTGGCTGTGAACAGGTTGACGAGTGCGACCTGTACGGGGATGGAGTGACAAACTCGGTACAGGATCTTCATGGCAGACTGAGCATGCTCAGGGAGAGGCTGGCCGAACTGGACGAACCTGATTTACAAATGGATTAATAATTCAAAGACAATGAACTTAACCTGCTTTCAATTAACATACATGTATAATTCTTAAAATACTGTAGCTTGTTTAAGTTAAAGAAAACTTACAAGAGTTAAACAGTACATACTGTAGATGTACCATATCAAGTGTAGAGTCCCTACCCTCTCTGACTTACTTTGTGATGTTAACGAGGTGGTCTGCTTTTCCGCTGCGTGGGTTGATGCTCAGCAGAAGGCGATCCATGGCGGACACCATGGCTGAAGCACTGGTCTCCCGACAGGCGTCCAGGAATGTCCCGGACTTCTCCAGACTTGTCTCAATCAGCTGTAGGCAGAGTAGACCGGCCAATTCCAACGATTCTTGTCCTGAAAATCAATGATCGTTATTGTAAAGAATGGCTACCTATGGTTCATGGCACCCTTGTCCTGTAAATTAATTGTTGTTATTGTAAACACAGAGAATAAACCTTCACAAAACCTTAATGAGTCTGGTTGGATACAGGGAAAATATTCTAACAACATAAAATTGTTATCTTTCCATTCATATACAATGATCTGAATCTACAATGGATCTCAATATCAACAAGGAACAGAAACTTTGTCAGAGAGAACCCCAATCTGACAGCAATCAATGACATACATATAAATACACATTATGTACCTGACTTGTATATTACCCCAATAATACTTATGAAAGTTGTATAGATTTTATTAAGCCAAAATAAAATTATTGTTTGTTTGGAATTGCCTCCCGCCTCATTGAAATACCCCCACTTATAAAATTTTATTAGCAAAAAATGAAGAACTTTTTTTTTATATGCAGATTTTTATCTTTTACCAATTTTTAATTAATTAAACTTAAAGTTTGGAAAAAAAAAATCTCTCCCTCCCTCCTGGGTCTAGAAACCTCCAGGCGGCAATTCCAAACAAATATTTTTTTTAAGGATGGCCTTACAAGACCATTAAAAAGTATTACCTGGAATGGACTTGTAAGTTTCCAGTTGCTGAATACAGTCATCTAGTATCCGTAACACCTGAAAAAAAATTCAACAACACTGAAATCCCAAAAACTTACAGTGTTTCTGTGTAATACACTTGTAATTCTAACTCTAGAAAAATCAAATTTTCAGGAATTCTTGCTCATCATTAAAAGACATCAATAGAATAATGAGAAGACAATTTTCAACACCATTCTTAAAACTCTTCATATCTAGCTACATTCAAAAGGAAGACTTTTACACTAAATAATGCTAGACAGGAATTGATGTGCTCATACCGTGGACAGGAAGTGCGAGTCCTTCAGCATGTGGAGCATGATAATGTAGCCTGGGGACTTGTGGGCGAGGACTACGCCTCCCATCTGTACTTCCACGTAATCCTCAACGAAATCCTCCCCCACCACTTCGTACTCCCGCAACAGCTTCCAGAGGACACGCAGACAGTCGGCCGCCACCTGCCACTGGAACCAGATACACAAAAAACTAATATACTGTTGTATACCAGATACAGCAACAAAATATGTACTGTTGTATACCAGATACAGCAACAAAATATTGTACTGTTGTATACCAGATAGAGCAACAAAATATGTACTGCCACAGAAACCGGACAAAGTAGCAAAATATTGTACTGTCACAGAAACCGGACAAAGTAGCAAAATATTGTACTGTCACAGAAACCGGACAAAGCAACAAAATATTGTACTGTCACAGAAACCGGACAAAGTAGCAAAATATTGTACTGTCACAGAAACCGGACAAAGCAACAAAATATTGTACTGTCACAGAAACCGGACAAAGTAGCAAAATATTGTACTGTCACAGAAACCGGACAAAGTAGCAAAATATTGTACTGTCACAGAAACCAGACAAAGCAACAAAATATTGTACTGCCACAGAAACCGGACAAAGTAGCAAAATATTGTACTGCCACAGAAACCGGACAAAGTAGCAAAATATTGTACTGTCACAGAAACCGGACAAAGCAACAAAATATTGTACTGTTGTATTGTCACAGAAACCAGACAAAGCAACAATATTTTGCTCCAAATACAATTCAAATTTAATCCACATCTTTATAAGTTTATTTAAAATTCATATTTGTAATAGCCCAGTGGCTCACACAGAATCTGCATTACCTCAGAATCCAAATTTTGACCATCACATCTGTGGAAATCAATGTTTACGCAAAAAAAATCGAATCCCTGATAGCTGTTAACTTTCTCACCTTTTCTGAAGCATTCTTGTAACTCCTGGCATAAAATTTCTCAAACACACACCCCTTGACAAACTCTAGGTATGGCTGGAACCCAGGGGCCCTGAGCCCTGCCCCCAGTCCTGGGGGGACAGGGATGTCTGTCAGGGAATCCATCAGGGACAGGAAGGCCCTGGTCATGGGGAACTCCTCCCCCCGGGCTTCCACCTCCTCCAGCTCCACCTACAGGGGAATCAGAGTATCAAGGGCAGGTAAGCAAGTAGCAATAGCTATGAATAGCTTAATCAGCAATGTGAAAAATAAGTAAGATCTGTGACCACATATAATACATTCATAAAATTCAATATTTACATTTGCAAATATGTTTCCTTATATGAACCTATAGAGGAGCAAAAATGTTCATATCTGTGTGAACTTTTTAAAAGACCTCACAATGATTATCACACCCACTTATCATTTGATGCTTACTTTATTATAAACATAAAAGCATGTTCATGTTCATAATTCTGGTGTTTCTCAAACATAAGACATTCTTTTAAGATAATTTTCATCTCTGCAAAATTTTCCATGATTATATATATACACAGACTAACCTGTATTCCTCCTTGAGAAGATGAGCTGCCACCAACAGTAGATAGAATCTGAAACAAAAGGGTAGATAACAGCAATGCGTCAAAGAATTCCAAAAGATTTCTCAAGATCTTGAACATGCATGTACATGTATAACATACAATCTGTAGATACCAATAAAAAATGGTCAAATCCTTGATCACGATAACAATCTTAAAATCAGTTTGAACAAGAATTTTTAAAATCAATATTTAATCAAATACATCTATAATTCAATCTGAATATTTTCTCCAACAAACATGTATATGATGACCCATGATCAAAAAGCAAAACTCAAACTTCTTTGAGCTTTTCTTTTTCAGAATCACAAGTTTATACAACCATCAATCCTAGCTAACCTGTGAAGATTCCAGGGTGTGCCACAGACTGACCGCTATGTCTGGCGTCTTGCCAAATGCGGCGAGCAGCCTGAAGATCTCCGCCTTGAGGTAGAGTGGTATACTACAGGTCACCAGCCCAAACAGCACCACCACCACCTGCCACTGCTGGTTTTCACAGAACGCCACGCGGCAGTTCTCATTCTACAAACAAATAAACACCCCCATTATCAATGCACATTTATTTTTGGAATAATGGTTTATGATGGCTACTTGAGATGGGCTGTATATCTAAACTACATCTGTCTTGCTGTTGTTACATGTTAAATATACATGAAAAAACTGAATTTACATTCAATAAAAAATTAGATTTCACTACCCAATAAAGTTGTTTCATACACGTATAAAAATGCATATAATCTATTTTAAGAAATAAAGCTTCTAAATCATCAAAATTGCACCATATATATACCAAGAAAATGCACAACGCTTACATTTTCTGAGACCACTCGACACAGTTTGAGGACAGAGACCAGACCCTCCAGCTCCTGGGGAGTGATCCCTCGATGGTGAGGTCCCTGGGGACCTACAGATATGTGCATGTCCTGACTGCTGGGGACCTCGCGCCTCAGGCTGGTGTAGTACTGGTTCAGGGACAGGAAGATGTGGTACCAGGACACAGCACTAGCGGGACCTCCTGTAATACAGGGAGTGGAGATGTGGACACTCAAGCATTTCACTGACCAACATTATAATATGCATTTGTTACAAGAAAGACTGCTTTAATAATATAACATATTGAGCATTAAATAAAATTCAATTTGCATGTATTTTTTTTAGTAATTCAGAACAAAAACCATCAACCTGTATTTTTTGTCCAAATATAAGTACCTACAGGCACTGTCATGTCATTTTCATTAACACAGTTAGCTGAGTATACAATATCCTTCCAGAAACTTTCATGTGACATAATTGACCCATTGTCAGATTACCTACCTGACCCCATTCCATTGACCTTCAGGAGGTCAAAGCAGTAGTGGGCGGACTGTGGGTTACTGCTCAGACCAATCAGCATGTCCATATATGGAACGTAGAGGGGCGGAGGGAGGAGATCTCCAGCTAGACGAATGAACTTGTACAGCGACACCTGTCAGTGCAATATACCACCAATATATTATCCAACATTACACAGATCTATACATATACATTAACATATTGCTTTTTCTTGAATGTACATGAAGTTCTAAAGTTGGACTTTGGAATTCATTTTTCATTCACATCAATTATTTGGTCATGCAAATGATATAGGTTTGGTATTTTTATATGCATGCACAAGAATAACATTCATGTCCAACCTTTTATTAACTTTTTCTGCCATTACAATGAATATGTACATGTTTCCATAAACAGAGGGTGTATTCCCTCTCCTCGGATTTGAAATGTGCAAGATATACAAGTACCTGTCTCTGAGGGGGTCGGATGTTGTAGGTCGACTCGTGGGGGGCATAGTTGTCCTGGGGACACCAGTATTCCACCGACAGCTGTAGTCCCAGGGGGTCTGTCCTGTACAAATCTCCAATCTGTAATTCACCAATCATAAAGAAACACATTAAATCCCATGTATTCTCTATCACAGTCTATACATAACATGGCATTGCACAAATCTCCTATCTGTAATTCCCCAATCATAAAGTAACACTTAAAATCACTACTAGATCATCAAATCTACACATAAAATGTCATCAAAGGGCTGTAACTGCTGACCAGTTTCATCAGGTACTGGAATCCATGACTGGCTGATGTAGGCAGCTCGTGGTTGTTCTGTACGGCCGCCGCGATCCGGGCCGCTTCATCACCACGGGTCCGCAGCTCCTTCACCTATTGAAACACCCAGATGACCTAGATTTTTTTTTAAATCGACCTCAATCCTCATTTAATTCTGTGACAGTAGTTAACAATTCAATAAGATAAATTATCTAAGCACTTTCAACAGGAGTGGCAGGAGTCAATTTATCGCTGTTTCAATGATAAGAACTTACCACAACTTAAAATTTCATAAATTTTAAAATACTGCCTTTGAACAAAATTCTTACATCACCACTGATTAGCTTGATGTGGTCAAAAGACCTAAACATGTCAATATCTCCTATAAGTTATACAGTGGTTGAAGTAAATGTGAGGAAGTTTACAAGGCTTATGAAGTATTACCCTGAGTGGCATGTGGAAAATAAAATCTGTCACTAGTCCATGGATTTTTTTGAGAAAATATTCCTGGAATAAAAACACATAATTTTAAAGAACATATCAGAGAAAATTGATTTCAAATCTTTCCACACATATTAGAATAAGTAGAAACTAGATGTGTCATAACATCACGAATGCCCCCGCAGGCGACCAAAATTTCAAATGCCAAATTTAGTATAACAATTTTTGATTGCAGAATAAGTTATAAATCCCTGAAAATTACTGATTTTTTTTTTTAACTTCAAGAGGCATAAATCTATCAAAAATCATCAAACTGGAACCAAGTTCAAACTTGACCTGTATTTTCTAATAAATTAACTTTATATGAAATATCAACTTTACAAATATCACTTCAAAAGCTAGAGCGGAAACTAAGAATTTCCCATTTTTTCCTAAGTTCAAGAGGCATAACTCTATCAAAAATCATCGGACCGAAATTAAATTCAAACTCAACCTGTATATTCATAAGGCACATATATATATCAAATTTGAGTTGAATATGTACAATGGTTGTTGCGATAATGATAGGAAAGTGAATTTTGCATTTTTTTCTAAGTTCAAGAGGCATAACTCTGTCAAAAATCATCGGACCAAATCCAAATTCGACCTCAACCTGTATATTCATAAGACACATCGATATATCAAATTTGAGTTGAATGTGTGCAACGGTTGTTAAGATAATGATCGGAAAGTGAATGTTGACGGAATGACAGAAGGATGGACGGATGGAAGGATGGAATGGGGTAGCACTATATGCCCCGGCCATTTTATGGCGGCGGCATAAAAATGCGAAGATATTTGGAGAGAGAGATAAAACGAGTGAATGGTCATGTAACTAACCTCCTTATGGAATTCTGGGACAGCCACAACTGCCGTCTTCAGGAAGTGGAACACATTACCATCCAGGGCTTCATCGATGATCAGCTCATCCTCCTCACAAATCCCATTCACTCCTAAATGTAGGAACAAGTCTCATTATATAACACACTCACAAATCCCATTCACTCCTAAATGTAAGCACAAGTGTTATTATATAGCACACTCACAGATCCCTTTCACTCCTAAATGTAGGTACAAGTCTCATTATATAACACACTCACAAATACCATTCACTCCTAAATAAAGGAACAAGTGTCATTATATACATGTAGCACACTCACAAATCCCATTCACTCCTAAATGTAGGCACGTGTTATTATATAACACACTCACAAATCCCATTCACTCCTAAATGTAGGCACAAGTGTTATATAGCAGACTCACAAATCCCATTCACTCCTAAATGTAGGCACAAGTGTTATTATATAGCACACTCACAGATCCCTTTCACTCCTAAATGTAGGAACGAGTGTTATTATATAGCACACTCACAGATCCCTTTCACTCCTAATATAGGAACAAGTTTCATTATATAACACACTCACAAATCCCATTCACTCCTAAATAAAGAAACAACTGTCATTATATAACACACTCACTCCTAAATGTAGGCACGTATTATTATATAACACACTCACAAATCTCATTCACTCCTAAATGTAGGCACAAGTGTTATTATATAACACACTCACAAATCCCATTCACTCCTAAATGTAGGAACGAGTGTTATTATATAACACACTCACAAATCCCATTCACTCCTAAATGTAGGCACAAGTGTTATTATATAGCACACTCACAGATCCCATTCACTCAGAGATAAGTAACAGGTTTCAGTACATAATAAACTCGCAAAACTCTTTTAATATTCTACCCCACAAAATATTAACTTATAAAATGAACAATATATGTAAGAAACTTCAAAGAAAAAAAGTTAAAAATATCATTTACAACAAGTTTGAAGATTTATTTATATGATTTTACTGCAACTTTGGATATTGGGTTCATCATTAGACCTTTCCTTCCTCTCCCTTATACCTGAACTACCAAATCTAGTTTTATCTGCAGGTTTTTACTGCTCTTTGGGTGGTGAATTTATTATCAGCCCCCCCCCCCCCCCCCTGACCCTCCCTTACCTGTTGGGGTCTGGTACTGGTTGAGCTGCCTCAGGGTCACCCCCCAGGCCAGCAGGACCACACTCTTGAGTCCGGGGTTACTCCAGGGCTGGCCTGACCTCAGTTCCTGGTGAATGTCTGGGACATAACTGGGATCTGTCATCATGGGCAGCCGCTGTAACATCTCTGTAAAAGTCAACAGACTACAATGCTTACTCTTGCTACTAAGAATCTATCTTCTGAATACAGGTAATTTTTGTCCCATTCAGATCATTTACACCATTGTCCATGTGCAAATTCAAAACAGATCTATTTCAAAGAAAGTTATATTATTAAGATGAATTCAAAATGGGGAAATTTTTTCAAAAAACTGACTCCAATGTTTTTATTTATTTTGTACATACAGGTAACTCTCGATATCTTGAAGTCCAAGGGATCGCGATAAAACTTTGAGAGATCAAGAGTTCGAGGATTCAAGAGTCCGGAATTTTACGGGTTGGCTTTCAGGTTTTTAAAGTTAGTCTAACCGGATGTTCTGATTCAACTCTTCATTTTAATGCCTAAGTTACACATGAACTTTTAACAACGATGTTTCTTTGTGTTTCTCAGGTGAATAATTTAGATCAAGATGGTTAAAAAATGAAAATAACTAAGAATATTGTATATTATAATATTTTAAAATGTAAGGTGGTTTTAATTTGAATAAAACTAAGAATATTGCATATTGTCATATTTATTCATTATAGATATAGATTGCATTTACGATGACATAAAAATGTACTAGACAGCTCTGTAAGTACTTGTTCTGCAAAAGTTGTCATGATGACAATGATACTGTTATGATTTAATTCTGTATTTTTATAATTCATTAAGCATTGACACCATTTCAAAATCATCGTCTTGTATCATAATTGTTTTCTCATTTTGACAATGTCTCCTAATTATCATAAGTCACTCACAATTTTCTTAAACAGGTATTGAAATGACTTATTATCAATCAATTATCACCCTCCAGTTTACCTGTGCCACTTGCTTAAACTCCCGTTACACGGGTCACGCGTATTATGCCCGGGGTCACAGAAGGTGTTAATAAGGCATTGCTCGAGTTCACACTGCCACTTCGAGGTATCGAGAATAAATTACAATGGATTATGTATAACAGGACCATATTTTGACTTCGAGGTATCAAGGGTTTCAAAAGATTGAGAGTTTGAGAAATCAAGGGTAAATTTTCTTAGTTATATAGCGGAAAAAATCGGAACCAACGACTGACTTCGAGCAATCAAGCACTTCGAGAGATCGAAGTTCGAGCCATCAAGAGTTACCTGTAATTACATATACCCTAGATAATGAATACCGTAGCTTTATCAATGTTGTGGGCATCAATTTTCGTGGATTCATTGAAATTCAATTTCAAGGATACATTAACTTGTGGAAAATCATCCTATCCAAACAATAAGTTATCAGATATCGTGGATATTTGTGGATTAATTGACTGAACAACAAAGTCCTCAAGATTGGTCTTCAATGAATATTGATGAAACCACAGTATATATACACATTGACAAAACATTTTCAGATGTACAGTAGCAACAAATTCAATTACAATGAACTAAAAGCCGTGTTCCCTTTCATACATTTCACAGTGATCAATGACTGACCTCTGCTATCCTCCTGGTCCAGAAGAGTGACATCAAAACAATAGAGCAGCGTCATCAGCAGACACAGCGACACCGGCTCCAGGCTCCCATCGGCACTCATTGAGTTATCTGCCCTTAGGTGCTGAATCAGCCTCAGGGTGTCAGCTTTACCCAGGGGCTGCTGGGTGGCCAGACAGAACAGGCAGTCGGCCAGGATGATCTGAATCTCTTTGTATAGGTCAGACACCTGTCCAAAAAATAATGTTCGGATAGACTGTTCTAAGAAAATTTTTAATCAAATTGTGTACATATACAGTTTTCATGGGGAAAAAATCCATTTAGTGGTAAAATGATTGACAATGACAAATAATAAACATGAAGCTACCTGTTTTTTGTGTTTAGGTGGACCAATGGCTCTATCTTTCTGCAGTCTGTCCATTTCCTTTGTAAAGTCCATGTTGCTCAACTGATCTGTAATATCACAACCATTCACACCATAAACAAACTTCACTCAAATACCCAATTACAAATCCTTTAAAAGAGCCTAAATGTTTTATAATTAATCTTTTATAGATAATTAATCTATAATGAATCTTTCTTGAAGTATTATTTACTATTGCAATGTGTAATATTAGTTCAAAATTTAATTAAATTCATTGAACACTTTACAAATAAATTTAAGGCAAAATCTTCATATCTTTCTCCATTTCTTCACCATGCAAAGAGAATTTTACCGAGTATGGTGTTGATCAGGCGATCTTTCTGTATCAGCTGATCTGTGTACTGGTTCACCATGCTGGAAAGATCAGGGGTCAGTTCCATAGTCCACATTCTTCCCTCCCTTGACTGGAGAAGGGTTCTCAGGGAGTTCACAAGACTTTTCTGTCCGTCATAGTATAAAAGTACAGCCACAAGGCCTCGGGTCAGTCCTGGAAATTCTGGCTGTTGTCTTTCACCTAAGATATAATATCACCTAATTATACCTTCATCAGATATTTAAATAAGTAGTTACATTTCAAATTGTAATACCCTTCCCCTAACTAAAAACTGGAATGATATAGTTGAATTTAAGGGATAAACCCTTTACTTGAAGTCAGTTTTGTTAATACACTGAGGGCATGGAAATTTTCATGCATATCCTCCACAAATATGTGCAGTACTAATTAACAGTCAGAAGGAGATGAATTGTTCTATAATCATTCAAATGTCTAACTCCCCATTGTATTCAAATTTCATTTTGTAAAATGACTATCCACCAGTAAGTGTCCCTATCCTATAAAATGACTAACTCTACATATAATCTACTGTACATGCTGACTATCCATCTTATTAATAAGGTATTGGATAGTCCAGACAAAAGACCTGGATAGTCCAGACAAAAGACCTGGATAGTCCAGACAAGAAACCTGGATAGACCACAGAAAAGACCTGGATAGTCCAGACAAGAAACATGGATTGTCCACAAAAAAGACCTGGATAGTCTAGACAAGAAATCTGGATAGTCCACAGAAAAGACCTGGATAGTCCAGACAAGAAACCTGGATAGTCCAAAGAAAAGACCTGGAGAGTCCAGACAAAAGAACTGGAGAGTCCAGACAAGAAACCTTGGATAGTCCACACGAAAGACTTGGATAGTCCACACAAAAGACCTGGAAAGTCCTCACAAAAGACCTGGATAATGCAGACAAGAAACCTGGATAATGCAGACAAGAAACCTGGATAGTCCACAGAAAAGACCTGGATAGTCCAAACAAGAAACCTGGATAGTCCACAGAAAAGACCTGGATAGTCCAGACAAGAAACCTGGATAGTTCACAGAAAAGACCTGGATAGTCCAGACGAGAAATCTGGATAGTCCACAGAAAAGACCTGGATAGTCCAGACAAGAAACCTGGATAGTCCACAGAAAAGACCTGGATATTCCACACAAAAGACCTGGATAGTCCACACAAATGTCCTGTATAGTTCACACAAAACACCTGGATAGTCCACACAAAAGACCTGGATAATCCACACAAAAGACCTGGATAGTCCACACAAAAGTCCTGTATAGTTCACACAAAAGACCTGGATAGTCCACACAAAAGACCTGGATAGTCCACATAAAAGACCTGGATAGTCCACACAAAAGACCTGGATAGTCCACACAATTGACCCACCTGCCATCAGGAGTTCCACAGCAGCAATTTCACTCATCTGGAACAGGTCGCTGAGTATCAGGGCCTCCTCGATGAACTGTGATGAGAAGGTCTGCTTACTCTGGTTCCCCATCACGGGGAGACCCTCCTTTGTGGCTTTCTGTACAGCAGACCTGTACATTGCATTCTGGGGCTGGAATGAAGGTATGTATGTCATGTAAAAGTTAAGAACAACACTATACTCATCAAAATCAAAGGCCATTTAAAGTCATGTACATGTGTTGTTTAGGTAAAACACTCAGGAATATCAAAAACTTTGTGTAACTTTGAGTAAATTTTGAGAAATTAGTGACCACATCAACATGCAAACACGTAACACAAGACAAAATAAAACTGTACACATTTTTCTGTGTCGAAATTCAATAAATCTTTAACAAATTTCATATATGAGAGACTTCTAAAATCCACTTACTGGGTTCTTTAGTAGGGCTATGAAGTCTGGTTTGTGTTTCTTCAGCGCTATTTCCAAGTCATGGATGGCGTCCGTGAGTTTTCGGTGTATGGCAGCCTGCACAGTTTGTTCTAATTCCTTAAATGGCCCCCAGAGGCGGGCCTCTACAAAACCAAAGCATTCAGAATGAATAAATAAACAATGGGTCAGTGTTACTAGTCATCTTAAGATTATACCCATAATACAATATGCAATACTGACATTTTAAGCATAAATTTTCATCACTACCATTCTTATTTAGATAGGTGTTCCTGAATGTTGGCTGTGTGGACTTTTGCAACACTTGAGGGCTAGGCATATGGCTCTTAATCTCTCTAATTTTCTAGGGAGAGGCCATTAACATACATGTGATATGTACCGGTCGTACGCAAAATGTACAGTTTTCGACCCCATTCATGGCGGGACACCAAAATTCACAGAATATGAAAATTTGTACAGTATTTTGAATTTCTCGCTAAATGCCGCCATTTTCCTCTCATTCTCGCTCGTGAGACACTGGAAAACATCACCTGTGTTTGACACATTATCTACCGATACTTGTGTCATGTACACCAATCGTCGCGTGTGAAGATGTGAACTGCCGATTGGGATAATCATTTCGCTATAAATCTGTATCAAAATGCTCCTTTATGTAGCTTTGTTTTTAAAGGGGTATTTAATTATGACTGTTTTAAAATATTTCGTAACTTGATCGGAATTTTTTTAGCCAACTTTAGAAATATGTATACATAAATCTGAACCAACTCTTCGTACGTAATATATACGATGAATAAACGTGTTTATAATCATGTTTACGCTGAAATCAAGGATTTTTTATGTGCAGAAACTTATGTAAGGTTGCATTTTCTGCTGTTATTTACATTGTTGGTGTATATATCAGTAATATACATGCATTCACAAACAAGATGTAAATTGGAGACATCGACTCTCACGTTATACTATACATGTATAAAGTTGGTAAACAAACTACATGTTTCATCTAAATTTGCTCAATTTACATGATTCGTGAAAAAATTGTGATTATAAAACCCAAGATGAAATTTTAAAGCATAGAAAACTTCAATACAACATTTAAAATAAGGTATTTGCGACAATATACATTTGTTGGTTTAGAAATAAGGTGCTTTATCAGAAGAATTAAAACGATATTTTGTACCGTTTTTTGATGGGCAGTGTACAGTTTTTTCATTAAAATCCAGTTTCCAGTACAGTTTTGTGGTCTTCAACTTATCACATGTATGCATTAACAATAAGGATTTTTACATTTATGTAAGTTACCTCCCTTTGTCGGTGTAACAATAATTTTTTTCTGACAACATCCCATTATTCTATACAAACTACCTGTAATTTTAAATCTTTGAAATTTTGTTTTAAAAGTTTTGTGCCTATTTTACATGTATATTGAATTGTATAGTACAACTTAGTAAACAATATTGATAATGAATGTAAATTAAAATTTGAAGTTTTCACACACCATACATTTGCAACAGAAATTTGGTAATATGTCATAGAAGGTGATTTACATTAATTAATCCCATAATGGGAAATAAATGTGTTGATGTGAAAGTGTCTATCATAAATACTAATTATTCTGATACCTAAAATAATGAGCATTGTGGGATATTTCTGCCCTCTATGTGCGATTCATATTATGTCAACATGCAAGTAAAGTAGGTCACGTACCATGCAAGATAATTATGAATTATATCATTACAAATTCTTACAATCGGTTTTGTGATGTCAGAGACTGACGTTTATTTTAACTATATTAAAACTATATTCTCTAAATTGATTGGTATCGTGCATGATGACATAATTCACATAATTATATTACATGTTGATATTTTTCATATCAAAAAAAAATTTTAAAAAATGAAAGAAATACCATTGTGTGCCCATATTTCGACAGTCTTAATCTACAGGTCTTCTTTACAAATGAAATGAGCAATAACTTTGAAATCTAAGAATTTTATCATGAATATCAATAGGCTTGAGTATCGCCAGCTACCTCATGATACGATACATATCACAATATATCAATGCGATACATCATGTATCACAATATAGTTGTCAACTATAAATAAACTGGTATCTATGTTGCCTACCTCTATAAGAAATAGTACTGACCGAAGAAAATATGTCAACTATTTACAAAATCAATCTACAAACTGTAGATATAAAGTTCAATTGATGAACAAATTATTTCTAACTTTAATTGAAATTTCTTAATGTCTTCATGTTATGTATACTATGTAACTATTCAATAAAACTTAACTCATACAGTGTATCATGATACACATGTGACGATAAAATATGCGTATCGTGGGCCCTCACGATCAATACGATCAATATATCGCCATATTGTTACACCTCTAAATATCAATCATAGCTTGCTCTCTTAACATAAAATGATTAACCTTTTTACATTGCGTTTACAAAGTTTAAATTCATCAACAAAATAACAGGTGCTGCCATTACTAGGTCCTAAATTCGACGATATATAACTAAACTGCCCTGTCAGTTAAATTTATCTTCAAAACATATCACTTGTTTTTCATTATTGAATCTTCAATTCAGTCTTTGCAGACGATACCTCATAGAGTTCGTTATATCATTTTTATTTTTGTAGTACAATGATTTAAATTCAGAGTAAAGGTGTATTAACAAAATTTGCTCTTATTTTGTTAAGAAAACTTCAAAAATTAATTTCTTACTTGTTTGATGTGCACATAAATTCTTCACTGGCCAGTTGATTCAATGTTAGCCTACTTATATCATATACATAAAAAATTGTTCGTGTTCCTGCAGGGAGAACGAACGAGATGGAAACAAAAATTGAACACCGTTGAAATTTGGACCTGTTGATTCTAGGACCTTCGACCATACAAGAACTCAAGATTCTCAAAGAGTCAGATTTAGAGTCCAGATTTCAATAATCAGAGCCTACAATCTGACTTAGCCAATTTAAATTTGATTAATAGAGGGCGAAGCCCTCTCACGGGCCCGAAGGGCCCGTGAGAGCGAAGCTCTCCCTATAGACAACACGTGTATATATGCCCAAATATGGAAATTACACTCTATACCTATGAAGTTGAAAAACTTTTCCAAGATGGAGGAAAAAAGAATCACTTCACGCGCAGTGACATCACCGGCATCCATGTTGAATTTGAATCTCGTACTAACTTCACGTTTGGTGATAATTTATCAATATTGTTTAATGAGTGATAAATGCATTCAAACTTACCTAGTGTGTTCTTGAAAAATTAATTCCTAATTAAGAAAACAAATTTTCGTTTCCTACAACTTTCAACAGTTGCATTAGATCCGATCAAATGAATTTCATGACATCTGATTGGACAAAGCAAACGTGTTTCAACAGTGAAGCAGTTTTATTTCATTGTTATTCAAATAAAATAATGTATTTTAATTGAATTTAATTGAATTTGCCTAATTTCTTTATGAAAACAGCAAAGACGTTTTCCCTTACTTTCAATTTGAAATTTCGTTTTTTTAGGTTTCATCTCAAATCATAGTCTGACCTACTCGTACCCAGGTCATTTCGGACGCAGAATTCAAATTATATCTCAAAAACAAAAAAAAGTCATGTTACGACTAATAACTAATTCAATAAAAACAAAAGATAATCTTAATTTTTTGGACATTATAGTCTTTGACAGACACATTGTAAAATATTTCCCCATTTTAATTCACACCCCCCCCCCCCCTCAAAAAAAATGTATATATATATACAATAAATCATGTTCAATTTACCAACAATCTGCCATGAAAATAAAAACAAATAGGGAGACTATTCACAATAATGCATTATAGATACTTAAAATGTATGCATAATAGGAAGAACTGATCTGCATTCACAATCATAAATATGTATTACACACTAAATGTAAGACATTTGTCAGATAAACTCAGGTTAAACTATATATGATTGTACAAAATACATGAAGGACATAATTTGCACCTTATGATGTGAATTAGCTAGGGTATCTCAATTCTCCAGTTTTAATACACAATTTAATCAATCATTGAATGTTCAATAGTGTATTGATAATAAATTTTAGTGAATTTAGGGACCAAAACTAATCTCAATTTATTTCTGTCCGTACATTGCCATACAAGTGAAATGTTCTTGAGATAAATTGATTTTCCTATAAAAAAAAATTATAAACATAACTCTTTAATTCATCATTTTATTTTTAAAAATGCAAACATTTAAAATAAGGGAGTAAAAGTTAAGATACTTCATGCTGAGAAATTATCCAGAGGTCTGTGATTTTTTTGCATTCATAAATACACCTAACTTCGCTTGCCAAGGGTTTGTGATCTGCAGGAGTGTTGCGAATCAGAAACCCTTGGCTAGCAAAGATGAAATATCTCAGGGTTCTTGAAAACAATATTTATTTACATACCAGAATGAAAATTTGTTTACATGTTTTTGTATTTGAATCCCCTCTCTCTCTCTCTCTCTCTCTCTCTCTCTCTTGTTCGGCTAAAGAAAGTGGCTGCTAAATAAAAATCTATGGAGATTCTTTGGATTAATTGCAAATGATATAAAATAAGGTCTGGATGGTAGCATTTGAAATATTGTGTGAGGTGATCCAAGAGACTTCCGAATGGGAAAAAAGATAAATCTCCACAAGAAATCTGTTTTTCGTTCCTGTGAAAATCTCTGAGATGATGTTTTAATGAATGATTTCAATTGTATTTCATTTAGTTGTGTATATTTCTATAAAAATCATCAAAATGTGATGGAAACAGTAACCTGAGACAGACTTTAGTCTAGTATTTCAGGGCTTGAACAAATTTAACAAGGACCGTGGGCTGGCCAATGCTCTTGGGCCAACAACAAAATTAGAGTCCAAACAAAACAAACAATATATGAGATGACAGGCTAGAGATGATGAAAGGCATCTACTGATCTAGCCCCATATATAATGGCTTCGCCCTCCAAACGGTTATGCCGTAAAACATATTATTTCATATGGATGTGTCAGAGGAGTATAAAACTATATTTATGTGAAGCATTATATTTTGGTAAAAATGAGTTTACAAAATGAAAGTGAATTAGATCAGCTATCAAATTTAAAGACATTTTTATTGCTTATAAGTCAAAGAGTATAACTTATATTTCTACAACAAGCAATATGCCTAGAATACTTGATTTTTTCATTCTTAATTTTTGAGATTCACTTTAAATTAAATTGTATGTAAAGCCGGTAAATTTGAGGAAATTCTAACTAATAAGTTTTTGGCATGAGACTTTGTCAGTCAATAACTGACTTCATAGCTTGGATTTATCAAATATTTTATAACTGAAATATTATTTTGGTGTCTACGATTGTAGTATTATGTATATATTATATAAATTTCAAATTTTAAAGATTTTTACCTGAATTTACCGCCATGCCACCGGCAGCCATTTTAGTTTTTTTACATACCGAACCCGATCCAATAAATAAACTGATGTGACCAGATGAGATTGATCCAACATCTAGACATGCGCGAATCCAGATATGTTCCCCATATATATTGCTAACCAGGGGGAGGGGGGCAGATGCTATTTTTTACGTGTGTGTTTGGCGGGAGGTGGAGGGGGTGGGGGTGGGGGGTGCATGTGTAATGAAATAGCTGATTCCATTAAATTTCCCAACCGCGGAAGGGTGGTGGTGGGGGGGGGGGGGGGGGGGGGGGGCGTAGCATCTTATTCCTTTTAAAACATATTCTTAAATTTCGCTACATATTTTTCTCTCAAAAATTATGGACCAGTTACCTTAACATTCAGTATTTAGAAATTGAGAAAAAAAATAGTCGGCCAACACATCCGGGTGTCCTCTCGTTAATCTTTAAAAATATATATTTTGCGGACTTACGCGCACACTGCACCACAGCATACCAGAATAGACCAGTTTCAAACTAGGGGCGATAAGTCTTGCAATATGCATGGTTTACGCGATCAAAATCATGACTGGTGTAATATAAATCAAGAAATTGCAAAAATATTTTATCCGTCTATATCTAAATTTATTATATTGTCATAAAATAAAATAATTAAGTAATTTTGTGTCTGAGACGCAAGAATAAACAATATTTACATGTACTTGATTATTAAAAAAAATAATATAGGGGCCATTGGACCTTAAAGTAATGGGCAAAGTGTAATGACAATCGGCCAGGCAATTGCCTAATCTACATTATACTCTTCAAACTCTGTATAAGTTGGGCATTTTCATAATTTATCTCAGCATAAGTTTTGTTATTTTCATAATTTAAACGCCAGTTCTTATTTAAAAGTTATGTCAAACAAAAATTCTTTTTTTTTCTCAACAAATATCTAAATTGATTTTATGTTAAATATTTGCATTTTCCACTGTCTTTGTGATAACACTACGAATCAATTTTGTAAAATATAGTCCAATACATTTTATCAATGAGGGGTCAAATGATGGTGAAGATCTCGATCGATGGATGTTTCTTGGTCACATAGATTCAAGGCACCAACAAAACTTCGAGTTATAATGCCAACCGTCTCAAATAGGTTCTGCCAGCAAGTCACATGTCACACCTCGCTCCCCGCCATTGTAACCCTGGTAATGCTACGGCAGCTGTGTAACAGCGGTGAAAGGCGAGTCTCTGGCGCCTTTAAATAACTGGAACCCCTGACTAAGGGAAGGAAACCCTGACAAAAAATCACCTGGTCCTCCGAGTTGAGGGGTTGTGCTTTGGGTTAAATTAGCAAACGTCTAACTGATACAGAAACCAAATCCGAGGATTACAGACACAATGGAATGATAGAAGCTACTCAGGAAACGGAGCACATGATGGATGACAGTCAAACCCAACAGGAAACTGACTTCCAGATATTGAACATCCTTCACCCTGAAAAAATATGTAGAGTTGGATGCTGGGTTGCCCACACCTCTACCAAACAGAAAAATTGGCTCAAGTCCTAAAGAAAATGGACAGGTACCACATCCAAATACTAGCACATGTAAACCGAGATGGACACGAAATAGGGCTCTAAAACTTGCCAATGGTGATCAGATTATAAACTTAGGAAAACTGATGGGCAGCACAGCAGCAGTGTATGGTTAATACTGAACAGAAAACTAGAAAAATGAATGATAGTTTGGAAGCCATTCAGTGATAGACATCTCTAGGCAAAATTCCATTCCAAATATGCAAGATTGACTGTTATAGTCTACAACTCACCAAGAGAAGACAAAGGATTCCTCTAATGAAGATCTACAGAAAAATGTGCGGGAAAAACCATCCAGGATTTACTCTTCATATTGGCTGATCTTAATGCAAAATTGGCACAAAAAACGAAGGGAAAGAATCCATAATGGGAAAACATGGTTGTGGTGTGATGAACAACAATAGTAGCATAATAGTAGACTTCTACCAAGAAAACAATTTTATTATAGGAAGTACCATCTTCCAACACAAGAACATTCACAAATTAACGTGGACTCCACCAGATGATCACACACAGAACCAAATTGACCATGCACTAATAAATAAGAGGTGGAGGGGAACACCGCATGATGTTAGAGCATTGAGGGGGGTTGATATAGGAAGTGACCACACACTTGTCCTAGTAAAGCTGGAATTGAAATCGAGAAAGATAAAGAGAGGGAAACATCGATCACCCCAAATTGATATGAGCAAACTCAAAGATCCCACATTTATGAAATCACGCTGTCCTAAGAAATAAAAAAGAACTCGACATTGAACAATTCAACACCACACTGGTAGAAGCAGGAAAGAAAACTCTCGGGTTGAAAAGGAAAAAGAACGAAAAAGGGATTACATCAAAGACATCGGAATTAATCGAACAAAGACGCAAAAAACAACGAAAATACTAACGACCAATTCTGTCATGCTAGAAGATCAGCTAAAAGAAACATACCTGATACAAGATAAAAAAAAAAGTTAGAAAAGTGCACGGGCGACAAGAAAGACTTTGTTGACAGGTTTGCGCAAGATGCAGAAGAGTCTGCCACAAAACAGACATGGGGACCTTATACCGCATTATAAAACTTTCAATGGAGGATTCAGAAGCATAGATACACCAGTAAGAAAACAACATGGAAAATTGGCTTCCAGTATAGAATAAGAACTTACATGTTTAAAAAAAAATTCGAAAGAGTTCTTAACCAGGAATGTCCAACAACAATAGCCCCAGGGATCGACCAAGTTCATGCAGAAATGCCGAAAGCTGAGGAAGTGCTAACACTAAACTTCTTACTGATATCCTGTAAACCATTTGGCAGTCAGAAACAGCACCAGATGACTGTAAGGTTGGTCTCATTGTGAAGCTAACCAAAAAAGGCGACTTTATAGCTGGAGAGGAATTATGCTGCTGTCAGTTACCAGCAAGGTTCTCAGCAGAGTCATCATAAACAGAGTGGCTTCATTGATAGACCCATACCATCTTAAAGAACAAGCCGGATTCAGAAAATGAAAATCATGTGCAGATCAAATATTTTCCATGAGGCAAATTTCAGAACAAAGCAATGAATGGAACACCACTATGTATTTCAATTTCATTGATTTTGCCAAAGCATTTGGCAGAGTACACCGTTCCTTATTATGGAAGATCCTTATGCATTATGGCACCCCCAACAAGATCATGTCCATCATACAAATGCTCTACAAGGACTTCCATGTCAAGGTGATCTGCAACACGGAACTGTCAGAGCTTCCCATTCCAAACAGGGGTGCGACAAGGAAGCCTGCTTTCACCGCTGCTCTTTAATCTCTGCATAGATTGGCTTATGAAAACCACCACCAGACAGGCCAATAGAGGAATATCGTGGACATTGCAACAGTCACTCGAAGATCTTGACTACAGATGACATCGCGTTAATAGCTCAGCGACATAAGGATATCCAAAGTAAAATTGATGACCTACTCAAATAGAGTATACATATTGGACTTATTATAAATGTTCACAAAATAAAATTAATTAAGATTAATTTAAAAAGAGATAGCAAAGTCACAGCAAACAGCAACAGAATAGAAGACGTCAATGATTTCGTACACCCTGGCAGTAAGGTCACAGCCAATGGAAACTCTACCATGGACGTCCATTACAGGATAACAAAAGCTCATACCAATATCACAAACTTACGGAACATATGGTCATCAAAGTCATCAAACATCAGAATTGAAATCAAAATCAGAATATTCAAAAGAAACATAATTGGAGTCCTTCTATATATATATATATATATATATATATATATATATCCGTAGGATTCTCAAGATATTCTGGCCAAACAAGATCAGCAACGAAGAGCTGTACAAGAACAGTTGCCTCATCTGACTAGATAAAAGAAAGGAAGTGGATCAGCAATGTCCTGAGAAAAGAAACATAAAAAAACCCAAGGGTAGCCTTAAGATGGACGCCAGCTGGAAAAAGAAATAGAGGACGGCCAAAGGAGACGTGGAGAAGAATGAAAGATCAGGGATGGACTTGGGGAATGGTACAGCAGATGTCAGCAGCCAGGCAGAAATGGAGGTCCTCGGTGAAGGTGTTAAGAGGACTGAGTAAGTATTTCATCATTAACGCAAGGACGTACTCTTGAGGTGCAAGCAGGGTTTGCATAATTATACGAAATATAAATAACGTTAAAATATCAATAATTTAATATTTAATCGCTCAATTATAAAAGTTATATAAATTTAGTTGATAAGTAATCATTCTTTAAATATAATGAGGTGACAATTTTGTCAGGGCGTGATCAAATCTATCATAAGGCCCTTCGGGCTTTCTTGGATTTGATAACGCCTCGACCAAAATAACCACCTTATGATACTCAAAGAATGATTCCTTATTCATTAAATAGTTATTTAGAAATACATCTACAGTATTTATTTCTTTGATAAAGGCGTATGAGAATCAAATACAAAATAAATTCCTATTATTTACGCCATATCATTATTGCAGGGAATAAAACGTACAAGTATATCAAAACAGAAACGATTATCGACTGCCGCTTTTATGTAAAATTTCATTTTAATTTCCTAGCAGGTTGTATTGTTGTATATGTACAGCACTGTCTGCATTCATTTAATTACTGAAGCCGTCTAGACACGGAAGGTATTTATCTAATATAGATCTGTTGTACAACGCTATATACTCAATTCTTCAGAATTCGAATGTTTTGATGCTATGGGAGCATTAAGGTTTTAATCGTTTATTCCGTCGTCGTCAGAAATTCAGCTACTGTAGAAGGTGAGAAATATTCACATTTCATGTCTTTTAGAGTTTTTTTTTTTATAAACTCGTATTCTAAAAGTAGATGAACTAAAACACCTAACAAATTGTATAGTATACCTATGTAACTCAGTTGAATGATGCATATAGTACAATTAGTTACCTTGTAGACTGTAGCTAGAAACAGAATAACGTCAACGTTGTATAGTTCAGCTCATGAGTCCCCCCCCCCCCCCCCAAATAAATAAATAAATAAATAAACAATTAAAAAAGATTAGAATTAACAAACAAACAAAAATTGAAAACACCCTCCCCAAAAACCCACAGAGAGCCAATGATATTAATTTAATCAATTGTCAAAATTTTGTTGCTGTGATGTTGAAAATGACAGGAAGCTACTGAAGTACGTGTAGAGAGTGATTTTCAGTCAGATCATTATATATGATTTGAGTAAGATATCCAGCTTTGTTTGAGATTACTAATGTATTCTGAATTAAGTCAAACTGTGTTATTACTTTATTTTTGGTAGATGTATGTTTTGATTGAGTTTGAAGAAACAAAACCTGTGTCCCCACGACATAATAATTAGCTTTTAATGTAACAATTATAAAGCGCATTTGATGATAACCAAAGCAAGCATGGATTAGAATTATATACAAATGTGTAATTAAACCCCTGTCGGCTTTCAAATATCTTAGAGAATCATTCATGTGGTATTTTAAAAAGGCTCAACTAAAAGCTGTTTTGTGCAAGTAGATCTTTTAGAATTTCTTTTCAGACTTAACAACTATCGGGATATATTAACACGTTGAATGCAATTCATACATGTGTAGTTAACAAAGACAACAATGCCCATATATCAGATTCTTTTTTACTAAAAGCGATTTAATAGTAAGGGACGCGATTTAGTCACGTGATAAAAGGCTAGAAACAACCCTTTAATGTATAAAACCCGATCGATCTAAGGACCATTAATAGATCGATCCACTAATCATAAAAGAAATTGATAAATAAAGAAATTCATCGAATGGCTTGATTGATTCAATTGAAATATTGACACAGTTTAAGTACGCTTTACCATGTTGCGACTGGGTGTAATAAAATGACATATTCATTACAATCATGCATGTTTGGCATATTGCATGCATACTTGCGCTGAATAAGAGCGCCCTCTCTATACAGTGTATGTATGGTTTGGTCAAAGTAGAATTCATCTATTTTTATACACGATCAGATTATGACAGAGTGGTCCAAACCGTTGTACACTGATCTGATTCTAATTAAACTGTCAAATTGAAAAACATTTGGTTGAAATTTTGAGTGTCTACATTAAATATTTTAATGCACAAATAATAACACAATTTCTTAGCCAAAGGCCAGAAAATTACCAAAGAGAAAAGTTCTCACAGATAAACTGACAAATATCAAATTCAATGTCTTGGTGTCGGGTTGGAATAAAGAAAAAAACCCAAATCCAATGTCAAACGTTGATCTTTATTTACTAGAAATATGCTTCAACTTCTCTAGGTTTTTGGTTTTGGAAAATGAATATAATTATCTGCAGAACGGTTCTTGAGGGTGGTTTGAAGCGGAATGACCTGTTCATGATTAACATATCTTCCAATATGAAAATGATCTATAATTATGTTTTTCATATTTTTCTAGGTTTTATTTACACAGCATCTGATCAACATGACATATCTCCTGAAGTTCCTTGTTTCCTGTGGAGAATGTGGATCTCCAAAGGTTGAGCGCCATTGTGACTTCTGTAACACCAGTCTGTGTGTGTCGTGTGTTGGTAAACATTTCTCTGACTCCACAAAAACTCACAACGCTGTCCCCTACATCTCCCACAAACACGACAAACTGGGGTACACTTTTGTAAGATGCCCGAGTCGTATTTTCTCTAGATTTTGCAACAAAAAGTGCGAACGTTTCTGCAAGAAATGCAATGTTCCTGTTTGTTCCATGTGTATATCGGGCAGCGGCCATACACATCACGAGGTATTCCTTCTTCGAAGAGTTCCACCAGAATTAAATAAACGGGATGTTAATGCGTCTTATACAAATGTTTTGACAAATGAACATGAACTACTTGATAAAGCACAGATCATTGCAACAATTGATACTGGTTTTTATAGACTATTTGGTGTTGCAAGTTTTAAGAATCAGGGAATCTGGACGTGTGGAAATGACGAAAATGTTGCTCTTTTCGACCTTAAAGGCAAAAAATTGCAAAACATCAAAACGACCTCGATGAGGAGACCACGTGATATAGCTGTAACCACGAGCGGAGATTTAGTCTATACTGACCCGAATGCAAGAACCGTAAACAGAGTGAAGAGTGACCAGATACAGGAACTTTTCGTGTTGGAGGGATGGAAGCCCTACCACATCTGCTGCACGACTTCCGACGATTTTCTCTTAACCATGATCAGGAATGATGAAAAACAATCGAAGGTTGTGCGTTACACTGGAAATGAAGGAACAGAGAAGCAAACCTATCAGTTTGATGATAAAGGCAAACCTCTGTATTCTTCCGATCACCGTGGCAAATACATATGTGAGAACAACAACTTGGACGTTTGCGTTTCTGATGCTGGATCAATAAAGCCGGAAAGTTCCGATTTCGATACACCGGCCTTCTCAACAACCCGTTTCAGCCCCATGGAATTGCCACTGACAGCCGGAGTCGGATCTTGTCGGTGGATTACAGTAGTGGATTTATCCACATCGTGGATATGGATGGCAGGTTCTTGCGTCATATTACTAACTGCGATCTGTATGAACCATACGGTCTGTGCGCAGATTCCTTTGATGCATTGTTTGTGGCTGAGCAAAATGGCAATGTGAAACGAATCAAGTACATTGAATAATGAATACCAATACTTACTTTGATTGAACAAAAAATATTGTTTATATAAATTTTCTTCTTAAAACATATTGTAAAATGTTGCAATGTGTATTGCAAGTTACACAGTGAGGAACAATTCATTTTCGAAAGAGAGAAGTAAGTTATATATTAGTGAATATGTAAAATCAGGTTGGAAACTATGGCCTGTAGTGATTCAGCGAGAATTTAAAAAATAAAGTACATTTAAAAGAAATAACCATGTGTATAACAATCTATAAAAACCGGTATCACAATGCATGTTAAATGCTCATAGGAATAATTAGAGCATAAACATGTATATAAAGACACTTGAGTTCGCATGAAACAATTTAATTACTGTAATAAAGCTTTTTTAAAGCTTCCTGATAGGCTTATTATATCTTATACATGTAGACAGCGGCTTTAATACCCCATGAGAAAACGAGATACAGTCACTGGAATATCGAAATTTGCCCCACAAGGTAACTATGATTGTTAGTGTGCGATTTTTTTTATCTTATCTTTTGATATTTTTGAGGAAAAGCCTTTATTATCACCAAGCAAAACATCCACTGAGAAGAACATGTTGAAGTCTGAACAGTAAGACCGATACCTTCCTGGGTCAACAAGTAGGAAAATTTAGTCTAGTCAGATCTATATGGTAAGAATGAAAGTAGTTTGGCCGACAAACTGGGGCACACTTTTTAAGATGCATGGTAGATTCATATTAAATCAAAGGCGTCAATAGAAAGTGTGACCGTTTCTGTAAGAAATGAAACGTTCCTGTTTGTTCCAAGTGTGTATCAGACGGCGGCCATACACATCATGAGGTATTCCTCTTTGCACAGTACCACCAAAACAGAATAATTAAAAGGAAAAAATTAAATGGGGACTTTGACAATATTTGTGCAGTAATAGTTTAGCTATAAGGGACCATAGCTCATTACACTGGTAAAGTTGCATATAGGTATTGTTGACATCTCAGGAACTGTTTTACAATAATTACGTGACTAGGAAATGAAATCTTTATATATTTACCAAACGTTTATTATCGTCACTTGTTTATGTGTTTCTTACTTTCACAATGATGTAAGACTATAGAAAGATCTTGAATGGAGATTGGATTAAAAGTTAATTACTGTAATTTATACCTATCAGTTTGAAATCAATTTCTGGGCCTTCTTTGTTTAGACAATCTCATGGATTTAATAAAATTTTATCCAAACAATATGATTAAAAAGTGTTTTGTTGGACGAAACAAAATATCCCTAAGATTTACATTTTGTAAAGAAAAAGCAAAAGTTGACACTTAAGAATACATGCGCAAATTTGGTAAAACTTTTCCCGCGGATGGAGAAGGGAATGGATAATTTGTCTTCCTATGAAATGGGGGGGGGGGGGGGGTAGGTGATAACGAGTATTATATTCTTCGAAGAGTTTTACCCAAATTAGGGAATAGAATGTTGAAACATATTGGACAAATAAACCACTGCTTAATAATTCACAGATTATCGCAACCGTTGACACTGGTTTTCATCGACTATTTAGTGTTGCAAGTTTCAACGGTTTCTAGGCAGTGTGTTGCAAAACGTCAAAACGACATCAATTACAAGACCACGTGACATAACGGTACCTACGAGCGGAGATTTATTCTACACTGACACTAATACAAGAATTGTAAATAATGCAGGGGGGACCTAAACAGGAACTAATAGCGGCCATATCAAATATGCCGCATATCCTTCGACGATCTCCTTGTTATCATGATGAACAATGATGAAAAACAATCTAAGGTTGTCCATTATTGTAAATCTGAAGATACAGAGAAACAAACTTATCAGTTTTATAAAAATGATAAACCTATGTATTCTAGCGTTCATCGTGGCAAGTACATATGCAAGAACAACTTATACATTTGGGTTTTCGATGCTGGATCTCGGGCAGTAGTAGATGTTAATAAGCCAGACAGTTTCGATTTTGATCCACTGCGATTCCTTCGCTTCTCAACAACCCGTTGCAGCCCCTTTGAAAAGCTACTGACAGCTACGGTCGGATTATATCGGTGAATGATATGAAAGAATTGGATGGCAGTTCTTACATACCCTTAATATCATTAACTGCAATCTATATGAACCATGATACGGTCTGTGCGTACTGAGTTCAAATAATGACTTGCTGGTGGCTAGGGAGAGATGCGTTTCTGGCTGAGGAGAGAGGCAATGTGAAACGAATCAAGTGCATTGAATGATGCCAATACATATATTTAGAGAGAGAGAGAGATAGAGAAAGGGAGAGAGAAAGAGAGAGAGAAAGAGAGAGAGGTTATATTTTAAGTGACTCTTTGTAAAATTTACAGGTTGATAAGCATGTCCTATAGCCATTTAGCCAGCATTTAAAAAAATGTTCATGTATGTTAGTAATAACCATCTATAAATATCACAATGACAACCGTTTTGATAAATAAAGTATTGGCTAACGTCAATTTTTCCGATATCTAAAAAATCCTTTTACATTTATTAATTTTGTTGGGTATCGGTGTTTTTGTATATCTGGCAAAAAAAGAAAAGAATGTGAACGATTTTTACATTTACAATCCCACTCTTATTTAACCCAGCTCTTAAAATTGATCTTTTTTTGACAAAGCATCAGATCAACATGACGTCTCTCCTAGACTTCCTTGTTCCCTGCGGAGAATGTGAATCTCCAAGTTGAGCGCCATTGTGACTTCTGTAACACCAGTTTGTGTGTGCCGTGTGTTGGTAAACATTTCTCGGACTCCACAACGCTGATCCTTTCATCTCCTACAAACACGACACACTGGGGTACACTTTTGTAAATGCTCCATTAATTCACATTCATTCAGAGGAGTCAAAAAAAGTGTGGTCGTTTCTGCAAGGAATGCAACGTTCCTGTTTGTTCCAAGTGTGTATCAGGCGGCAGCCACACACATCACGAGGTATTCCTTCTTCGAAGAGTACCACCAAAACAGAACAATTAACTGGGAATAATAAAATGGGAACTTTTGGCTATGTTTGTCCAGCAGTAGTTTCGCTTTAGGGGACCATAGTTGATTACACTGCTAAAGTCACAGATTAGTATTATAGACATTTCAGGAACTCTTTTACAATAACCACGTGACTTAAAATTGGAATCTCAATGAAATACATGTACCAAGCGTTTATGACGTCACTATTGTCAGTTCCATGATACTTATGCAGTCTTTTTGGACAATTTTTATTAAAAATTCACATACCCGTGAAAGAAGTGCAATTGAAATGGATGAGAGGGAAAATATACAAGATATCCTCATTGACACATCATTTTTTACTCGCAAAAAAACAACAACATAGGAACGAAAACAAATTTCTTACGGAGATTTAAAATGGGAAATGTTGACATCTTTTCTCTATTCAGAAGTCACGCGGAATATCTCGTTTGAACGTTATCACCCGGGCTACTCTCATACCTATTGCAATGCAAAATCCCCGTAGCTTTTTTTAGCCGAGTATTGAAACCTGACAAGCTAGAAGGGGCGTTTAAAAGAAGAAATCTTTTCATACTGTCTATTGAATGAACATCGTTTGAACCCTGTGGTATTTACAAATATCGAATAATTTTAAAAAATGTGCTGCATAAATATTTGGGACAGAGTTTAGACTATGTGTCTCTTACTTTCACAATGTTGTCAGACTATGGAAAGATCTTTCATGGAGATTGGATCAGTACTGTGATTTCATTCTTATAAGTTTAAAAATATTTTTGGGGGCTTTCGATGTTTAGGCAATTCCATAATTTTAGTAACGTTTTATCGAAATAATGTGAGGTTTTTGTTGGACAAATCAATTTATCCCTAAAGATGTGAATTTTGCAAAAGATTTATATATTTTTTGAATAGTTACACCCCAAATTAAGTGAATAGAATTTTAAACATATAGGGCACATGAACCACTGCTTGATAAACAACAGAGTATCGCAACCATTGACACCAGATTTCATCGCCTTTTTGGTATTGCACGTTTCAACAGTTTCAAAGCAAAGTGAAGGAAAACATCAAAACATCAAAACGACATCGATGAGGAGACCACATGACATAGGTGTATACACGAGGGGAGTTTTGTTCTACACTGACACGAATTCAAGAACTGCAAAAAAGGTGGGGAGCGGTCGGTAGAGGGATGGAAGCCATTCCACATATGCTGCATATCTTCCGAGAATCTCATTGTAAATATGATGAGCAATGATGGAAAAAATCAAAAAAAGCGAAGGTAGTCGTTACCATGAATATAAAGGAACAAGCAAGTTTTCAAATGATAAAACTTTATCCTAGCGTTCACCGTGACAGGTACATATACAAGAACAGCAATTTAGATGTTTGGGTTTCCGATGTTGGTTTTCGGGCAGGAAAGTTTCGATTTTGATATACGGGGATTTCGTCGCTTTTCAACACTCCGTTTCAGCATCATGGAATCACTAATGACAGATATGGTCGGATTATCTCGGTTGATTACAAAAATGGATTTATCCAGATCGTTAATGTGGATGACAGGTTAATTCTTGCATGTACGTAAAAATTATTAACTGTGATCTGTATGAACCATACGGTCTGTGGGTACCGGGGCTTCCAATTATGACTTGTTTGTGGCTGAGCAGAGTGGCAATGTGAAACGAATCAAGTACATTGAATAATGAATGCTATTTTTTTTTTTACTTTGATTGAATGTTGAATATGTATTTAATATAAAGCTGGTTACATTGAAATATTTTATGTTAGTAAATCGACAAATACCATCTCTGATACATTTAAATGATAATTTAAAAACATAAATTTTGTCCACGAGAGAGAGAGAGAGAGAGAGAGAGAGAGAGAGAGAGAGAGAAAGAGAAAGAGAGAGTGGTGTCATATTTTAAGTGACTTTATGTTAAGCATGACCTGATTTAGCGAGAAGTTTAAAAAAAGTACATGTATGTTAGAAATAACCATCTAGATAAACATCTAGATAAATATCACAATGATAACCGTGATGATAAATGGTCATAGGAATAATCAGAGCATATACATGAATACACTTGAGTTCGCATGAAACAATTGAATCTTTGTAGAACGATTTAAATACCCCGCTATTTTTGCTTCCTGATTGGCTTCACTTGTCTAATACATGTAGATATCGGCTTTAATGACCTCCTTGATAAAATATACATTCATAGGGATCTCGGAATTTTTTCCTCAGGTAACTATGATTAATTAGTATGTGTTCTGTTTACCTAATCTTTCGATTTCTTTGAGAAAAAAAAATATCATCACTAAAGCAAAAATTCTCCTACGTGAACAGAAGACTGAACAGAAAGAATCGATACCTTCTTGGGTTAAGAGGTATGAAGTTTTAGTGTAGTATGCGGTTTTTTTTACCCCCTCTCCCAAATAAAATCATCGTAAATTCAATGTTGTGTCCTTTTCATATATATATATATATATATATATATATATATATATATATATATATATATATATATATAGTTCATCTTTTAGGCTTTGTCCACTTGAGAGAGAGAGAGAGAAAAATAGAGAGAGCGAGAGAGAGCTCATTGCTAGGAGAGTGGGTTCCAGAGGAGGTTGTGAGTTCAAGCCCCGGCCGAGGCGGAGGTTGAGTTCCAATATAGTGAATTTCCCTGTGCCTTATGTATATCAATATACTTCAGTTTTATGTCAGTTTAAGAGTTATTGCAATGTTTGTGCTTATTATAATTATGTATATATCTATGCAATGTTTATCGTTCCGATCCTCTCAAATTGTCGTTTAACTGTATTTCACCTGTATCTCAAACGACCACGTAGTGAGCGACCAGCGCGCTAAGTTTCGTTTGTCATGGAAAGCAAGATTTTTTCTTGCCTAAATGGCCGAGTGGTTAGTACGGTGGCCGCTCATTGCTAGGAGAGTGGGTTCCAGAGGTCGTGAGTTCAAGCCCCGGCCGGAGCTCCTCCCCTGTGCTGCTTTATTTATATATATATATATATATATATATATATATACACGTTTCAGAAAGGCAAAACCGTTCAGAATTATTAAAATAACCGGATTATGTCGGTGGATTACAAAAATGGATTTATCCAGATCATTAATGTGCATAGCAGGTTAATTCTTGCATGCACGTAATAATTATTAACTGCGATCTGCATGAACCATACGGTCTGTGCGTACCGGGGGTTCCAATTATGACTTGTTTGTGTCTGAGCAGAGTGGCAATGAGATATTTTTGATTGAACGAATGTTAAATTGTATTTAATTTGATTCTTCAAATTTTTTATGAACATCTTCTAAATGGTATATGCAAGGCTACAGAAGGAAGAACAATTCATTTTCTCAATAATAATTTTTGCACAATCGGTAAATAGAATTTTCAGATTTTTATGTTTTGCTTGTATTTTAACTAATGAATTTTGAATATAAAGCTAATTAAGTTGAAATATTAATAATAGTATATCGACGAATACCATCTCTAATACAGAGAGAGAGAGAGAGAGAGAGAGAGAGAGAGAGAGAGAGAGAGAGAGAGAGAAAGGTTGTTATATTTTAAGTGACTTTATGTAAAATGGGTTGAAAACCATAACTATAGTGATTTATCGAGAATTTAAAAAGAGCACATTCCTGTTAGAAATAACCATCTATATAACCTCTAAAATATCACACTGATAACCGTAATGATAAATTGTCTTAGGAATAATCGGGGCATATACATGAAGACACTTGAGTCAACTCCCCAGGTTGATGTGTACAGTATACACTCTTGCTTTTCGTATAATATTGTCTGCATTGTATATTTTCTCTATGTTGTTTTATACAATATGAGAATACATGAATTGAATTGAATTGCATGAAACAATTAAATCGTTGTAAAAAGATTTAAATGCCGCTTCCAAGCTATTTTTTGCTTCCTGACAGGTTTATCTTGTCAAATACAGGTAGATAGAAACTTTAACGACCCCCTGATAAAAATAATGACACGATACACAGTCTCAAATTGTGTCCCAAAAGATAACTACTATGATATCAGCGTGTGTTTTATATATCTAACCGTTTGATTTCTTTTAGGAAAGCATTTATTATCACTAAAGCAAAAACTAGACTAAAGAGAACATGCATAAGGCGGCTGATCAGTAAGACCAATACCTTCCTGGGTTAAGAGGTAAAACATTTTACTGTTTTCTATTTCATAAAGATTTATATGTTTAAATAGAATCGGGAATAAAATGCTGTGATCTTTAATTTGTATGTACGAAAGGTATTCAAATCTAATGCGCATCGAAATTCATTTTTATTTTCAACTTTGTTATGTTCCCATGTCCAGGTACTTTGTCTGTTAACGGTATATTGAAATGTTTTTGAATCTTTGCCCAAAAAAAAATAACTAAAGTGTATATCCGTAATAAGAATGTGAACGATTTTTACATTTTGATTACACACTAATTTAATATAGCCCTTTAAATGGATTTTTGACACAGCATCAGATCAACATGACGTCTCTCCACGACTTCCTTGTTCCCTGTGGAGAATGTGGATCTCCAAAGGTTGAGCGCCATTGTGACTTCTGTAACACCAGTCTGTGTGTGCCGTGTGTTGGTAAACATTTCTCGGACTCCACGAAAACCCACAACGCTGTCCCCTACATCTCCTACAAACACGACAAACTGGGATACACTTTTGTAAGATGTTCCATTGATTCACATTCAGTCAGAGGAGTCAAAAGAAAGTGTGGTCGTTTCTGCAAGGAATGCAACGTTCCTGTTTGTTCCAAGTGTGTATCAGGCGGCGGCCATGCACATCACGAGGTTTTTCTTCTTCGAAGAGTACCACCAAAACAGAACAATTAACTGGAAATAATAATATGGGGACTTTTACTATATTTGTCCAGCAATAGTTTAGAGGACATTAGCTTACTACGCTTGTAAAGCTACATATTGTTATTATTAACATTTCAGGAACTTTTTTTTTACAAAAACCACGTGGAATAGAATCTGTAAGAAATATATTAATTTTACCTAGCGTTAACAAATGTCAGTTGAATGTATGTCCATTTCTTTTTTCCCTTCTCTTAATAGATAGTCAAACTTTGACCTAAAATACATCCGATGACAGCAATTCCACTGTGTTATTGTTTGTTGACCTTGACATTTCATTTGACCTTAACTTCAATGGTCTTGAAAGGTTTTCAGTTCAAATGATCAGGTACATTGAAGAATAAAATATCTTCTCTTGAATGTATTCAACAGTAAGCAACATGCATGTAAACAATTAACATTCCCATTTATTACCAATTGTTTAACAGTATATATAAACATGTTTCATTACACATATGTGTGATTAATCTGAGTACAAATGCATGAATAATGCATGCACTGCATGTTATTACAAACCATATACCTTATATATATCACACAGCAAACATCTATAGTTTCTATTATTTCCAGATTGCATTAGGTTTTACAATAGTTTACAATACATTCAAAGGAATGGTAGAAGGATTTTGAAGAAAACATGTACATATCAAAATTAGATAATTTATACCCAAATTATACAGAATAAATACAATCAAAACATAAATAAATTCCAAAATTTGTACACACTTCCTTTTTAAGACTCAAACATTTTTTTTCTGTCCAGGGAGAGGATACAAGCAGCTGATAAGCTAGGAAATCTCAAGACAGCTACTGAGGGTATATAATTCTAAAAGTCAAGTTTATTCTGGGCCCTTTATCATGGTACTCTCTTGGTATGCGGTGCTTAAAAAGAAAAAAAAAACAATAAAAAATATAGCCATTGTTTCAACAATATGTTTGTAGTAAAAAATGCATCAAATTAAAATGAAAGTAAAACATCAATAATGCTTTCATTACTGCTGTGGTTTCATCAACATTTGTTGAACACTTACATAGGAATATTTACTAATTATTACAATATACCTTTTTTTACAATATTAATTTGAATACACATATTCATTACAATACACTTATTCATTACACTGCACAATTCTATTACAAACCACATATTATTATACTACACTACTTAATCACAATTCATTGATTTATTGTGATACACTTAGGCCAAATAAATATATAGTACATTTCCTATTTCATCCTTTTAAATTATAGGGTAGGTAGGTAAAGAAAACATTTTATTGTTTTAATTTCAATTTCGACAAAAATAATATTTAAAAATTCAGAGTTCATTCTTCCTAACTCTGTTACGTAGATCACTAATGAAAGTTTTCAATGAAAGTTACAGTCTTCACAAACAGGAACTACAGTTAAAACTTACCGGGGGTATCTTGTTTTATTTAGATCCTATTTAGATCCCTTCCTATATGGGCTGCCGGCCTTGCCAATGTACAGATCTAGCATACACATACAGCATAGGATATTGGTTTCTTTGGATTTTATTTCTTAACTACTTTATTGAAAAGTTAGCTACTACAAGCTCAGAAGACTCACAGTGAATGAGTTGCATTTATAACAATGCACACGTGCCAATGCTTGAAAGCCCCCACTGTTGTTGTCATGCATGTGTTGTTGATTAGCCTCAATTTACTGCTAATTAACTATATCATAAACTTCAAAGGAAGTGAATTGGTCATGTTTACTTTCACCTGAGGGTATTAATTTTAAACATGAAGAATCATTCAGAATATATCAAACAAATCTCTGTCATACTTGTCTGATGCCGCCAATTTAAAACTTCACAGGTGTGTGTATCACATGATAACCATCAAACCATTGCATAACCAGACTGTGTATAATTGTCTGTGTAAGGTGGACATTATTTTTGATGTTATTATTAAAATAATCCTCATATCATGACATTAGCCTAAGAGTAAATGTTACAGGGGTAAGCAAGTTAATATTTCTAAAACACAAACTTTCTTCTGGAAAATAAGATTGCAAATACAAGTAAAATATATGGCGTCGGCTCATAAATTTAGGGTCGGTCAGGGAACCGGAAACCTATATATTTAATAAATATAATATCTTGGCCTTATTGACAATATTATACAATTATAGCCTTTTTATGAAGTCAATACATGGTGGTTTTATAGACCAGATTAGAGTCGAGGGAGGACGAACGCCAAAACCAGAATTTTCCATGAAAATATATTTCTAGTATAGTGCAGTTTATAAATTTTCTATTTTTCAATATATTAGTATAATAAGGTTTAGAGAAGATATTAAAGCATGATCACGTGACAGTAATCAACCAATCATATGCTTGGGAAATAAACAATATTATAATACATTAATTCATTACATTACACTAATTCATTACATTATTACACTACACTAACCTGCCAGTCAGTTTGTGATGCCCCCTCCATCAACAGCAGAGATCCGTGAGCCAGGGGGATTTTGATGTGCTCCATGTATGTATAGTCTCCATTCTCCTCCTGAAAAATGAACAGTGTACAAACCATAATGTTCTACATTATAGTCAAGTCAATTGCATCAAGGACATGTTCATTTCTTTTATAAAAGGTCAATACACCCTTTATGAATGCAGTCCTTCCAAATTTTGTTTCTGAGAAAATGGTTTTTCATAGGAAATCTAAGCTACGATTGAATTCACACAATTTCAGAATACATGTGCCTTGAAGAAAAAAACCCCCTAGAATTTATACTATATAGATAATTTTGTTACTTATCTCAGTGAGAGTTATCTTTCTTGTCAGAGTGTTGTAATGTGAACTAAATGTGTACTTTGTTGTGATGGATGAATGGATGGATGACCAAGACTCCTCACTATTTGACCTTAAAATTATCTGAAATATTCCCAGTTTGGAATTTTAAAAAGTAAGAGGGCAGTGATGCAATGTCTATCTGTATGACTTGCATCAGTTCCTGTGGATCAAAAGTGATATCTAAATAGTTACTGGGGGAGGTTTCTTTCGTAGTTCAAAGTTCCGCGTATCTCCGAAGGTCAGGGAGGCGATAGTTGGCTCAGGGCCAAGAACGAGTTCGTCATCCGAGTGCCAGGCTACTGAGTCATGGCCGTCGCGGTAAAGATTGGCAAGCATGGAATTGAATTGGATTCCTGTTACTTCCTCTAAGCGGTCCTTCAGCATGAGTAAACTTGGGTGCCACTAAAAAGATTAAGAGACAAATTTTACAGATATTATGTTTCTGAAATTCAGTAATGTTATTCACCTGCTTATAATATTTTACTTTATGGGGAATATATGAATTAATATTCATGTAGAATAAATGATACCAACAGTTTTTTTTGGTTTTGGCACTCAGATTCTACAAAGGTTTACAACGAAACACAAAGGTACAACTAAATAATCACAGAATCAAACATTGCTCATCAACACAAGAATAGAAGAGCTATAATACAATAATCAGGAGTTGTAGTAAGAGGTAAAGAAGTAAACCTGTGGGCATGCATCATGAGTAAGTCCTGAGTAGGAATATGGAAGCTCTCCGTACCATGCTGTAAGTCTCGGCTGTAAAAACGACTCCCCCGTCTTTTTGACATCTGTCCTCTGTCTCCATGGCAACTCATGATACAATGTGTCATAAATTGCGTTTGCTTCTTCAGGGTCAATGAAAACAGGAAAAAACCTAAGCCTGAAAGTTAAAGATGGTGTGTTAATTTCGATATGATCAACAATAAGACAGGTCTAATTGTATGGTACCATAAAACAAGCTTGCAGCTTAGTGCCAGGGATGATTGATTCTGACTCACTTCAGCAAAGCGGGAATTTGTGATCATTTGCTTAACTTTGTGGTTGAAAGAAACCACCCTCTCTGCTGAACAGAGGTTAACCAGTATTTTGAGCAACCCGGTCCAGGATTATTATTGACATACCTTGAGACTCCTGATGGTTCTGTGCTAATATCATACACTCCAGGTTTTCTAAAATAATAATCATTGACAATTACATTGATATTAAAATACATGTCATAAATTATAATATGGTAAATCCCTATTAATTATACATTCATGCATCACAGTGGAGTAACTGTAATTTGATTTCATCTATTATTCATACTATTAGAATTTTTATCTCTCATGTTCATGATGTATACTACATGTATAAGAACAGGGTTCCTAAGGGTCCTTCATACCTTTAGAAAAAAGTATTGCATACAAGCCCAAACTTCTACACTCTTTATGATATGTAATTCTCGCATGCATAGGACTTAATACTGACAAAAGAATGTCAGCTTCAATTTTGTGGAAAAAAATCAGCTTTTCAAAATGTACTGACATACAACCAACTGTCGCCAAAGAACATTTCTTGCTAGTGCATTGTTATGTCATTTTATCAAAACATAAAATTATAAACGAAAAATGACGTAACAATGCACTGGCGAGAAATGCTCCTTGGCAAGAATTGGTCACAGGCCAGTATAGCAAATTCATAAAAACAAAAGTCCTGGCTGCATTTGAACTTGGTACCTGCTGGTCAGTAGAATGAAACTATACCCATTGTGCCACAGAGAAAGACACTCAAATTTGGTGACATAAATATTTTCACAATGGGTTGAAATGGAATTGAAAATGTTGTGTGATGTACTGTCATAAAAAGTCATGAAGTGTTGAAGATCCTTAATTTCTATGATTAAATTTCTCCTTCCCTGCTTATATTTGTACAGTGTAAAACCTAACAACAGACTAATTTAAACCAAAGCAATCTCATTTAGTTACTTCAACAAACAATTATTTCAATGGGACCACACACAAAATGATTGAAGAGTTGGATATCTTAAATAGATTGTGACAATGTGCATTCAAAGTCTTATTAATTGAACTGAAAGTAAAGTAATGTTCAAAATCTTGGCGTATAAGTAATGAATATTGCAGACGAACTATATGATCCTGATCAATATATCAGACATATACTGGTATTTTAAAACATCACCTTGCTTATCTTGACATAAAAACACATTCTAACTTACGTAAGAGTTTTCTCCGGGGGAATCACTCTGTTATCCTAGACAATGAAACAAAATTTATATAGAAACATTAATAAGTTAATTAGGCTGTCATTATTATTATGTAAGTCTGCTACATGTACTTCAGTGCATGTTTTTCACATAATTCATGCTGTTTCTTTGGACTGATCCACCTTAGATTTTTCTCTATGTAAGTTAGCAAGGAAAAAAATAAGGAAAATGTACTAGTGTTCGCGTATTAAACTATTTAAAGTAAATTCAAACTCAAAGGCTCAAACTGACCACATTACCTCTTCAGGTTTCTCATAAACAAACTTGCGTTCTACGGGTTGGTCGACATTTTTCCCGAGCCACGCGGGTCCAGCAGGGACTTTGGGCTTGTCCCGGTCTGAGCGTACATTTGTGGGCGCCGCCCACCCGCCCTGGACTCGGGCTCGCCGCTTTTTTGCGCTGTTAGGGGTACTCATGCCATTGCTAGTGCCACCGGATGTTGATAATATATCACCATGATGACGTCATATTTTTACTTTAAAAGCGAAAGTATATCTCAGTCGATGAGCCGAAGAATATCAAAATCAATTTAAGCCTAATCAGTTATCGAACCAGGTTTTTGTTTTCAGAGGCCAGATGAAAAAGATGATCACGATGCATTTAATAAATTTGGATTTAACCTCTGTTTACCGTGAGTGTATGATTCAGTTTTTAATAGGCCTATTTTTTTTATGTAGATACATGGATACATATAATTGTTTAAAATACTATGAAAATCTAATGTTTCCTCTGTCGAAACTTGATATGAAACCGTTTTAATAATAGATAATCATGCAGTTGTCTATCCTTTGTTTATTTGGTATGTAGCCTTTTAGATTGGGTGTGTGTGGACTCTCTTCCTTGTTTTTGCACTATGGGGGCTGACCAAAGTGCACAGCAGCCCCCTGCCGGGGCCCCAGGGAGTACCCTGAAGTCACAGAGGGATGAGGACATCCCCTACACATCATATGCCATTAGCAAACCCATCGATTCCAGTAAGTATTAGCCTGATGAAATGTGATAGCTGCAAAGAATAATTCACTGCTGTGTAACAGGATATGGGAGAGATAATGACGGACCAAACCGTGATTCGAACCCTGGCCCCCTGAATCTCTAGTCAGGTGCTCTACCAAATGAGCTATCTGGTACCTGAATTCGAACCGGCCAGACCATCACAACTGAAATTAAACAAATACATGCACTAGACAGTATGAAATTGTATTGATGTATAGGCAATGTAGGCCTACAAATGTACATGTATAAACAAGGTATTATTTTATTTCGGAATAATTATTTTCCTCGGAATTCACCTTTTTCCTGATGGAAAATTGTAATTGGCCCTAATAGCCTTAGTTACATGAAAAAAAATAGAAATCGTTGAGATAGTGTGACTTTAGCATTGGCAGGGTTAATGGAGAAAAATACATGATTTGCTATGCTCTGAATTTACACCAGTATTCATCTTATTTATTTATTTGTTTTAATTTATTTTATTTGTTTGTTTTGTATTTTGTGTGTTTGATCTTTATTGATAAATTTTCATTTGTATAAATCAGATTTGTATGACAAATCTCCTAACATCTTCCGGTAGAAAAGGGGGGGGGGGGGGGTTAGTTTTTCACTGAAAAACTAACCCCCTTAGTTTTTCAGTGAAAAGCTACCCCCCCCCCCCCACCCCCCCCCCCATCCGCGTAAAATCCAGCTGTCTTTCAATTTAGACATGAATATTTGATCTGTAATAAGTAAATCATCTCCACAAGCTGTAAATTCACCACTAAAACATCGTAGATGTTGACTGGAAGCAACACTCCTCAAATCTAAACTTACAATGAAACGAAGTGAAGGCTCAAGCATGTGACAATGCGAGGCACCGAAATCTTGGCTAAAACGCAATGACTACGATCGAGACGTACATAATCCAAACTGCGGTCGCGGCAGTTAAAAAATTCACCGATTTCCGAGTTACAATAAAACATCATAGCTATAAGCTGGGCGTTATTTACATGACAAGATCCACCAGCACGACATCCTTTGCACCAGAAGATTTACAGCTCCGCGTCACTTCCGTGTCTTTGACGTCATATTCTCTGTATGCACTGAGAGTTGAAATCGATCGGCGGATCATGAATTGAAATATCTACGAACTTAAAATTGCATATCTTATCAGTCTCTGGCGACCTGAAAATAAATATAATTTCAGCGTGATTTACATGCTAAGTGTTTACACATTACTTGAAGTGGAAATACTAACGTAAAAAATATATTTTCTCATTTTTTACAGGTACTCTAACAGTACGATATAAATAACGTATATATCTTGAACAGGTATTTATATGTGTTGAACAAGTTGTATTCGTTAATTTGATATTTGAATTACCATTTTATTTTAGTTTCTGCATGTGGGTTGTTTTGGATATTAAATTGATGTCTGATTACAGTAGTAGTACGATGTTTTATAGGCATCTCTACCGTTAGGAATGATGGAAGTTATGAATGCATGTTTCTTCTTCAGTCAAACTACACAAATAAGCAATGATGTGTAGACATGAATAAACGTCTTTCTATATATAACGTTACAGAAATAAATTTTATCTGTTGAGTTCATCATTTCTTATAAAATTTTCTATAATAAGCAATATTATTTTAATATTTACTGACAATAGGATTCTCCATTAACCAAGTAAATGTATACACCAAGATCCCCTAGAAATTTGTAGTTGTTACGCATTAAAACTAACTTTAAAATTTTGAAATTTCTGGATCCGCCTCGATGTTTTAGCCACTGTTAAGAAGCACATATTTAGTGTGCACTTCTTGCAAATACATCCAAATATGACGTAGTTATTACTGTTACGTCATACAGCTGAACTTAGAAGAGCTTCAACATCATCCAGTGTCAAACATCTTGAAGAAAAAAAGGGGGGGGGGGGGGTGATTGAGACTTCCATGATTGTGTCAGAATATCGATCTCTTACTTTAGTCCAGGAGATTATGAATTTAAATGAAACCTTCTACATGTTTATTGTATGATACGTGTATATGCTTTTACTTTCAGGCTTTTCTGCATAATTTTCTGGAAATGGGTTACAAGGAACGGTATCCTCGGGAAAATGTCATCATATCACGTTATTTGACCCTTATTTTATACATCCATTCTGCACTCTAAAAAAAAGTTGAGGTTTCAACGTGGCTGCCATTAGTCCACAATTTCAGCTTTACTGTGCAATTAATTTTTATATATATTATCTTTACTTTTAAATGAAGAATTGTTCCAATTAACTACAAAACGCCTGCACCAGAGTAACTGCTTACACATTTGGTATTTCAAGACTTGTGAGATGAAGTCGCTAAACTATGATTAAATTATACTTGATAAGTAGTTGCATCTGTGAAATTAATTCATGAAACAGCCCGAAAAATCAAAAATGAGAGTAAGGTGGTGGACACGCTTTGGTGGATCCAATGCAGTGGGAGTTTTAATATGATTACTGTATACAGGGAAATATTCGCCCCCGTTTTATTTTCGCCCCTTTCGCCCTCGTCAGCTGGCAAATTTAAGACTGGGCGAATTCCAATGAATAATTAATATGTAAAGGGTGAATATATATATTTAACGGAAATTTATTTAAAGTATGTACAGAGAAATATTAAGATTTGACTAATGGGGAATAAAATGAGCTAGTTCGTTTCTTGAATGAGCGATTTCTGTTTTGATGGAAAGAACTTTCCAGAATGCCGTAACCAAGAATGCGGGTTGACAAATAACACAATGCCGGAAAGATTTGGGCAGTTCATCATAAATCGAATAAATTGAATTGGACAACTTTGGTTAATAATATACAAATAAAATTGCATGCACTCGCGTTTTTAGATTTCATACATTTTTAATACCACTGATAGATTAAATCTTGTATATTAATTTGTGAACCGTTAACGGATTGTGTCGATTACGTCTAGATATGAACATAACCTTCCCCAAAAAAGAAAAATATCTGGTTCAACATAAAAATCACACGAATATGTAAAGTTTTATTTCCCGCGCTTGGGCGGGATATCATCTAGTTTATCAGAAAAAAAAAACAATCTTGACCAAACGAAGAAAGAACAATGACAAAATATTATCATTAGAGAGGTTTAGATTTTTTTATGTTTACGCGTAGTGAAATACTTACAGGTACACGTACACGTAAGACGAAAATACGGTTAAGTTTTATATTACGTGTAGCGCATACCGTGAACATTTTACATATTACAAATCGCCTAACTATGAAAATAAATGCAAAAAAAAAAAAAAAAAAATCTTGTCGCTGACAAGATATGTACATGGTATTATAACTGTCAGGTACTGATACATGTGCGGCAGCTAAATACATATATATCTGTATACATCTATACAACCGGGTGGGGTGAAAGTAATTGCTTTATTTCCGGGGAAGGTTTTGAAGTTCCAATGCCTATTATCTGTTATTTTACTCTGTAAGATTAATAACTTGCATGTATATTGTAATACCCAGAAATTTCGTATTTTCAGGGGACCCCCTCCCCTTATATCTGCGCATTTGATATCTACTGAAAGTGGAGCAATAAGATTGTGTGACATTCATTTTGACAATTTTTGGTTTTATTTGGGTCATGAATAATTTTTTAAAGTTTGAGGCTGAATGTGTTACTTTTCAAACGACGCTTGTACAAATCTTTAAATTCATATGTTGAAATCAAATTTTAAATAGTATGGAAGCAACAACATAGGCTTTGCCCCTGATCTATTCTATACCTATAAAGGCGCTGCCCTGGGCCCACTCTTGACACCAAGCCACTATAAAGTGAATGATTGTTGGTTTTTGCAACATTAAGAGTTGATTGGAAAATTTGCTAAACTTCCTCGCTTTGGTGGATATTTATTATTCGTGATCTACCAAATAAAGAGCAAAGTTCTTTTGTTTTTGAAGATTATGAAATCTTAAACCTCTTGAACACATTCCGTTAAGAGCAAGATTGTTGAGATGTTCGTCACAAAAGTGCATAGTAGCCATGCAATCGGAATAAGGCATGTGTAAGTAAGCGTACTAGCATGCGCGGATCTAGAGGGGGGTTGGAAAATGATATATTTTTTTAATTTACATAGTAAAATTATCAGCAAATATGCTTCAGACCCTCCACCCCCCACCCCCGGCAAACACAATTATCCTTCCGACCCCTCCCCCCTGAAAAAAAAATGACTAGTATGCAAGACTTGGGTTTTTAACGACTGTGAAAAACGTTGATGAGCGTTTCATTTTAGATGGTTATTTGGAGCAATTAATTATCATTTAAATCAATACAAATACTTATTAAAAATAATGGGAAGTATAGATTATTCATAATATTCAATTTTTGCGACAAGAATTCTGTTGGGCAGAACATTTAACGCAAGAATTGGCATTGAAATGTATACTCCGCAATTTCAATCCTAAACCTTTTGCTTAAAATTTAGTGTTTCATAGCAAACCCGTGAAATTGATTTAGACTGAATGTACATATACTGTATATGATTATGATTTAATCATTTTTTTTAAATTAAGATATCAACAAATTTTCTGTCAGTATATAATTATATGTATCTTCGGAGTAGTGTGGGGTGTCCCGAGCCCTATTTTGGGACACGATGAAGGAATGGTATTAAAGTTTAGAAGGAAAAGCTTTGTACCTTAATGAGTAGGTTTACCTACATTATATGTAAGCATTGTATATGATTATACTGGCTATAGTCTGTATAATCCAGCCATATATTTTTTTTCTGTTATAGGCGTATTGCACTATAGCCCTTAACCCAAAGTGCAACGTCAGGCACGTAGCATCGTTTTTGAAAGTGGCAGAGGGGTGAAGACTCATAAAAAAAAATCTTGAAAAGCAAAAAGAAAAAGAAGACAACTTCCCAAAATCATTAAAAATTATAATCCCGGGGGGGGGGGGGGGGGGGGGTATCGTTGTATACCTATAACTTAATTTCCTTACTTTTACATATTACCAAAAAAGTGGGGGGGGGGGGGGGGGGGGGGGGGGGGGGGGGCGGCAACTCCATGATAATTCAATTTTTATAAGTCCCCACTAGAATTAACGAATCGGAGTAATATATACAGCATATCGCAAACCATGCTTTTTTAGATATCAAACGAATATACGCATGTTACTTTATGAATATGTGATGTGGTTTGATCAATCGACACAGCGCGTAGAATCATAGTGGTAAACATAATGTTTACCGTTGTTTTTTTTTATCATTTCACTTCTATCAAATCTAAAGGTTTGTTCAAAACAATTGTAACTTCTCAAATTGAACATAATCAGTTTTAAATTGAGAAAAATTATGTTTTTACTATAATACATATATGTGATACGTGAAGTTTTACAGTGTAAAATCATTGGTATTTGAAATGTCTTCCGTGATATTGTCTATAGAACTTGGGACTTTCGACTTCGGTGGACTATGTTGTTTGCTCATCAAAAACAAGCCGTCAAATTTTGACATCCTTTCTTTTAATTAGTTAGGATAAGCTCATTAATATTCATAATTAGAGTGTCATAGACTGTCAAAATCGGACCCCCCCCCCCCCGAAAAAAAAAAACAAAAACAAAAACAAAACACAAACAAACAAACAAAACAACCAAAACCAAAACGCTGCTCTGTTGTGTAAAACTGACAATGTACACCCCGGGATGAAGTCGAACAAGTGTCTTTGCGCTCAATTTAGTCGTATCTAAAAGCCAATGAGCGGGACAGTTAACTGTTTGGGGTGCGCTCGACTGGGCAGTTCCGGAACCGCTCTAAATACAGTCAGGACGATTCCAGCTGTTCCAGAATGAAACAGAATTGGAAGATTGCAGCACCAAACACGATTTTAAATGAAGTGATGGATGATGATGATGATAGCAGTGTGCATGGGAAATTCAAACTTCAATTAATTTACTGATTTTTCGGCCTTTGCCTAAATTATTTTGGTCAACAAAAACAACTTTTGAATGTGTCTTTTGAACAGTCCGATGAATTTTTTTTTCTTTTCAGCAAAAGAAATTGTTTAATTTTAATCAAATTCAAAATGAATATTTCCTTAACTGGAAATTGTTTTATTTCTTTGTGTACATTTATGCCCGTCAAATATGTCCACTGAAGGAAACGTCATTATATATCGTAAGCAGAGTGAATGAGATAATTGTCTTCTTGCTTTTCCACCAGTTTGATTCCATCTGCACCACTTATCTGGCGGGAACAGTTCCGACAGCGTCAGAACAACGATTCCGATCCGCTCGTCTGGAATTCCGTTGATTTTCCCTGGAGAAACAGCTAATGGAGTACAACCATGAGTAGTAGATCCAGCCTTTATCTGATTGGAGTCCGACACGCACTGCCCAAAGTCCAAGCTCTTTTTAAAACAGCTGTTAGATTATATTATATTAAAACACTATAAACAAAATTATTTTTTAGGTATGATTTTTTTCCAAGAAGCAGAAGATTTTTCCAGTTTGTTTCTTTCACTACTTGTTTTCAATGGAATGGAAAAAAATTACATAGTAATGACTTTAACTAAACCAACTACCATCTCCACCCCAGAAATCCAAAGTTTATGCGTGAATTTAAAAGAAATATGCTCCTGCATGGTATATTCCTAGTATTCACGTTCTATAAAAAAAAATCTTAATACACTTTTTTAAAACATGAAAGGTGGATCCGCTCTATTTACTAAACAATTGGTAGGACTTCATTTATCTAACTGGCGTACGCCGAATGACCTTTGGTAACATTGAGAGGACTTCATTTGTTCCATATCTGTGAATGCCGATCATGTGACCGGCGAATTGGCAAATGAAATAAACCGCAGAAATAAACCGCGCGTTAAATTTCACAAATGTTTATGTAACTAGGTAACTGATGTAAGAAATCAAAATTAATAATAGTACCACGAAATACAATTTTTTTAGTAGCTTCTCCACAAAATTTCAAAATAATTTTATCGCCAGAATGATAGCCTAATTATGCATTCTGCAGTCATTGTCTACTTCGTATGTGGATATGGTTGCCGTAATGTAGACGAACTAAACGTTATATTTTTAACGTATTGATGACGAATGAACATGTGTTTAATCATTGTACGTAATATATTTAAGGAATAAGGAATCATTCTTTGAGTATTATGAGGTGATAATTTCGGTCAGGGTGCGTGATCAAGTCCAATAAAGCTTTATGATAGATTTGATCACACCCCGACCGAAATTGTCACCTCATAGTATCCAAAGAATGATTCCTTATTACTTATATTTAACTAATTTTCAGCAGTTTGTACGATGAAATATATTATATTAATTATGCAAACCTGCTTGCGCCCCCAACAATACGTCTTTTGAAGTTATTGGGCTGTATACTACAAAATCGATTCGTAGTGTTATCACAGACAGAGACACTGGAAAATGTAAATATTAATTTATAAACAAACATTTACATTTATCACTTCGCCCGTCTGGAAAGACTGAGGAACTTGATGCTTATACAAATGTAACGAGTTTTTGAATATTGATTTGGTTAATTTGTATAATACTATATTTTATATTGTCAAAACAGAATCTCTCTCTCTCTCTCTCTCTCTCTCTCTCTCTCTCTCTCTCTCTCTCTCTCTCTCGAGAACTATCATCAGGTTAAAAGGTACTAATTTTATTTCCAACACGCATATTAGACTAAAATAATTTAAATTACATGTATATGAAAGTGTGCATATCCCCAGTCTCATATATCTATATTTCTGTACAGTAATGTAAATCATGTTTTGACCGCAAGTTAAAAGTGGGCATCGTGCTTTTTGAAACAACCGTATGTATGCATGTACACCTGCTGAGTGGTCCTATCCAGTATCCGTGTAGATTGTCTTACGTGCGTTTGTTTTTCTATATATACATACCTGTATCTACTGACATTTGTTTGGTTAAACCATAACTCTAACAAAGCTAGTGAATATCAATGACTGTTTAAAAATAAAGACAATATTTTTACTTTGTCCCAAGATAATTTTGCAGCACATTTTGTTATAAATGTATTTCATATTTATAAAAAATGATGTCCATTCAGTAGTATGGGAAAATCTTTTTTATATACCGCAGCTTAAAATAAAAATTCAAAGGGGATTTTGCGTTTCAAGTAAGATGAAAGTACCCGGATGATATCGTTAAAAAATTGTGCGAGGTTTTCCGAGTCACTTCCGAATGGAGAAAAGATGTCAACATTTTTGCAGTATAAATCTCTGTTTCTTCAATATTCAATCTCTGCTTTGTACCTGTAAAATTTTACGAGTTAAAACTTGCAATCTGATTAAAATACAGATCTCTACATAAGCGCAAAAATACAGTTCTCTACCTAATCGCGCAGTGCACTTGCAATGTGTCCTTTTATAATGTGTCAATAAAGATATCTTGGATATTTTCCCTTTCGTCAATTTCAATTGCACTTCTTTCACAGGTATGTGTATTTCACAGGCACCTAACGTTATATATATTTCTCATATATATAATAATATAATTTTTATAAATATATACATGTATTTTATTACAAATCGCACAAATGTGCTGCAGATATATATACTCCTGGGACAGACACATGTTTTTCCGCCTTGGCATGCGCCCGTACTAAAAAATCACAACATCCATTTAAAAATTTGCAATGACTTCTAAAAATGATAGACTTGAAACATTAGTTGGAATGAAATTGGGCGGTTATACGCTTTTTCTAAAGAAGGATAAAGAAAGTGCATGAAGGGGTCAGACCTGCGTAACACTTAAATATCTTCCATCCGGGACATTAATGAAAATTTTAAAACCTAAATGTTAACATGTATGAAGATTTTCTTAATTTCTTGAACGCAATAAACCCCCTATTTAATTTTTTTTTGTCGCTTTTGATATTGCTATTTGTATTATTCCGTCTATCACCCCCCCCCCCCCCCCCCCTTCTTCCAAGATCTAACTTCTGACACTGGATGCTGTGTTGAATCTCTTCTAAGTTCAGCTGTATGACGTAACAGTAATAACTACGTCATATTTGGATGTATTTGCAAGATGTGCACACTAAATATGTGCTTTCTTAACAGTGGCTAAAACATCGAGGCGGATCCAGAAATTTCAAAATTTTTAAAGTTAGTTTTAATGCGTAACAGGGGATCTTGGTGTATGCATTTACTTGGTTAATGGAGAATCCTATTGTCAGTAAATATTAAAAATAATATTAATTATTCTATAGAGAAAATTTTTATAAGAGATGATGAACTCAACAGATAAAATTTATTTCTGTAACGTTAAATATAGAAAGACGTTTATTCATGTCTACACATCATTGCTTATTTGTGTAGTTTGACTGAAGAAGAAACATGCATTCATAACTTCCATCATTCCTAACGGTAGAGATGCCTATAAAACATCGTACTACTTGTACTGTAATCAGACATCAATTTAATATCCAAAACAACCCACATGCAGAAACTAAAATAAAATGGTAATTCAAATATCAAAATTAACGAATACAACTTGTTCAACACATATAAATACCTGTTCAAGATATATACGTTATTTATATCGTACTGTTAGAGTACCTGTAAAAAATGAGAAAATATATTTTTTACGTTAGTATTTCTACTTCAAGTAATGTGTAAACACTTAGCATGTAAATCACCGCTGAAATTATATTTATTTTCAGGTCGCCAGAGACTGATAAGATATGCAATTTTAAGTTCGTAGATATTTCAATTCATGATCCGCCGATCAATTTCAACTCTCAGTGCATACAGAGAATATGACGTCAAAGACACGGAAGTGACGCGGAGCTGTAAATCTTCTGGTGCAAAGGATGTCGTGCTGGTGGATCTTGTCATGTAAATAACGCCCCAGCTTATAGCTATGATGTTTTATTGTAACTCGGAAATCGGTGAATTTTTTAACTGCCGCGACCGCAGTTTTGGATTATGTACGTCTCGATCGTAGTCATTGCGTTTTAGCCAAGATTTCGGTGCCCTCGCATATGTAACATGCTTGAGCCTTCATCTTCGTTTCATTGTAAGTTTAGATTTGAGGAGTGTTGCTTCCAGTCAACATCTACGATGTTTTAGTGGTGAATTTACAGCTTTGTGGAGATGATTTACTTATTACAGATCAAATATTCATGTCTAATTGAAAGACAGCTGGATTTTACGCGGATGGGGGGGGGGGGGGGGGGGGGGGGGAGGGGTAGCTTTTCACTGAAAAAACTAAGGGGGTTAGTTTTTTCAGTGAAAAACTAACCCCCCCCCCCCCCTTTGTCTACCGGAAGATGTTAGGAGATTTGTCATACAAATCTGATTTATACAAATGAAAATTTATCAATAAAGATCAAACACACAAAATACAAAACAAACAAATAAAATAAATGAAAACAAATAAATAAATAAGATGAATACTGGTATAAAATTCAGAGCATAGCAAATCATGTATTTTTCTCCATTAACCCTGCCACTGCTAAAGTCACACTATCTCAACGATTTATATTTTTTTCATGTAACTAAGGCTATTAGGGCCAATTACAATTTTCCATCAGGAAAAAGGTGAATTCCGAGGAAAATAATTATTCCGAAAATAAAATAATAACCTTGTTTATACATTTATTGCATGATGTTGAGGGAAATATGAAGTATTTATTCCCCTAAGAAAAATTATATTTCCCTCGGGCAAAGCCCTCGGGAAATATGATTTTTCTTAGGGGGAATAAATCTTCATATTTCCCTCACCATCATGCAATTAAAATTTTTATTATACCGAACAACATATGATTACACAAAATACGTAGATTTCTAATTTTCTTATAATTTTTTGACTTGTCGAAAGCAGTAAAGTTGTGATTGGTTGGGTTTTTTGTAATTGTCTCTCTTTTCTTTCATAGATTCGAATCAAATATAGTATTTAATATATAATGATTAAATATTTATGATTTGATCATATTTGTCAACATCGTATGCTCATATTGGCTTTTTCATACATTTGGAATGAAAAATCCCGAGACCTCCGAAGAGGTGAGACTCTATATTTTATTCCACGGGAGACAGGACGTTTTGTTCGCCCTGTCACGTGACTCTCTAGACCAATCAGATGACACATTATGTAGAATAATCATGTTGAGGTATAATAATATATTTTGTCCTACAATATCCTTGCATCACATTTTGCTTAATCTTTTTTTCTAAGGCCTGTAGATATAAATAAGCGTCAATTTCGCATTTAAACTAATTTAAGAATAACTTATCTGATTGTTAGTATATTTCTGTTGCTGAGATATTTACTGAAAGTTGTATTGGATTAAAAGTTAAGTATCTTTAATTTTATAACCTCAAAGGTAGCTGCAATAATATAGCCTTAATAAATTTTTTCTATGACGTTTTCATGAGAGGACCCTCCCTCCCCCCCCCCCCCCCCCAAAAAAAATTAAAAACCAAAACCCCAAAAACGGGGAGGGGCTACATTATTGCAGCTTAATTTCATTGCTAGATCACCATAAATGAACTATAACTGAATAAAAACTCATCCCATTTCCTCAGATTCTCCAAGTCCAAGGCTTTCCCCTCGCAATGTTCTCAACAACAAGCACCAAGCCACGGCCCTCAATTCCTTGGGAAAAGGAACAGCCCGAAACGGGAACTCATAAACATGACATTGTTGTGGTTTGCCGACGGAAACGTGATAGAAAAAGACCCTGACCCAGAGCTAACGAAACTGAACACCATCCCCTGTGTTCTATCCAATCATGCGCGGTTCGCTCAACATTCCCACCAGCTCTCGTGACCTTGACCTCTTGGATAAGATGGGACACGAACAGTTGCTGTATCTGTGTGTGAGGTACCAGGAGCACCTCAAACAGCTGGCAGAGTCCGTGGCGTTTGATCAGAATGCTCTCTGTGTCCGAATCAAGGAGGGTACAGGCTTAGTGTCTCCATTGTCGTAGTCACAATCGGTCAATAACAGCCTTTGTCACAACCATTCATTGGCATTCTTGTTTTTTGCTTTCCAAGAATACCCAGTTTAAATACAATTTAAAAATTTGAAGATCGATTGTGCAGTGCAGATATTACATTACACTTTGTAGGTTGATTTTGTAAAGACTTTTTTGTAGATTGATTGTGCAATACAGTTATTACTTGGGGGTGATGCAAGAGAAACAGAAGAAATACCACAAGCATGCTGACCAGTTCCAGAGGATCTCAGAGACCTTGTCCATACTGAATAGGGTGAAGGGCAGCATGCAGAGCCTGGGTCCCAAAGATAAATCACCTGAACCAGCTATTACCCCCGCCGAGGAACGACTGGAGCCCCTTAGTCTCAAAAGTCAGTTGTTAGAACCCGACAACGATGAGAATTTAGGGAACCAGTAATATGGGAACTAGTTGATATTTCTACCACTACAACCCTGACAGTTTGAAATTCAGTTGCAAGAAAGGGGGACAGACGAAAGCTTTCAGAACCAGAAATTAAGAATATGTTCAATATGGTAAAGGACCTTTAGAACCCCTTAATTTTAAAAGCCAGTCTTAAGAAAGGGACGGCAATGAGAGTTAAGGGAATCAGTAAAATGTGAACTTGTTCATATTATCAGAGGTATGATATTGGTCATTCAATCGTGTTTTTGACTATAAATCATATTAATATTAAGATATTCTGTAAATTTGGATTTTTTGAGTGTGATATAGAACAAGGTCAAATTTTAAAATGGAAATTTTTAAGAACAAAAACATTTAAATGATCAGTAATAATAAGAATACATTAAAAGAGACTGAAAGTTATCATTAGTTCAATCCCTCAACTTCAGACTTACTATAATTACTTAACTTACTATCACCATTTACATTTTTACACAGTTATATATTAATCACTTGCATCATGTCCAATTATTGATTGGATTCCACATCATATATACTTTAATACAATGTACATAAGAGAGTTTTTAACAGACTTATTTTTGTCTGGAGATAGATAAATACTATAAAATAGATACAACCATATATCATTGTTAAGTCAGCAACACTAGTCTGTCAGTTGTAAGCCATGAAATTGTAGAGCTACTTGTTACATGTATTTATTTGTGAAATGTTGTATGTGTATAGTGCATTTAATATTCCACAGTAACAATCTAAGTCAATACACTGTGTACTAATTCTTATCTTGATTGTACTACTATTTTGATGTTTATCTCTGAACTGTAGTTGTTCATCTGTTAAAACATGCAGTGTCTTTGTTATAATTCACTGTGTCAATGGTGGTACTATTACCTACATGTAGCATGCATATCAGGGAAAAAATTGAGAATTTTTTTTTTAATAACTTGTTTTATGTTAATACAACATTTTCATTTTGTGTATTTTGAAAATATAATTTATTTAAAAGGAGGCCAGTTATCATATTTATTTGATTAATAACAAATAACACAAGAGGCCCAGAGTCCATATCGCTCACCTGAGTAACATTGATCATAGCTCTAATCAGCAATTGCGACAGCATTTGGAATCAAACACATGCTATCCAGTCTAATACAAACAATAGATTCTTAGTGCACAGTGTCAATCTATTTGTTTCAGCTGATTACAATCAATCAACAATTTCTTAACAAAGTTATTCCAGCTTATTCATTCTAGCTTAACTCAATTTAATTATTCTCTTAGTGCACCTACCAAACAGAAAATTCAATTTGAGAAAATATAACTTGCAACATTATAATGTAAACTAGACGCTTGTTGCGAGCAACAAGAGGTCTTCCGTTTGAGTGCACCATAAAATAGCCTAGAGGGATAGTTGTTCTTTTTTTTATCATTTCTAAACATGTCATTAAATTCCATTAAACCCTCTATAAGAATTTCAATAGACATATAATTATACTTAAATTAATCTTTAAAAAGTCGCTATTATTGTGATTTTTGATAAAATTATATTGGAAATAAGTAAAATCTATCATTTCATATATAAAAATTATAAACCTTAACACAATTAAGGAAGAAAAAATATTCGGCACTCGGGGACTGAACTCGGGTCGCCTGGGCCAAAGTCCACCACTCTAACGACTGAGCTACGCGGACTCTCGCTTCAGGACTTTGGAGCCCAAAATCTCGAGAATGCGTGGATCGATTTTAAAACAAATTTCATATTCTGAAGTTATTAAAGCGTCTCTATCGAACAATAATATTAAAAAATTTCAAAACAAAAAAGTTGAAAATTGACTGTTTTTTGTTTCCTTCCGGTGCCGACCGGAAGTGACGGCGGACGTTCGGATATGCGAAGGGCACTGCGGCAGTACACTCTCTACCATCCCTGAAAATTTGAAAGTTCTATCTTAAATACTTTTGGAGAAAAATCGTGAACAAGCAAAAACATAAAATCTTTAATATCTCGGGACCGGAAGTGACGACCAAAAAAAACTCGTGTAATTTTCTTACAAATTTTGTCATGAATAAGATCTAAAAATTTCATCAAAATCGGCTGAAGCGTTTTTGAGAAAACGTGGGAGAAAAAAAAAATAATAATAATAACTAGATGCTTGTTGCGAGCAACAAGAGGTCTTCCGTTTGAGTACACCATAAAGTAGACTAGAGGGATAGTTGTTCTTTTCTATCATTTCTTAACACGTCTTTAAATTGCATTTAACCCTCTATAAGAATTTCAATAGTCATATAATTATACTTAAATTTATCTTTAAAAAATCGCTATTATTGTGATTTTTGATAAAATTATATTGGAAATAAGTAAAATCTATCATTTCAAATATAAAATCATAAATCTTAACACAATTAAGGAAGAAAAAATATTCGGCACTCGGGGACTGAACCCGGGTCGCCTGGGCCAAAGTCCACCACTCTAACGACTGAGCTACGCGGACTTTCGCTTCAGGACTTTGGAGCCCAAAATCTCGATAATGCGTGGATCGATTTTAAAACAAATTTCATATTCTGAAGTTATTAAAGCGTCTCTATCGAACAATGATATTAAAAATTTTCAAAACAAAATAGTTGAAAATTGACTGTTTTTTGTTTCCTTCCGGTGCCGACCGGAAGTGACGGCGGACGTTCGGATATGCGAAGGGCACTGCGGCAGGACACTTTCTACCATCTCTGAATATTTGAAAGTTCTATCTTAAATACTTTTGGAGAAAAATCGTGAACAAGCAAAAACATAAAATCTTTAATATCTCGGGACCGGAAGTGACGACCAAAAAAAGCTCGTGTAATTTTCTTACAAATTTTGTCATGAATAAGACCTGAAAGTTTCATCAAAATCGGCTGAAGCGTTTTTGAGGAAACGTGGGAGAAAAAAAAAATAATAATAATAATAATAGAGGAAAAGAAACAAAGCAATAACAATAAGGTCTTCCGTTGGAAACGGAAGACCTTAATAATAGAGGAAAAGAAACAAAGCAATAACAATAAGGTCTTCCGTTGGAAACGGAAGACCTTAATGATTCCCCAAATATAGAGGAATAATAAAATGGTTCCCTGTTATTCATTACAGGGAACTTGCACTCGTAATCAATGACAGCGAACCAGCTAGTTTTTTGTTTGAACATGCATATGAAGATTTTGATCCCAACCTTAATTTGATTTTGGTATAAAAAATGTTTTTTTGAAATTTCTAACCTATTCATATATTTATTTGATATAGATAATAACAATAAAAATGTATCATTACAAACCTAATTTACAAAAACGTTAAGCCTTGTTTCCTCAACCCTGGCTCCCACAGCTACTAGCCGTTTGCTTCATTTAAGTGTTGTTTTCTTTACTTTTATTTTTTATGAACTTTGAACACGTTAGACCCCCTTCCTGACCTCCTGGGGTCATGATTTGAACAATTTATTTAAAAGTTTGATTATTACAGACTATTTGGTTCTGGAGAAGAAAATTAAATATCCTCATCGTATCTTCACTATTTCTTAAACATATCCCTTTTAAAAGGGAACTGGCCATTCATTCTAACAAACTTGACATCCCTTCCCTCAATGATGTTTTTGTGCATACTTTGTTTCGAATTGGCCAACTGGTTCTGAAGAAGAAGATTTTTAAAACGCCCAATCTTATTTTCACTCTTTCCTAATTATCTCCCCTTTGAAGGGGAACTGATCCTTCATTTGATAAAACTTGAAAGCCCTTCCCCCAAGGATGATTTGTGCCAAGTTTTGTTGAAATTGGCCGAGTAATTCTGGAGAAGATGAAAATTAAAAGTTTACAACGACGACAACAACAACAACGACAGACAACGGACAAATTTTGATCAGAAAAGCTCACTTGAGCCTTTGACTCAGGTGAGCTAAAAACAAATATTTTGATGTTTGGCTTATTGTTTACGAAGAATTACTGCATAACTTCAAATTCTCATTTCATGAGGTATTACAAATACCCATTAAGAAAACGTCTCTGCCAATCGTAAAATGTTTAAGTTCTTTAGTTTCTCTATCAGTTTATTGTTTTATTAATCATTTGCGCAAGTGAATATATTAGATAGTTCATATGGTTATGAGGGCAAGCAAGTAATGAAGAAAACATGCGTCAGCGGGTTATTATTCTTTTTTGGTAATTTTACTTTTGATATGATTGCCACCTTCAAAGCCCCCGCAGCTAGGTTAAGCTTCCCATAGATTTCAGCTCATGAATATCACGTGACCTTTCAGACGTTAGCTCCGCCCATTATTCATGTTTCATCAATTTCCTAATTTTGATTTAGAGAAGCGATCGCTGTTAAAATTTATCGATGGATTGCTTTAAATAATAATTTTTAGTTTTATTTTAAACAATACTGAATCGAAATCTGTGATTAAATGCGTTTATTTCTTAAAACTGCATTGTCGTTTGCTTACCATCCGCGTCAAGAGAGCGCTTTCACTCGCCTTGTTTTGGTTGCGAACAGCTGACAGCGGGTGTGTCAACATTTTCATAAGATGCATGACCTGCAAGTCGCCGAAAGTGGATAATGCAGCTCAACCATCGTTTGAGAGATTATAAAGGTATGTTTCAATACAGAATATGTCGTGTTTACCTTTTCTTTTCAAAGCATTTGCTCTGTTCAGTCCAGTGTATCTACACGTGTTTGTTTTGCACATCACCGCTGTTCTTATTTTGTTGTGCATGTATTTCTTTTAGTGTATTGATCTACACACCATACACTGTAAACAGTGCATTTAAAATAGGTGGGGTTCCCAGGGTACACAATTGTAGAATGTTGTAATCAAAGTGCATGCATGTTTGTATGATGATTACACGTGCAACATTGTGTTTTGCACATTGAACAATAAATTGTTGAAGCTAAGATGATCTAATTCATTTTGCTGGATCTGTGCTTACAATAGATATCTATAACACCGTTTTGAATTCTTATTTTACTATTGAACTAACATATAATTATATGGCAAACACTGTAAACATTGCATTTGAAAGGGGTAGGTTGAGTCCCAAGGTACAAAGTGTAGAGCGATGTAATCAAAGTAATGTTTGCATCATGATTTCTTTACCTAATTTGAATAAAACAATTTTGTACCACATTACCTTTCACTTTATTTATAAATTCAAAAATTCAGAAAGATTTGTACATGTTTGTATGTGCATTGAAATGATATGATTAATATATTTGATGTGTTAAGTATTCTGCAGTCAGACTTCATAATAATAAACCCCAACCCATAAAATATTACATATGTGGTTGTCAGACTCAGTCGCTTGAGACCATATAGCATAGTGGCTAGATAATATTCAGGGGGGCAATGGTTCGTAGTTATTATTCACTACCTGATTTGTTATTATTATTCACTACTTGATCCACATGTACATGCATACAATAACATATTCATTTTCTCAATAGCAGATTATTTTTTTTGATTAACCAATGTGAAACTTATATGCTATTCTGCAATTCATTTTTTTTAATTTCTTAAACATGTTAAAAGAAGATTTTAAGCTTATAATTGAAAAGAACTTCATATTACATCAAGGTCAGAATTTTAGGGTAATAGAATGTTCACTAATACTATTAAAACAGTCTTCTGAGGATTTAATTTTTCTGCAGAATCATTGTTATTTGTTTGAGTCAGGTTTTTTTTTAATGTAAATATACATATTGATTCATTTCTATAGGTAAAGTTTTCATGCAAAGCACATGTACATTGTATACAAACAAATTTGAGATAAGACAAATACATGTATATGTGGTCCAGGGTTTAATTCTTACTGAGCTCAGATACCTCAGCTTATATTTGACATTATGGACATTTCATTGATATAAAAAAAAACATGAAACTCATGGAATTATAATTTAGTAAAAGATTACTCGAGAAGAGATATACAGTATATCAAAAGAAAATAAATATTTACTATCACACTATGAGTAAAGCATTCTCTCTCTCTCTCTCTCTCTCTCTCTCTCTCTCTCTCTCAATTTGATATGTGTTTAAGATAGTATGACCTGATATGCAAATTTAGTTTTTGTACTGCCATTTACATGTCACATATTGTTAGGTCATACTTATTACACTGCATCGTCATTGTTCATTGTATTCAACAAATATTCATGTATTTGCTATGCATATGTTAACACAGCTAATTGATTTTTTTAAATTTTAATTTCAGCCAAACATGGGCTTCTGCTACCACCTGGCGACATGGGTTTTACAAATCGACTCTTGCGGTTTCAGCTCTTGAGGTTACCCTGTCACCCCATCCCACATATTCCCTGTGTTCTACAGACTATTTAATTCAAATTAAATCTGATAATGCATAAATGAGATGGAACAATAAGAAAGTGCTCATCATTATGCATTGGTGTATTTTCAATGTGTTAAGACATTTTAAAAAAAGAAAATTAAAGGTGCTTAAAGAAATATACAATTATGAGTTTTGTTTTCCAATAAAAATATATTATCTTTCTTTTATTTTGTATTCATTTGAGATCAAATGCACCTTTTTGATGACAATTTTATTCAATTAGTTATGAAAATCTAGACAAATATGAGGTTCTGGGTATCTTTGAAAGGACATATTAAAGAATTGTGTATCTTATAATGATAAAAATTATCCTGACTTTACGGTAGAGATGCACTTATAAGCAAGATAATGTTATATTGATCGAGGCAGAGGCACAATGACTTCATAACATGTGACAATATTAATATATTAAATTACATATTTAATAAACGGGGGGGGGGGGGGGGGGGGGGGAGGGGGGTTAAAGGATTTTAAGGATTTTAAAAATTTCTAAAGGTAGATCTGGCTTTTTATTTCATTTTCAAAAGAGTTCTAAGCCTGTTATCTAGACACTTAAATTGGTCTGAAGCTATATGGAGAGAGAAGACATTTAAAAAACCAGCCCCACCCCAAATCTTAGATCCGCGCATGTGGTTATCTGTGCATTGAGGAATTCATCACTCTTTCCTGTTTAAACTGAACAAAAAAATAATGAATGGGTAATATCCCTTTTTAGTTTACGAATTGAAAGGTTCAAAAGGTTAATGAAATATGCAGATAAGGAATAACCAACGATAAACGATGTCAATCTTTAAATTTTCCGCGCTTCACAACGTAAGATTATCTGCCCTTGATCCTGATCATCAGTGCGTTTGAAAATAGGCTCGTTTGCATAAAATCGTGTATACCTGTTTAAAATTGCAAAAGTTCAACGATACCTCGTCAATTTTAAGGATTGTGTTTGACTTTTTCATTTTCATTGAATACCAGTGATTGTAAAAAATGCTGGGAGCAAGTTGTGGCTTGAAAGGAAATAGTTTTTTGACACGTGAATTAACTCGGTCATCGACAAAATTTCTAATACTTGAACGATTCATGCAAAAATTAAGTATGTTGCTGGTATTGCTATAGTTGCTCCCAGCACTTTTTAGATTAAGCAATTAATTTTCTTTTAAGTGATATAAACAACAATTGAATCTTTCATTCGTATATCGCTGAACTTTTGCGATAAATGAAGTCATATGTAGCTATTCTATTTTTAGCGTGTCACGTGATACACAGCTGATTCGGTGGCTGTTTTCCGGTACAAAATGTAAGGGAGATCGATAGTAACATAATGATGTATAAACATTATGATTACCATATTGGGATGAGTTTGTAAACATTTTCTGAAATTAAGTCTGTTTTTAGAGCATTTATTTCATACGGTAATCCATGGGCGTCCTTAACCTAGCTGCGGGCCATGAATCGCATAGAGAGCACTGTATTGTTTATATTTACATATATCTCTGGGTATGTCTTAAATTTTATTATCCATGTACAGTGAAGAAAAATTACATAAATCCTGTAACTGTCGATAATTTAAGTACGTCGCTTAGAAAACACGACCAACGACGAGAATCTAGGAACCAGTAATATGGGAACTAATTGATATCTCATAAAGACCACTACAACCCCTGACAGTTTTGAAATTCAGTTGCAAGATGGAGGAAGAGACGAAAGCCTTCAGAAACAGAAAATAAGAACGAGTTCATATGTTAAAGGATCTTTAGAACCCCCTTAATTTTTAAAGCCATTTTGAAGAAAGGGACGGCAATGAGAGTTAAGGGAACCAGTAAAAGGTGAACTTGTTCATATTATCAGAGGCATGATATTGGTAATTCATTGTGTTTTTGGCTATAAATCATATTAATATTAATATAATCTGTAATATTCCAAATATAGATCAATTAATTTGAGGTCTGACGTCAGTTCATGTAGTCCGTACGTTCAATGTACAGATAGCCAAGTTTCGATCGATCACATGATTCAAGCATAGCTAACCTTTTATGTATAAGCTTATCTTTTAAAAAGATAGATGAGCTAACGCTGTAGCCATCATAAAACACAGAAGTATATAGATTTCTAAACCATTGGTTTCATTTTCTGAATCGATTAATTATTAATAGGAAGGCACATTGAGAAGTTGCGATTACCAGGAAGTTAGTTAATTAAGAAAAGCTAGCTACTTATTATAATTTTAGAAATAATTGATCTCTATAACGTGTTGGCATTATAAGACCTAAGCTTTTGGCATTTATGCACATATTAGACAACAAAACACAAAACGTCAGATCATAATTATATATGTAGATGATAAAGCGAAATTGACATAGTACAGTTTATCTACAGACTGAAGTATTCCCAGAATGCCATACCGTGAAGTCGAGCATGCGTATTCCAGTAAAAAAGACTAACGTAGTTGCTAGCGCTCGAGAGCGCTAGCAACAAGGTAAAGAGAATTCACACAATTTATTAGAAAGTATTTGAATAAACGTTGTCAAGTAATGAACTTAGCAGTGTAAAGTGTTCAGTAAATGCGTTTGAAGGCAGTTTAAAAGGTTAAAGAAACGCATGGTAATTAATAATTTTGTCCAAACGCAGAGACGGTGGTTCATTTTCGTCAGTATCTGTATAAACAGGTCTGATTACAAAAGAAAAAGCCTGGACAGCAAATTCTCTGGTCAGTAGATGTGAATATAATCGTGATAAATAAAAATGTATGACTTGATTCCTTGGCTTTCCATGTGGTTTTTTTTTTTCATATTGCCAAATCCGTTTTAAAAAAGTATTCTTCGATCAACGATCAGTCCAAGCATAGTAAAGCAATAATTAAGTTATAATTTAACAAATAACGTGAACATTGATACTGAAAAACTGAACAAAATAAAAATACCCCAAATGGTAAATCCTGCTTTAACAAGGTTTATTGAATTTTATTCTAATGTGGTGAATTGGTTGTTTTATTCGTATGCGGGCAAATTGCTTTAAACCTTGTTCAGACTAGTAAGATCCAGTAAAATGTTAGTACCACTGGGTACAACAAATCGTGTTTCTTTTGAAAAAAAAGCTGAAATACTAAATAATAAATAAAGTGTGTTTATTGTTTGAATTAGTTTGAAAATGTGTTCGAGGTCTTTAGAGTTAGTCTGCAAGAAAACCACGCAATACCGTCCAAATTCAAGGGTAGCAGATTTTAACTATTTCTTAGAAGTCAATATTATAAAAGAGGTATTTTACCATTATATTATATTCAACTGATCGTCATACAATTTCAGAGTGCCACCTTCACAATGTCAATGCATTCAAATAACTGAAATGCTCAAAGGCAATGATCAAATCTAATTTTATTTGACTATATCTGCAAATACCGCACATACAGTGTATGTTAGCGGTTTCGAAAAGTGGTAGTGACCAGGGTCGGCTACAGAAAAAAACTTTAAAACATCACGAACATGCAAAAAATGATTTTTAATGTTATGATGAGGAAGTGCATGAACTATTTGTTGACATCAACACCGCAAATGCGATAGAAACCATGAGTAGAGAGCACAAGAAGCAAAGTACATTAAAAATCTTCAGTCCGTATCGTCTCAAAAGATCACTAACAAATCTGAACTTTCTGAAGGAACAGCGTTTAGATGTTGTTGTTTCTCCAATTAGTCCGGTGTCGCAATGTTTATCGAGCTTGTAGCTGAAAGGTTCAATCCTAGTCTCACTTGTGTTTGTCTGTTTGGCGCTAACGAAAGAATGGACAATCGTATGGATGACCATGACTGCACTGCCAACGATGGAAAACAAATAATATTTGCCTGAAATTAAATAAAGCACAGAAGAGTTAAAACACACCGGTAATTAATAAAATATAACATTTATTCTTATATTTTAAAAACATCATAGTATACTTTTGGATTTGAAAAACTCCATTCATTATCTTACCTAACATTGGAACTGCATTGGAGTTCGTCGGAATAACGTCCCCAACTTGCACCAGAAAGACGACAAAGGCCAGGAAGACTGTCATTCCACACGACAGCTTCTCACCCTGGTCATTGGGAATAAGGAACGCAAAGATAGTCAAAGAGTTCAGCAGGACAGAGGGCCCAAGCATTGTGAACGAATAGTACAAAGGCTTCCTATACAAACAAAACTTGATGAAGGCCAACGGGACATATTGATAGGCCACGGTGTTGAAGCCGGTGATGGTCCAGATAGGATGGTCTAGGGTCAGTTCACGGCCTGAAACTGACAGTATAGGGTTGTCTGAAAATTCCAGACGTACTTCTGAAGCGGAGTAGACTTTGAGCGCGAATAGTATCATGCAGTTCTGAGTGTCGAAAGGAAAGTTGGTGGGGTCCATAGAGCAAAAGACCGAGAGTTCCCCGGCATGGATCACAGTCACGCGACCAGTGTGGTCAATTCTCGCCAAGTCTTTCTGTACACCAGAGGCGAGGAAATCAGAACCGATTCTGCAACCATAAAGATTCACCACATATTTTTTTCCTAAAAATTTACCCTATTTAAAATTTAAAAGTTTGATATATAAATTTTTTTTAAATATTTATTTAAGCGATAAATGCTTACCTATTGCCGAGGTAGATATCTGGCGTCCAGATATCCTGTCCAGACACAACAATGGATGACACGTTGTATTGGTCGGGGTCCCATGTCAGCAGTTCATCTTTCCATTTCTGTAAAGAAAATATCAATAATTTCACATTCTTACAATAATTTTGGATTCTTATATGCCAGCCGAACTATATATTTTATCAAATAAAAATTTTAAGAGGAAGTAATTGCCGCGAAAGAATATTCTGGGAGAAGTGGTCAATCAATTGTTTTTCCAGATTTGCATTTTAGACTAACTATCAGCTGTATTGTGATTTGTAATTTAAATCTAGTGTGAAAAACTCACCAGTTCTAAAAAGCCCAAAAGAGTAAACTTTCCATCGATTTCATCCTGGAAAAAAAGACGGAATATTTTTGTTACATCTATAAACCCAAAACACCATGCTACATTGTTACTCATGAAATATTAATTAAAATTCAAAATGTATATTTAATGATATATATAAATTAAGAATAATTTTTTTACTTACCAAGCCTGCTACGTTTCCCGTTGTCCATGACAGAGAGATAATGACCGGTTGTGAGGATGCGCGGGGTAAGACACGCGGGTGGTGCCTGGAAGGGTCGAACAGCTGACTACGTAGTGAGTATTCATTGGCCAGAACACCTACAATACAGTTGCCTGACTGATTGTAATTATCGTAGCAATAATATATAATACTTTTATTTCTAGAAGAACCAAATACATTTAATGGGTTACGAGTAAATAAAAAAGATTAAAACAATATCAAGTGATATTATTCCTTTGGTTAAATAGAACCTTTAAACAAATTATTCGCAGGATTCTATAGCAGACATATTATGCTTTCGATAGGAGATGAAACATATATATAAATGGGGAAAAAGAAATAAATTAAATACTTAAGAACATATCTTATAGGAATATCTTTTTAGTTTAACCGTAGTACAGAATATCTTGGTAAGAAAATTTAGAGGACCTTGTACTAATCAGATATTTCCTTGTTGAATTTTTTATTTAGTAATTTGTTAATTACATGTATCAATTACAAGAATAGGTAAAAGATTCATTTAAAAAATCTTTAAGATTTTTTTTTTTTGAATTTAAACAGTATTAGAAAATATCTTGATAACGAACTTTAAAGCACTTCATAGTTGCTGAATCAACTAATTCCATTTATTTAGTTAGATATACTATTTGACATTTTAAGAAACTTATTTGCAAGAGTTAAATTTTACAGTTAAGATATAACTTACAAGTGTATTTGAGAACTTCGAGCACCGCTACAAGTCGTATGAATTCCCTCATCTTTATCAATACGTGTTGTCCACAACGTGGTACTTAACAATGATTGTGGGAAAGTGAGAAGCCAGGTTTTATAACTGAAACATTGATCTGGTTACCTAACCAATTTTCATTCATTTAAAACCACTTCAGCATCCATCAGATGAACTCGAACAAATATTATTTTATAACCGATCTTTGTTTTAATAAAACGGCAAGGTTACTGAAAGAATCAATTGAAGTACACGAGGTTAAATAACGTCATCCAGAGTTTATGATTAAGAGTATTTGCAATTTTGCCTGAAATGGTTAATTCTTATCATTTTTACAATGCATCAATTATATTTTTATCATTAAATTGTAAGTAAAGAAGTAAAGAAACTCGTAAGTAAAAATATTAATATATGAAAGGAAATATAAAAAGACAGCGAAATTCTTCAGGATTGGTTCTCAAAAAATGATTTATGAATTCAGCTATTCTTCTAAAAAAAAAACCGCAACTCAAACGGTTTCTAAAAAAATATATATTAGCATATACGTTTTCATGATATGCAGTAGATTTTGACAATTTTGATCCTTCAGATAATTATCAAGTTTATTAAAAAAAAAATAATTTGATCAAATTAGAATCTCCTATCAGACCAAGAGGGTTGCTCGATATGCAATGTGTATTATACCTCCAACGATACCTAAAACGCATTCGACTCAAATAGTGAAATGAACATTACCCCCCATTTCAAAGTATTCCCGCGGTTTGAAATTCATAATTCCAATCTCTGAATCCTTTCTGAAATACGTCACGGTACGCAATACACATTACGCATAGAACAGCCCTCTACATGATAGATGTGTAAAATAATCATGATTTAGTGATATTAAGTATTATTACAATTGAATGTAGAAGACTGCATAACGCACATTTAATCTAATTTACATTCTTTAGAAAAAATACTTAAAGTAAAATGGAGGAAGGAAACTTTTAAAAAAGAAATAAGAAAAACTTTGATGAGGAAGTGAATATCTTAATTGAAGCATCATATTTATCTATTTGCTTTGTTGTATGACTCATTTGTTGGAACAATTATGAAACTCCATTACTAGATTCTACATTAGTTATGTCTACAATCACTGCAGTGTGTTATTTGTTCCAATAATTAGACCATATTTTGTTTTGAAAGTAGTGCAAATTTCACAGCTTATGAAACCAGATATTTTGTGAAGTGTTTTAATTTCATAAAGCTTTGCCATTGTGAATCTTTTGTCTGAAATTTGCTTGAAAACTGATCAAGGGCGTAAACGGACAATTGTTATTGACCAGAAAACATTAAACGCAGAATCGCACGTGTAATTACATGTGACTTTCGTATCAAGTTCAGAATGTGTATCTGTAGCGAATTTCAAATTATGTGTTATTATGATAATATGGATTTCATAGGTCGTTGGTTATCTGTACGTATAAAGCTCATTCATTTTAAGTATAATTCGATATTAAGATTGTATTAAAACTTATGAAAGGTATTTGATTATTTGTTTAAAAAAATAAAAATAAAAAATAATTTGATCAGCAACGTGAAATGAATAAATGGAACGAAAAAAATACCCGGATATTGATAGAAAGAAAAGCAAAGGAATGTCATTGAAAAAATACTTTACTTATAATAAAAGTTTGGAAAGAAATAAAAATGTTTTTGCTTCAAGAGAATAATTTCAGAAATCGGATCTGAATTAAAGAGGCTTCTCTTTTCACATCGCTACTGGGCTCTAAAAAAATATCATCTTCGTCGATCTCCAATTTTGTATAAAGACTTTATTTCTGAGCAAACCCGTTCATATACTCTCAATCCAATCTATTTAGCAGCTCAGCTTCAATTTTACAGGCCTAGCCATGTTACAAGCGAGATACAGTGTTTAGAATTCTTTTTTTTTGTAACCAAAGCTTGGGTTTATATGCATTTTATCGGTATTATTTTCTAGTTTTAAATTAAATCGTTTTTCTTTGTTGATAATATTACATGTATTTATGAACACATTAATGCAATTTTTGTTTGCCACGAGTCATTTTATTTGAGATTTAGTAATTTGTTTATTGCACATTATTTGAAACAAAAACATGACTCGAGCTTTTTACATATCAGTGAAATTTGATCACTGTATCTCACATGAAACTTGACTTCCAAAGTTCAAATCTTGGTCAATCTTTCGAAATGCCCAAATTAACTACACTATATAAAATAAAGACCAAAAAATAAAAAAGAGAATTCAACAGTTTTGAACTCAACTTATGTCTACGTCAATTTAGGCTTAATTTTGGAATTAAACCTCAATCCGAGACCCCTCTGATTGTTACCCAGTTTTATTATTCGATGTTTGCAAACATCAATTAGTAAAAGGATGAGCAAGAGTCTGGGGAATTATCCATACTCTAGCTCTGGGGGCCAAACATAAGATTCCAGCAGGCTTTTGATGGTCACTTGCCAATGAGATAAATGAAAGTTTGTAATGAATGTTGTATGGTTTCATATCCTTCACTGTAAAGCAATATTGAGCCAGCCCAAGGGCCTGATCATGAACCCCTTAATCTGAGGCCACATATAATTTAATGGAAGTAAGGAAGAATTTTTTTTTAAAGATTTGATACATATTTGCTTTGCCTTAGGGCCTAAACCCCTGAGCCAGGGACCATGAATTTCCTAATTTAGGGAAAGAGTTTAATGAACATAATAACCATGCATTTAGTTTTTCTAAAATTTATATGAGAGAAGATAAGATTTTATAAGATTAAATACATGTTCACTTAACGGCCATATATTCACTCTGACCTAGAGTCTGAATTTCTTACCAAGTGGAGATTATTTTACGATTGTGGCAGAGAGCTTCAACGACATCATTACCTAGCATTTAGTTTTTACCGATATGTGTGGGAGTCAAGAAGAACATTTTTGAAAATTTTTCCTTTTTGCATTTCTGTTTGCCAGGAGCAAGGAAATCAGAGCACGACAACGCGATTTGGTTGCTCCTATATGTAAAAACTGACACAGTAAACAAACTTCTCCAATCTCAAGATATTTCCTACAGGTTTTGATATTTGTTTTTATTATATTACATTATATATAATAATGAGGTAAACAGTAATTTTGAGCCTAATTATGATTAATATATGCTCCAGATGGTATCTTTGAACCATTGCATCACTTTTACACCTTAATCGGACGCAATAGATTGCAGAAAGGTTTCGGGTATAGAATAAGTGTCAACATGTACAGGTGTTTAAGAATGAGGTGTCAAATCTATGGTGGCTCCGGCATAAAGGTCTTAATCTCACCTTAAAACCCGGAATTTGCAACTTGGAGTTAATGCAATCTGATCTTGGGAAGATGATATTGAGATATAGTACACATGCACTTAATAAGGCACTTTTTCGATATGAACATCAATATTCATTAGTTAATTTCCTCCACGTATACTACACTAACACAATAAACTAAGAGAAAAGCTGTCAATGTGACAGCAAACTGGGTTTTTTTTTTTTGGTTAAAGCAGTATCCATAATCCATTTTGTCGCCCCGGATTTGATAAACAGTACCTATCCAGAGAAATGGGGTGCTCAATATATATGTAGTATTTTGCTGATATTTTTTCCCCATAAATGATCAAATATCATAATCCAAATAATATGCAATTGGGGTTTGAGTTCGTCTTTTAAAGATTTTGCTTAAAATTCCTAGAAACAGTATCATTGAGTTCATGTTTGGTTCTGAACAAGATTTTTCCATAGTGATTTTTTTTCCCAATATCTTTGTTCTTGGGTATGAGAGGGGTTCAGACCTAAACAAAATTAGACCTTTACCTATTGCTTGGGCAGTGTGTCATGTTGTATAAACATATTACTCATTATGAGACATATAATTATTGTATAAACACAAGCCCATGCCAAAAAGGTATACATACTCTAAATCATTATAAGACATTTTTTAAACATTTAAAGTACTAGTAATTGAAATGTAATTGAAAAGTAATTGAAAATACATATTTTTTTGGAATGCATTTAGATACATTTAATTGCTTGTAATTGAAGGCAGTTCAGTATCAATTACCATATTCCTGGTCTGTGATGTAATAAAGTATTCGGGTATTTGTTATCTAAACAATGTACTAGTTGTATATATACCTAATACCTGATGTTTTTTTTAAATCACGTTAAACGAAACATATTGATATATCTGGAAGTTTCCGCGTTTTACGAACGGAAATCTAAGATATAAACTATATGATAAGTATCTTAAAATATCGCCTTTATTTCAAGAAGTAAACCTGTATTTTGCAACATACCCTGTAGCATATCACAAACGACGCCAGAGACGAGCTATTTTTGACAAATGTTGGGTTCCTGCACTTAACCCATGACACCAATGTTTGAACGATTTACTTAACCGTGAACACGTGAACATAACCTAATTTTTTTTTCACATTTTTTTTAACATGTGTACGTCATATAATTCAAAATTAAAACGGCAAAACGGTTCAGTGGCTGCTAAGATTATAATTTGAATAAAACCAGAATAAACTATTACACCTTTTAGTTCATACAAAAGGGAAGATGAGATATATAAAACTACACCATAGTCGTACCTTGAATTTATGTATTCTAATAAACACGGCGTCTGTTATTTGATAGGACATGGATAGCGTGGTCTGTTTTGCAGTATGAGTCTTTTAAAAGCACTTTCTCATTTGACATAGTTCTCGAGATTTGCAATTTCCATTTTCATATCTTCATGTATATCTGTTGGGTAATTCATTATTATGCTGACGAGAAGAGGCAAAAACATGTATTTGTACGCATTGCAAAACAATGAAAAATGGCTTAAATAAATAATTCAAATTAATCATAGATACTCTTTTGGTTTTTTAAAACATGATATTTTCCATTTATATCTAAGTGAGTTAGTAGATAACATATGGCAGATAAAAAATATGATCAAACTTACATGAACATCCAAACATACATCACAAGATAATCAAGGTTCTACATTTACATTTGATAGATTTCTTGTTTTATGTATAAATTACTTAACATTAAAATGATATTGTGATAATAGAAATTGGATCGTTGGATAACGTCTCCTAACAATACAATTTGATTTAACTTTCTGAATATATGCATCTTTATCAAACGAGCGTGTTTGTTAAACAACCTTCAAAAACTTTCTTTTATAAAGAAAGAAAACTTTTGTCGATTAAAGTAATTCTTGCAAACGTACAGCATGGCCTAAAAAGCACTGATTAATTATATTTTCTTAATATATGAATTGACTATCTATAAATGATTTTTTTAATTTACCCCTTGTATATTTAATCTTGTGATGATAAACTTGCTTTTTCTCATCAATGTGTAAAATTTTCTTCATAATTAAATGAGTAGAAATAAAAATATCAATTCATGACGAATCTTGATCTTCTGACTTTCAACTTTTTTTATTTGAATCTTTTAATATTGGTGTTGAAAAAATAATTGTGTAAAAAGATACACAAAAACAGATGTGAAAACTAGTAGCAAAAACCCATAAGAAAATCCACAATTTACTTAGAAAGTATACGACTCAAGAAACTAGAATATATGGTGATACGTACATATGACTACATAGTTTGTGAAATAAATAATGGATTTGTCTGACCATTTCGAACAAAGTGCATAGTTTTGTAGTATTTTCTTAGATTATAATAAATCAAATATCACATTAAGATGATATTGTGAATTTGCAGAACTAGTGATTGTGTTTATTCAACGATATTTATTGATTGCATTGCGGATTTAAAACAATTGCAATTTGGTTAACTTCATATATAGAAAAAAACCCAACAAACTAGTATTTTTTTCACAATTGCTACTTTTTATACATGTACCACATGACAATGTACGTTTAATTGAGATTTACGTTACTGAATTCCAGATACATAATTATGCAGAATTATAACATAGCTTTAGTGGTTGGTTGTTTGTTTGTTGACTATTTACCCCAGGCTTTTGAGGTAAGGACACTTCTTTTTAAATGTATTTTTATTATGAAAAGCAATATTTAATATATTAAAAAATGAATATGGTTTTGAGTGAAGTTATTCATCTGTATTTTTGAATTATCTACCTATGTCGTATTTCTGGGGTTTTTTTTTTTAAATATAAAGGGGTATATATATTTTTTTATATCTTTAAATCATTTGAAGTATTATATAAAAGTAATCAATAATACTTAAGTAAGAATATTGATAACTCTCTTATTTGATAATTTCAAAACATTACTTTTGAAAACAGAAATAAATACAAATCATATATAATTTTGGGAAAATTGATGTTGTATCTCTGGAAAGATAAAGACAACCGACAATAAACGATTACATTTCGGTGGAAATGAGGATCATACTGAACCCTTCACAACATATATTAAAGCTGGCACAATAATATTAAAAGAACAGGGAAATGTATCAAATGGAAAGGAACAAGGAATAGAAGGAAACAATAATGGAGCAGAAAATAATGAAATCATGATACCTTTTCGGTTACCTGTCCTATATGGAGTTATTCTGCCTTGTGGAAGTGTGTTTCTGTTAGTATGGACATTCCGAATTCGCCAACGAAACGGTCGTCGAGAAGTCCTGGAACACAATAGATTGCTTAATGCAGTTTCAACGTCTAACAGTGTGTAAGACTGGCCAATTTCTCACAATTTAAAATTCAAAATTGGCATGCATCAAGCAATTCATGGAAAGACAGGATGACTTTTCCTATTTCAGAAAAAAAACTTCCATTTTTAAAAACAAAGTAATATAACTGTTACATTGACAACAGCATGAAGTAAACAAGGATTTAAGCTCTTATAATTTTCGTAGAATTGTATATCTTTATTGTTTTACACGTATAATCAAAATATACAACCTTTGCGGGAAAATGACTTCTACATTTTTGTTAGTGGTACTATGTATTACATGGCAGTCTAGAATTGGGACGTGATATATTTTGAAAAAGAAAAAAAAATATCGAGATATTTTCATTTATTACATGTATTTATCATGTTAATAGGAGCGGCATGTGTCCCCACACGCACATATAAAATGACATTTATTCATCAATAAATTCTACATTATCCACAGGAGAGATAACTCCTCGTTTCCTAAATCATCATCATTGTATTTGAGTATTACATCCTTTAAAGTACAAGTTTAGTGAAACACAAATCAAAACTGTTTACGTTACCTCATGAGTAAAGTACTATTTGCTGAATCGCATTGCTCACTTTTTATTGTAACAATCCATCGCCAATTATTATTTACATTGCTTATAGTTATAAATTCGTTAGTCATTTAGTGCAATGTTTTCTAATGGGGTCAGTTGCATATTGACAATGCTTGCGCAGAGCCATATGATAGGTTTACAAACATTATATAACAATAAATCAGAATAGTAATTTCGTACAATCATCAAATTAAAATGAATCTTAACAGATAATACTTTTTAAAAAATTATTATAAAAAGGTGCGAAAGGCAATTGTTAAAGATATTCCTACAAAGTTCATTATTTAATTTGCATATTAATAACATTTTTTATGCTGAATTTAAAAACATCTTGTGATGGTACATGGTACAATGTAGTTTATATATTGATTGGATAAAAGTTAATCATAGTAAAAACCCACTGTTTCATACTGAAAACATTTGATCATGTAAAACATTAACAGCATTTTTAAAGTAAATTTTACAGTAGTCTTTAAAAAACATATATGATATTCAATGTAATAGTAAATCTTAACAAGTTTAGGCCTATGAAGCGTTGTAAATAATAAAAACAGAAAAATAGAATTTGACCAAAATTATAATCATGCCCCTTTAAGTTTTCCAGTAAAGTTGTTGGAGAGAGAGAGAGAGAGAGAGAGAGAGAGAGAGAGAGAGAGAGAGAGAGAGAGAGATATGATTTCTTATTTGTCAAAATGCGCAATCGAAGAAACACACCAGTTGTAAAAGTGGTTGAAACTAAAAAGTGTGACTTACATTAAAAAGCAAAATTGGCAATATATTCTTAAATTTTTACCTAAAGATTTGAATTATAGAACAAATTTGATGTTTATACGAAAACAAACATATAAAACGAAAACGCCTATTGTTTTGAATTCATCGTGTTTTGTGCAAAACACTGTGTATGTGGTTTTAGTTAATTATGCTTTTTCCTTAGGAAACTAAATAAAATGTGTTCCTTGTCTAGAATGACCAAATTTGTATTTGTAGCAGGACGTCTCATTGTTTTTAAACGTAGCGGAGCAAAGTTATCAGAGGCGAATTCTTAACAAGGCTAAAGTAAAAACAAAAACCCTAATGCAATCTTTAAATTCACAATCCGTAAGGGAGCGGTGTCTATTCTAATTCAATCTTTAAACTCATAATCCGTAAGGGAGCGAAGTGTCTAACTTCTATTTTAACGTTGATATGATGAATTACCCTGATGCTTCGTGCATGTGTGATAAATAGATATGAATTCCTTTTTATTTATTTTTTTTCACGCATTTTATATCTATATGTTTAATATATTATTATGTTTTCTGTGTATCGTTAAACTGATGTTAAGGTCGAAAAAGATGGATTAAATGAGTAGGAACCCGGTTTAGTTTTACAATATCTCATGTTTATTTACTAGTTTTCCCCTATAATTATGTGATTACAACTGTTTCAGCGTAATGTCCGAATTGATTCCGAAAACGTTTATTTCTAACATGTAGCATTATTTTAATTTAAAACATGTTTATTGATTCCTACGATAAATGTGCACCGGAGGTGCCCTACTGAATGGCAAAGAATGCCATGTCAATAATGTCGACATAGGCGTGTTTTGCATCTGGATTGGCAGTTCATAACATTCTGTTCAGGGGCGGGTTAATAAAGCACAGGATCTATATAAACAGAGTCAAATAAGGCTCATTGTTGCATAACCATACTGCATAACGTATGTATTTTACTTGAATAAGTTTATCTCTAATTTAATGGTTAAACGACAACGGACAGTTCCTGTTGTCATCATTCATTTTTAGAATTGTGCCTCAAAAAACCTTTCTTAACTGCTTTTTTCGCAATCGGACCAAGGTAAGAATTTGTTTCCCTCATTTAAAAACATCTAAACAAATAGGATTTAAATGAACATCGTAGATAGATGCTGTTACAATTTGTGATGCCTTTATTCAATTACATATACATAACCTTAAAAAGTGGTGTTTAAAGTGGTGTGTCAAATAATCCAAAATGTCAATTCAAGGTAATGGTTTTGTTAATCCTCTCTAAAAATGTGTTAAATATCCCTGTAATTTTTGTTTTTAATTCCATCTCACGCATTTTCGATGAATATTTCACTCACAAATTGAAATATCGCTTTGAAGGTTTTTGACACCTGATACCTAACCGACCATAAACCGCGATCTTATCAAAGATTCGCCTTCTAATAAACTACTTGATCTCCTCTGATACCATACATAAAACAATCACATATTAACAAACGAAAGACTCGTTAAATATGTACATATTTTAAGATAAGTGTATACTAATATGATAACAAATAAAAAAAATTATATTTTAAAATAAAAGAACATCTGATTTTTAAAAAAACGAACTGTTTTGTTTGATTAATTATTGAAAAACAAGCTGTGATTCAATTAAATCACATCATAATAATTAAACCGGATTGACAAATTTACTTAGCATTAATTGTACAATTTATTGATATTATTTCCATACACGGGCACCAAACGCAAATATTTACTTAATAATTAAGCGAATATTAGACAACAAAACAAAAAATAAGTTATTTTTAAAGACAACCATTGTTTTCTTCAGGTCAAAATAAATTATATGAGTTAAAATGATATGTATTTATTTATAGCTAGGAAAGGATTGCAGTTTGGCTGAGAGAGAGAGAGAGAGAGAGGGAGAGAGATTAATCAACGCATCATATGCACTTTCATCGATAAGCGTTTAAAATACAACGTGCTGGTGTATGAAATAATATCAAATTATTATTGCTAGGTGCCGCTTCTAGCGTCAATAAGAGAAAAAGGAATAAATTATAATAGTCAACCATTATAATAAAACCTTACATTGTAATATTTTAGAAACATTTTTTAAAGATGTGTAAGGGGAAAAAAGTTTTTGATTTATTTGGTTCGAATTGATTTTGATATTTACGGGCTTTGTTTTCCAAAATGTCTGTAAGCAATTAAAAAGTTAAGTGTAGCTATCAAATATAGTTAGGCCAAATGCTTACATGTTTAATAATCTATTGTTTTCATTGTTGACTCCAACTTAGGCTATTACATTTGTTTTTCTTAAGATATATTTCCATTAATATTGCTACATTTAATTTAATGATTTTAGAAATATATCATAATGATGATTTTTTTATGATAAGGTTCAAAGTTATGTCATTTGATATAAATGGTAATTTATATATTCTTCAAATACAATCAAAGGCCAGCTTTTTGTCGATGATTAGTTTACCTTTTTTGACCTCAAAAGGGTTCAGTGAATCTTATCACAAATCGAATAGATATAAAAATGATTTGTTGACGTTTTGAATTATAAAATTTAAGACAAAAGATGTATATTTACTCTTTATAGCAGACTATTAATTTAGAAATAAATTGAGCGGTAGATACCTCTAAGCATTTTTTTCTTCATAATTATTTTTTTAATACGTGGAGTGCAGGCCCATTTGAATAAAAAAGGTTTGTCAGAGATACTATTCACAGGGTATACTTGGTAATAACAAGTTCAATACACTCGGAATAATGTTTAATAAACAACAATGTGTCAGTACGGGATATATTTAAACAAATACATCAGATGTAATTCATCGTAGTTTGTTTTTCATATTTTTTTTCAATAGTCTACAATAGTTAAGGCTTTTGCAAGATAAAAATGAAAGTAGGATATTCCAATTTGAACCAAGCTTTTATTATGAAGCATCAATGTAATAATTAATGCCACAGATTACATAAACATGTAGGCTCTTTTTATATGTAAACCTTGATCTTAAGCAATGCATATTGTTAATAGTTAAAATTATTACATTTTTCCCTTACATTTCTCCAGATTAAATGATTTTCAGTATGGACAAGAAACACAGAATTCGCCTAACTGAACTTATTACATTTTTCCCTTACATTTCTCCAGATTAAATGATTTTCAGTATGGACAAGAAATACAGAATTCGCCTAACAGAGCTGTGCAATGCTTTAATCTGATGTGAAATGGTCGATTATGTGCGAGTGGGTGTCAATCTAAAACCTTCTCATCTTTAAAAACTATACGGCAGTGTTACCGTGACAATATATGCCATTCCTGAAACAACCACTGAAAATGACCATTGTAGTCTTAGGCTGACGTAATCATGAAAATAAACCCCACAATTCTCTGCATCTTCCAAGCTTAATTTTAAAAAAAAATATTATATATATATATAGGATCTCTCATGATTTGCGATGGTATATGATTTTTATCCAACGAGTTGTGTGTTTTCTATCCCCGAGCCTTGTCAAGGGGATAGAAAACACACAACGAGTTGGATAAAAATCATATACCATCGCAAATCATGAGAGATTCTTTTTATCACATGTTTTACCACGTTTTTTGTTAATCTCATTTTTTTCTGTACAAATTATAATTGTGAGCCGCACAACACATTAACTACGAGACGTCAACAACTTTACGCATGGAAAAAAGTTCCTTGAAGTTTAACAAATAAACATTTCATTTTCGAACAATTTCTTTATGAATTCATGAAAAATAAATAAAAAACATTAAATGCTTCACTTTTACAACTCAACACTATTCAACTGTATTATTTTTTAGCTTTTCATTATACGTCAATCAACCTGCTAAACCTACGTAATGTTTAATTATGACGTCACGTGGCGTAAGAACACACAGTGGAATATCAAAAATTTATCCCATGAGTGATATCCACCGCATATTGAGATAAACATGTGATAAATAGTTATATTAGGTTTGCTTACCTTTATCTACCATAATAAAAGATCAAAGTTTTTACAATTTTACATTTTGTTGATTTTCATTTATTTTGGAAATTCCTGATCTTTGAATTGTGCTTAACCAGAAAAGTAGAGAAAAGTAAATCCAGTTTAATGTTTTTGAAGCAAGCATCAAATCATTTGATATGAACAATTATATACTTTACATAAATTTCTCTTTAAAAAATATCAATACTGGCCAAACTGCTAACTTCTGATTCAATATATGAAATATTAATTAAATATTAATCAAGCGATATCGAAATGAGCATTTAACATCAATTTAACATAATTCCCGCCCTAGATCATGATCAGAAACAAATATAAATGGTTGAAATATCTAATTCAACCATCGAGTACTGATACAATAACTAATATTGAATTACTTTTGTTTCATTTGTGTAGGTAAAACCATTTCGTTTGTTTTTTTAGGGCTAATAATTGTCTTGCTACAATTCTGAGAAATGTGATTTAGTTGTATGATTTAAAAATGTCAAAGGTTAACAATATATGATTAGTTATATCTACCCGCTGTTGTCAACCCGCGTCCCTGTATTTAAATCTGATGGTGTCAACCCAGGTTTCATTCCTAAAATCCCGACGGTGTCAAGCTGGGAACCATTTCTTAAATCCCGATGGTGATATATGTATAAAACACTATTTACAGTATGATTTCAAATATCTTCCACTTTTTTTTTTAAAGTTCCATATAAAACTTTTAAATAACTTTAATTTAGGAGTGAGAGATGCATAACATCACATAAAGTACTTTAGTTGGATCCCGAGCGAAATGGATAAGTGAAGGCGAAAAACCTTTAAATTACTTCTTAAATTTGGAAAACAGACATTGCGTACCTAGCTTATAAAACAGAACGACAATACACAAACAAGAATACATTTTTAAAGGAGTAGTGTCTTTCTAAACAAATATGTATGTGCTAAGTATGTGTATAAAAATAGACATTGAAGTAGTTTTCCCGGTCAATTAAGCCATATTTCAATGAGAAAAAGATGTACAGAAAAGTTTTTTTTTAACAAAACAAACGACATAAAATGGGTATCGCGTTTATTATCCCCAATTAGAATTTGCCCGTGATGTCGAGGCGGGAAAGATTGCATTACGACTTTGAAATCGCTTTTAATAAAGTCTAATTATGGGTAGTGTTCTGGCAAATCAAAAATAAACATGTTTTCATGAATATTTTCTATAATTTCATATTTTAATTTATTTTTCTATCTGAAAAAAAAGTCATACCATTTATTTACGAGGCACAATATTTATACGTAATTTTAAAATAAAAAAACCCATTAATTGTTTGTTTTATCTTTGTAATTCTAACCTTTTGTCATTTAAGAATCCGTCATTTAAATTGAAGACCTGAATTTAGGACCGCCGCTAGTGTTAATAGTTTCCATTTTCGAATTTAAGGTCATATTAAAAGATCAAAATTCAAATATGACGACGTCATCTGGGATATGTATGCAAGTTAACCTGCATTATATGTTTTAAATCCTAACTTCTCAAAACTCGTTTCATTATTATGATTTTTCTTGAAAAGAAGGTCATTACGATTGTATTATTTTTTCTAAGTTGAATTTAAATGACCTTTTTAGTGTTTTTAAATGATGGAAGATCAAATGTTATTTTTGATTACATTTTTCATGTAGACTGTAGTTTAGTACATGATAGCTCTAACAATGACTTTTTTTTTTTTACACTACACAGTAAATAGATTGATAGTATATTTGATGCAGTGTAGACAAAAGACTTGTCAGATCAATTAAATACTACTTAATGTAATCCATCCATAACTAAGGCATATTTAAGAATTTTGATTGATATATACTACATCAAATAGTATTTAAGTTATTATGAGGCTGAAATAAACCAAACTCGGGAGTATGTATATAGTCAATTAAATGAACCTTTTGCATTTAAAACTTTTTTAAAAACTAGTCTGCCCTTTAGGAAAATTAAAAAAAATCATTTTCTGAAAATATGTACGGTAAATTATGAATTATTTTAGCATATTCGAAGAAAGGGGAATCTTTTTTAACTTTTCACCAGGAGAAATGTGAGTTAATTACTTATAAAAAAAAACTTGTTAAAAAAATATATTTAAAAAATGCATTTTTCCCATAGACTTCAATGTTAACTTCAATATATGATAAATTTGTTAAAATTCATTTTTTTTTAGATTTCAAAGGTGAATCTTTATTATTTAATAAGCCCCTTAAAAGCACAGTAAGATTTTGGTGATCAAACTTGCAATCTACTAGATATGAATTTTGATAGTTATGGATGGACTACCTTAAGTAGAATCAAGAAATCGATCGATCAAATTACAACACCTCATCTAATCAAAGGTTTTAGTCATGCTTTTATAAAAGATAAAATCATTTAATCGCGGTCAACCTAACTATTTAACACGCTTAAATAATTTGGATTGTTTAGCGCTATCTAATTAATGTGCACCGTGCACCAGACCAAAAAAAAGCATCGTCATCAATTGTTGTGAAATTTATTTATTGAACCATGAACTATATTAGTTACATCGGTATTAAACAATTTTATGCTATATCATATCCTTGTCTACAAAAAAGATAAAAATCTTATATGCTATGATCAGATCTTTGCCAGGTAATCATTGGAACTATTCTAGTACAAGGATATGTTTAATACCTCTTTTCTTTGTTCACCTGAGCCGTAAGCTCAAGTGAGCTTATCTAATCAAAATTTGTCCGTTGTGTGTCGACGTCGTCGTCGTAAACTTTTGACATTTTCATCCTCTTCTCCAGAACCATGCAACAAAATTCAACCCAACTTGGCAAAAAGCATACTTGGGGGAACGGCTTTCATATTTGTGCAAATGATGGACTAGGTCTTCTTAAAAGGGAATATACTTAGAATTACTAAAACTTTGTTGATATTTTTCAAAAATCGTTAAAAATTTTCTTTTCAAAAGCCAATTAATCAGACAACTTTTTGTGGAAGCATCTTAAGGTAGTGTAGAACTAGACTTGTTCAGATCATGATCCCAGGGGTAAGGGTGTCTAAATTTTACATAAGAATACTTAAAGAAAAGTCATGAAATCTTCATCTCTAAAACCAATTGGCCAGAAAAGTTGTAACTTGTGTGAACGAATCCTCAGGTAAGCAGATTCAAAGTGTTCAAATGATGATCCCTTGAGGCAGGGTGAGGCCAAAATGCGTGGGGTGGGGTTGAATGTTTACATAAGAGTACAAAAAATCTTTAAAAATCCTCTTCGCAAAATCCAGTTAACTAGGACTAGAAAAGTTGAAACTTGTGTGGACGCATCCTGAGGTAGTGTAGATTTAGATTTAGTTTGTTGAAACCATGATCCCTTGAGGCAGTGTGAGACCAAGGGGGGGGGGGGGGTGGGGGGGCAAATTTTTACATAGTTTTATTAAAAGAATAATATCAAAAAATCTTCTTCTTCAAAATTCATTGACTAGAAAAGCTGTAACTTGTGTGGAAGCATCCTTAAGTAGAGAAGATTCAAGTTTAAGTTTGTTTAAATCATGTGGGTGGGCCACAAAGGGTGTCGTCTTTTTCATTAGAATATTTTGAGAAAAGTTTTCTAAATCCTCTTTTCAAAATCCAATTGGCCAGAAAAGCTGTCACTTGTGTGGAAGCATCATTGGTAAAGTAGGTTCAAGTTTGTTCAAATCATTCTACCTAAGGGTAAAACAAGGCTTCAATGGGGCGGGGGAAGGTTGTGAATTTTTACATAAATTTGATTATTCTCAAAAATTTAAATGTTAATATTTAAGATATCAAATGCATTTATCTTGATATTTTTTGATTCACAATTATTACACTGTGGCTATTGGACAATTTTAGGACAAAACAACGGGTTCAAAGTTTGAAGTAGGTTTATATTTTAATGAAAAGTTGATCTTCTTGTTCTTTGTATTCTAACGAACTGAAATGCTCAATGTGTAATATGACTATGAAATCATCCAGTTACAAAAGGTACTTAATGTTAAGCAAAAAAAAAATACATGTACCTGGAGAACATTTTGAAAATCTTTGTAGGGGATATATTTTGATTCAAGATAAGATATTTTTTATATGACTCGATAAAGCTGATTTTATCATGGCTGTTGTTGCTCAGATGAGCAATGTAGCCTACGGGGCTCTAGTATTTAATTTTGATGATTTTAAGCTTTCTATTAGTGAACCATTTCCCCAGACGACAATGAGACAACTTGATATGTTCCTAGTCGAATATGTTGAATTTTAATCACATTCATATCTTAATCTAATGAAATGATAAATTTTATATTTTACTTTGAAAAGTGTCTTACAAATACTGTTAAATGTATTTAGAATAAGCGTATTAAGTTAACGTGAAATACTTGTATATATATGTAATAATTTGTCAGGATCTTTTTACCACTGAACAAATAAAACCGAAAGAAAGTGTTAATGTATAAGCACTTTTCGAATGAATTATGTTTTGCATTTCAATTCAAAACAAACATTGATTAGATTTTCCTGCAATGACGAAACAAAATCTTGAGTAACGATGCTACCTATACCTACCACATGATTAACCATTGACAGATGGGATTTAAATCCGCATGCCGCATAATGTTTACATAGCAAACTGGATATTTATCTGATCGGTTGATTTATAAAGAGAGGACGGACTAAAGGCAATATGTATCAGCAGTTTAGATAGAACTGTTGTTGGTTGATACATGATATGGTAGGCTAATAATTACATTAATTTTTTATGCTTTGAGTTTGCGGTTAATCATATTGATATTGAAAGCATGAATATATACTCAATGAACTCCTCAGCGTTTAATTTTGAGCGCATAACGTTTTTTGGTCATTTTCCAAAGAGGCCTTTAGCATACCATGTTAAGATATCAACTTTTATATGTATAGAGCCTTGCAGTTGTATCTCGAGCATCTTTACTTGTTTACTTCCTCGTTGTTTGTTATTTTAAAGGAATGGCTGACTATTGTAAATGCAAGGAGGACAAAGGAATTTATTCACAGTTACTGAATTAAGACTAATAAAAATGGTATTGCTGTATATCAAATAACCAACAATTTAACATTAAGTTTATGATTAATCCATATGCCCTTAACAGAACAGAATTTTCAGAACCAATTGGACAAGTCTTACAATGTCGTGAAAGGTATACAATGTTTACAAAATGCAATGGTATATTTTGGGTTTTTTTCTGTTACTGACAACATTTTCAAGTCTTTTGGACGTAACAGTGTATATGATATGATCTATTTAATACGTTCGAAACTGGACATTGCAAGTTGATTTATGCTGTTAATGTGATTTTCAAAATTAAAACAGCGTTTCTCTGATGTATGGCATTGAATTAACTCACTCAGTTCATACTCAGCATATGACGGACCTTACTCTAAATTTACGAAAAATGACTGTTTTAAGCAAAATATGAAAATGGGAAGCTTTCAAAACAAATACATAAAAAACCGCTCAAGTGACTTAATCCCATGTTCATCTCCTGATACCTGAATTTACAAACATAACACCCAAAATCAAATTGTTTGGAAAATAAAAAAAAGTAAAAAGATAACCAACCATAATTAGAATCAATGATAACGACGCTATCAATTTACCAAATGCTTATCCTGCTCGTTTTCAAGCTCGGTCAGAAGGTCAAAGAAATGTTAAATCATGTACAATTTTTTAACCTCCATAAGAATAAAAGATAAGAGAGTCCAACAGGTCAATATACCAGATATCTGTTAATACCAACTCCATATTAACTCTTAAACCAGGTAACAACCATAAAAAGGAAAGAAGTTTTCTAAAGTTGCATAAAGGGCATGTTGCATTTTCTTGTATATACTAGTACTAAACTAGCAAACATACGACTGGTTCTAACGATAAGGTGAGAACAAAGGCAAACTAATTTCACGACTTTTCTTTTTGAACTGATATGGCGATATTAATTTGGATAATTGAAATTAACGCCTTGCCCGAGTGCTTGCACAAATTGCTTAGACGCTCCCTGATCTGAGCCCTTGGTCAACTATTGTCATAATTGGCACAGAAATTGGGAAGGGTTTTGAAACCATTCAAGGAATGCCAAACTAAGTAAATAATTGGCAAGTTAATGAAAAAGACTTATCATTTTCATTTAGTTTGCATTGTTTCTTAACATATTAACTAACTAATACTGTCGTCGGTATTAATTTTCAGTTAAAAACTAACCCTATCAAACTTTTCGTCGAGGATGTAAATTCGTGGGGAGGGCTACTCACGAATGCCACAAAAGTTAAGCCACTGCGATTTCTAATGATTCCATAGAACTTTCAATATAACCTGATAGCCTTCTGAATTTAGTTGATCGTAATCAGAAACACTGCAACGAAACGTTTGTACATTTAGCATACAATGCATCTTCCTAATGCTTGCAGGGTAAAACCTTAATTACAGAAGGCACATGAATGTATCAGTGTTTTATCTTGAGTGTTGAATTTGCTGTATTGTTGGTAATACGACATCGTATAACAACAATATTATTGATTTAAGGTAGTCTCTTTATAATTAAAATATTCATTGTGTAGCCTGGATAAATGAATATATAAAAAAGTACCCATAAATATACGTAACATATCCAAATAGTATCATTTTGTATGTATTTGCAAGTATCGGCATACAGGAAATATAGATGACTGCTTACCTTTTAAAATGAAAGTTAATAATTTAAAAAAAAATAACCTAGTTTGAGAATGGCCACCTATTTTGATGTATTTAAAAAAAACCTTTTTAGCAAGGTTTCAGGAAAAATAGGAGTAAAATAATAATAGACAACAACCATAACAAAGTCAAGTATTTATAAATAAAATAGAATTTAAAAGAATCTTTATCAAACTAATGAATATCTCCACCGATATAACTGAAGGAAAAAAAAATAGGTCACTGCCGCCATTTGTCGAACATTTGAATTTGTAAAAAAAAAATCCAGCCATCTAAATTATCATGAACTATCAAAAGGATATAATAATTCAGATGCATTAAGCGGTTGCATATGTTTGAATAATAAAAAAAAGTGCTAAAGTAGCGAACAAAGTTTAGGAACATTACATTTTGACTTACCACACAGTTAATATATAATCCTTAAAAAGTAATTTGATCAGCCATAAACAAACACAACATTCAAGGTCTTATAGGGGTTTTCGGCGAGGTTCGCCACGGGTAAATTGTAACCGCTATTACCTTACAATGAAAACCATTGTCTGTGTCTACAATTTTCTGATTCATATAACGAAATTGCTCTAACTTACATTTCTGACTTGATTTTTTGTCACTTAACATGTTAAGGCTTTGAACAAGTATACCCTTTGTGTATGTAATTTTTATGTTAACTAAAACTTTTCAATTTCTATCAAGCATGATATTTTTGCATGTGTAGTGTTTCTTCTAAAAGAGGATTAATTTTTATCACAAGAAATAAAAGCATTTCGATAGGCTTCTTTAACATGCTTGCCGCTATGCTGCAATATTCACAAATCTATTTTCTTCAGGTAAAAAGCAAAAAAAAAAAAAACAAAAAAAAAACAACAAAATTTATACCATATTCTTTCTTTGTATTTATTGTTCATGAAAATTATGAAATATACATTTCAAGAAAGCTGAAAAGGGATAACCCAATTAGGTGTTATACTTAAACATACAAGTACATACGTTACAGTAACATATCAAGGTATATGAATTTAAAAAAAAAAACCTGCCTTGGTATTTTTCATTGTTCTTTTATGTGCATTTTTCTTGTATATATTTTTACGTTCCAATGAGATCATAAATTGAACATCAAGCTTTTGTAAGCACTATAAGGAGCCTCACATGACATCTTGTAGTACAAGGCTGCTGTATCCTTCTTAATCAAACATTGTTAAGAAGTCGTCCGTAATTGTAAAATAAAAAATTACCTAAATACAAAACAAAAGTTACGTTCAAGAAGTAATTACGCATTTTAATACATAAAAAACAATGCATACAATAAGAAATGTCGACATTTATTGCATTTCCATGTGGGTACAGTAATGATTTCAAACGTTTTACAATAAATTCACAGAAATATAATTTAATGAACGTCGACATGAATTTTCAAGATCGAATGGGGATTTCTGTCCGGCTACAGATATGAATGGTTTACATGTTTTTATAATGATTAATATACGTTTTGCCATAGCTACATGTATGAAAATATTTGATATGATAGGGTTGACAATTTTTCAATTCAAGTTTGGTGTGAAATTTTCTATTGGAATCCATCCATAAACTTTGCGTTACGGAAAATAAATGAATGAAAACGGATATGGAGAAAGATTTGCTTAAAGATGATGTTTGTTTCCATAAAATAGAAACAGTAGTCTTTGTTAAATTCAGAAAGTATTGGAATATACTTGAATGTCAGATAGGGTATGTTTTGAGAAAGTCGTGGCGTTTTTGCATATATGTTGCTGATAATGAGCTTTCAGTATTTATGAATATCCTTATTTTGCTATCACCAGTGAACAATAAAATATTGTCAAACCAAATCACCCGACTGGTCATGGATTGTATAAACGAACACCGTATATTTTAAGGACCACCATTATTAACTTTGATTCTATATCCATTTATGCAATTAGCAAAAATCGATATCTGATTATTTTTAAGGGAACGGACAAAACAATACTTGACATCTACAAACACATGTCCCTGCTTCCTTATCTCATGATAATAAGACGACTTCTAAATGGAATTATAGTTGGTCGACTTGAATTAACATTGGATCTAAATATTAAGCATACCGATATCAACAGTAATGAAATCATACTCATATACCTTTTTCCTGTGTCGTCTGGAATAAATTGTCGAAAAATAATCCGGTACAGCTCCAAGCGTTTCCGAAGATAAGACTTTTACAGATTTTTTTTTAAAGAGAATCTACAAAAAAACCCCCAAAATATACGTCACAATCAAGTCATAGAACTTAATGTATGTTTTTCTTTCGTAGGAAGATGAAAAATAAGCCTTTTAACATTTGTACAGGTCAAATATTCACTGCTAAATCACTTTCGTTTTAAATATTGCAGTAGTTTATACACGGAAGGGAAGCTAGACATACATTGTATATAGACATATTCAATAACTATATGATAATTTATTAGCATTAAAGTTTCCATATTTCCTTCACAATACGGATTCATTAACGCAATTATCCTCCTGAATATTGACAAATAGTCATTAATGTAAAATGTGTTAATACCATTGGCAGAAGTATATGGTTGAAAAGATGTGTCGCCTGGCCCTGTGGTTGTTTATTCGTTACTTTAAATAACATACCATTAATACAGCTATAGTTTAAATAGCTAACACTATTAATGCAGCATATTTTAAAAAATAATACTACGATTTTAACGATCAAACATATCATTTATTATTTTGTACTTTTAATACAAATTGATTTGCCAAATAGAAAAAATGTCCAATATATTTTCATTGAAGTGGATGGGATGAAAAAATACAACAGGGATATAATTGTAATGGGTTACTTAAGATTTTCCCCGCATTAGTTATAATTATTTCTCTTTTGATTTAGTCAATTGAGGCAAATGTCAAAACCACAATTTCACAACTCTAGAAATCGATGAACTGATCGATGCATTTTAATATAGAATAATCCATTTTTTCTAATCGTTTCATAATCATTACAAATACCACAGAACAGCCCAACAGTTGTTAGAAAAAACGATGTCTTAAAAATGTAGTTTATTATATAAAATTTATTACAGTATTAATGAAAAATTAATTATATTGTTTGAATTGTTAACTTCTAAAACGATAACTGATCAATACATTTCTGCGTCGAAACATTTTGGCCCCATCCCTCCTTTGTTTATTCCCGTTCGTATCCATGGATTAGTAAAGTTACAACAGATTTTCTTAATATGCTTCCTATGAGTCACATTTACCTTCTAATATTTTTCGGAATATATTTTTCAGAGTTTAATTGAATGTGTTTATAACATAGTTAGCTAAAATGTACATTTATTAGCGTTCAATTTGTACTAAACAAATGTAAAAATTTTATTCAGGATATAAAAGAAGTTCATCAGAATTTACGTGTACTTGATAATTGACTAATACATCCAAAGATGCTTATTGACAGATTATGATCTTGAATTGATCTTGAAAATTGATAATTTGTCGTCTTAATCAGACAGATTGACACAACGTCTACACTATTTACGCTTTGAACAAACATTCATAAACTTGGACGATCCTCTATATTCAATAATCAGGGTTTTTTGGAGAGCAAACATGAGCTATCACATATTTTAATGATTAGGTCTAAAAAGTGAATGTCTTGTTAACAAACTGATATAAGTATCTCATTTTATGATCTTGGTAGGCTTTGAATCGACATTACGCCTATGTTTATTGATCAGTGCTCTCGTTAATATCGTTAAATGATTAGATTTAAGTAGAATTAAGTGTTCTGATTTATTCTGATTCATCGTTAAATTTTAAAAAAAGTTAAACTTGAAACATGACAGATACTTGAATAAGTCTTCCTGATACGCTAAATTTGCTGATCAAACTTTGACTCTATATAAATACTGATGTCCCTAGAAAAATGACCATTATTATACATTGTATTTAACTTCATGATTTTATAATTCATAAAAGTCAATAACGGTGTTTGTTCAGTTTTAAAGCTGTGTCATCAGATATTAAATTATTTCAAAGAGGAGGAATACCTAACAACTTACATAGTTACTTACATGCTACTACATGTATATAATGCTCGATTTTTTAGATTTGTTTTGTGATTTGGTCTTTCAATCAATGACATTCACATATTACCTGTTTTTCTTTTTCTCTGATTTGTGGTGATATATATCTGGCTTCTTTTTTACAAAGGAACCACAAGATATACTCTGTTCATGGATCAGGTAAAATCATCATATCCTAGATTGAATGTATATCATAAATGATAATCGACTCTATGTCTAGCTTAATTAATCAGCCATCGAGTTCATAAAACAAATTGTAGATTTTGTGGAATCTAGTGTAAATATATAAGCTGATTCTGTCAGTAAAAGATACCGAATATTTGCTTTTATGATATTTATAGAATAAAATTCTTAATTCATAACATTAAATGTCAAAATTAGATGACATAAGGCTATTACAATGAATTTGACCTTTGACCTTTATTTCAACATAATTGCTCGGTTGGTGGCTTTCATCGCAATTAGCTAAGAGCTTCTCCAGTGTATGGTAAAAAAGTGTTTTTTTTTGGAATTTAGAACTGTTAAGGAAGAAAAATTGTTAAAATTGACCTTAGATCCTTTTAGAATCATTCATGAGATTAAAAGTTTAAGTGTTAAGTGACTAAAGACAAAACTAAACGTTTCAAGCCTCTTCGACCTATGGTTTCAGAAGAAGTTACATACATACACAAAGAACAAAAACTGGTAAGTTGTGGGAGTTTTCAGACAAATGGTCATTTGGTATCTTGGCTAACAGCCAACAAAAAATAATAAGACTTTTAATAAATCTTTCAAATAGATATTCGCCTCGAGTTAAAAAAAATAAATCTATTTTTAGTGTATCTATTTTTAGAACTCGGTTTTTAGAGCTATTTTTAATCTAAATTTTTACATAAATCTATGAATTCTAGCGTTTTCGTTGTAATTGCACCGTGCAGGAACCACTAAACATTTAAGAGTCAATTCGCTTTTATATATATCAAATATAATATATAAAATATTTTTTTTCACAAATATCAAGAAAAGTGCTTCAGTGTTAATGTAGTGTTTCAAGATTTCAAATTATATCAAAGTCCGAAGTAATGCCTAAACAACTTACATAGTACTGTAGCATTTTTCAGATTTTTTTCAAATGTGGATTGGTTTTCAACTATTCTTAATTTACCTGCTTTAGCTTTATTTTTTAAATTCTACCATGCATACAGCAAGCTAGCTTAATGTTATTGCACAACTCAGAAATCATCAAAAATGTTCTGTTTATAGATATTTAGACTTATTCATGTTTCAAAGTCCCTGAAAAAAACATCGGTTAAAGTCACCATATCCTAGAATGGTATTATTCATGTATCATCAATACCAATTGGCTCTATTTCTAGCTTTTGATATTGACTGATTGACTAAGTACCATTTCATTAAATGAAACAACTATTAGATTAGGTGGAATACAGTAGAAATGTATTGGCTGATTTTGTCACTAAAAGTCACCAAATATTTGCTTTGATAATAGTTTTAAAATTGAAAAAAGACCTTCACGTTTTATAAACCATTCTAAAAATATAGTTGTATGAGTTCTAAATCTAATATCAAGCTAACATGTGTTTGCATAAACTGAGCAAAAGTTAAATGCAACCACATCGATTGTTTTGGCGAAGAACTCATTTTTTTTAAAAATTTTATGGCTGGACAATGAAGCACACACACACACACACACACACACACACACACACACACACACACACACACACGACACTCAGGCAACTTTGTCATTGTCTTTGAAACATTCTGATAATGTTTGTTCAAAATATCACATATATCCTCTATGTAGAGAGACACCATGATTTCAGAATGGTTGCTTACAGACAATAATAATAATATAAAAAGAAAGAAGGAGCACACCATACTTTGGACGTCGTTTGCATCAAATAATTATTAAATAAGTAATTTTTTTTCATGTTTTGAAAGTTGTTTTAATGTAAACAAAGACTTCACTGTTTATAATTAATAAGACATACATACTCTTTCACTTCTCACAACCTCACTCTTTCATACCTCATAGTAATGATTATGAACAGTAAGGTAGTTACTTTAAATAAGCAGTAAAACTAAAATAAAAAAAGTCTATATTAAAGAAATATCATTAATTGGTCTCTCCGTTTAGAAGATATATACCGAATAACACATTACAAACATTCAAACAAAACTTATATCGCATTTTTGATAACAGTTTTCGATAGAGGCAAAATTCTTGTGTGTTGCAAAACTATGTGTTATTGTTTCAGACAGCGTTTAAAAAGGACATCTTTTAGAAGTAACAATTTAGATTTTCGTAAGATAATCTTTATCAGGAACGATTCTATAACGTAAACAGTTGGTTGTCGAATCGTTGGTTGTTCTCAAACAGATATTAAAAATATCTTGTACACAAAGCTCACAAGGCTTATTGATAAATTCATTATTTGATAACTACAAATGACTAGCTATATAAGCTGCTTTTTAATAAATTATTATGACTGGGTTTTTCAAAACTATGTGCACGTTAGTGAAAGAAAACATCCTACTTATAAAAATATTTAATCTATCATAGAAATACAATTTAATTATAACAAACAAGCAATTGCACATTAGATAACAAACCTGTTGATATTCCAACACTTGCAAATATGTTCGTTGTTTAAATGCTCTAATATTCTAATCTTTTTGTTGGTATCAATTATAAAATAGAAGCTTTTGTATAAATATTATATAACCTTAAACAAATAACTGTTATGGTTATTTTATTTTAAATTCTGCGTGTCTTTTGAATTTAAAGTGTTAAATGAAGAAAATAAGTTTGAATGAATGAAATAGAAATATATCAAATCGATTATTATGCTGTAATTTATTGGCTTTTAATGGGAACATACACGCGATGAAAATCCTCAATCAATTGGATTGAGATTTGTAAAGAATTAGTTAATCAGGTCACCATCGTGTTGACGTCAGCGGAACTGTTTTTCTCATTGTTTATAGAATATTTCCGTTCCGAAAACGGTATAAGGAATAGACAGACAGCTTATATTCAGATAAAACAGAAATAAGAAAAAAGCAGGGAGTTACCCCGTTTCTCCTTGTCCCCTTTTTGTTGGCAGGTCCAGATGAGATTTTTATAGAAATAATCAGAATTATTTGATTTGATATCAAATGGCCTGCATTAAATTAGGGACACACTGTAGTTTTGATCTGAACTAAGTACGGCTTACTTAATTGTGTCCTAAATATACGGAATCCCCTGCAATTGAACCCCATATTCTTTTCGGATAAGCAAGCGGCATCGTGGTCTTCTTCGGTTCTCCGGTATTTTATAAAATCTACGCAAATTTCAATCAGCGATGCACTTGTGAGAACGAAGAGAAAAAGCGTAACGTTAAAGCTCCGATTGGTTCGCCAGCCAGGGCGACCGGGAAGGAAAAAAAACACTAATGTTAGAATCACAAGCCCCGCAGGTACGCAATGCCGAAAAACCATGCTATATTTGATTGTGCAAGGTTACAAAGTTATGCAAATGCATAATTTCTGCTTAAAGGTTTCAAATTTGGTTTTAGACTCTAATATCTTGGTCCTAGAAGAGCACGGGTAAGCAAAAATCTCTCAAGTTTATAATATACAGACACCTGCTTATAGCGCATTATAAAATTAACAAAGAACTAAATCTCAACCGAGTAGCTGGGCCTTTACACAATCCCATTTATGTGGTCTACCATCCTGCCAAGAAGGTATTAGCATTTTGCTTCTCTGGGAATGGGAAACAAAATTAACAAAGAATGGTCAGAATTAATAAATGTATGAAACATTTAATAGCAGACCAGGTCAAGGCTTGGTAGATTGCCCAGTACCACAACATTAAGGCCACAGAAATTGAACTCTTCCGAAGAGATGGTACACACCTGTCGAATATAGGCAACAACATTTATTTAAACAACATACACGTTGCCATGGAACATTTTTTTTGAAGGACGTGGCAACCAACAACCACCTTCAGACCCCTTACCTGTCTAATTCTATTGGTTTTCAGTCTGCAAGACTTATAGTCCTTGTTTGTCTAACCTTTTCATATACTACTTTATGGGACCAAATGCATATGTTCAGTATGTTGTTATACTTGGCGCACAATTGTTATGAAACTTAGATGGTATAGATACTTGACAATTTATATCAATCGTTAGTTTTTATTCATAGATACCTATTCATTTGGCAACAATTTGAAAGTATTCAATGCTTGTTTACTTATATGCATAATAAACAGATACCTAAAACAAATATACTTTTACATATTACAAATGAAGGATATTGTTTCCTCTTATCATTATATCTGCCAGCAAATTGTTCATTCTGATTCGTTTTATGGATCAGGTGTATTGGGAAATTTACAAATCACACACATACAATTGAATAATGATGATACGTATTACTAATGTTATGAAACTATCATAATTGAAATAGGTTTTGTTACTTTATACGGTTAGCCAAAAAAGAAACTTGTTAAAACATGCATGCATATAAAAACAATAGAATATGTAGTACACATATACAGAGTATATATAAAAATTATATATTTTTTAAAAATTTTAAATCTTTTGCTGATTTACATATATCCCAATCACACAACCCAAAACTGATGTCAATGACAGTTTTGAAAGTGAGATGCATGCTTTTATAATTTTATAACCGACAAGCAAATACGAAGTACTGTCAAAAGTAGTTTTGATTTTAGATGTTTAATTAAGTAATTTATAAGCAGAAAACACTTTATCACTGTAAAATGCAAACTCGATAATATTTTAACCCCCCCCCCCCATAAAAAGACTATCAATCTGATCTCGTTAGAAGATCAGATCAAGTGAGCAGTAACATTGTTATAAACTTGATACATCAATAATCACTCATGAACCAATTTATTTTTAAAGTAGAGTGTTTAACACCAAGCCGTGCAAGTATTTGATATCATCTTCTCAGCAGATTTGCAATACCCTCCCACAGACTTTTTAGATGCTCTTATCGTTTAGTGATTTCCCGATATTTGATAACAGTGAGTTATAAGGTATCAACCAATGCTCAAGCTTTTAAAAAAGGTAGTGTTGTTCCACAACCTGGCCATTTTTTATGCGAGGCCACGAAGTATGACAAACGATCAACCAAGGGTATGACCTGACACCTGAATCGGTGTTGATAACGTTCAAGTATTGTAGAGCGCAAAAATGTTGAAAACCACTAAAAAGTATTATAGTTATTAAACAAAGTTAAAACATCTCTGTTAAAGTGATTTATGGCCTTGTTTTACCACCGACG